>JAZKJV010010309.1:0-423614 GCA_037367405.1 Ottelia alismoides | reverse complement strand
TTTTTGGCTTTTCTTTATTTTTTTTTAATATTTTCCGTACGGTTTTTTCTTGTACGTGCTTCTTTTTCTATCTTTCTCTCTTTTTTCATTTTTTTAAACCTAAACGTTGACCCAAATAGGGGCCCAAGAAATAACGCATCCCCCTCCCCTTTTTCGGATGACTGTCAGCCCACTTGGTCTTACATAAAATATCCCTGTAATATTTTTTTAAATACCCCCAACGTTAGGGTTCCTGAACCCACACTGGAAAAGCTCATCGCCCCGAAGGGGCCTTCACATTTGCGTCGACCCCCACCGCCAGGAGAAAGGATGTGGGGATGCGCAATGTTGTTGGGGCTTGGCGCGAGATGGAGTCGCGCGAGAGGGTCACGCATCGAGGCTGGGCTCTGCCAGGAGGCCTGGTTTGGAAATCTGGAGGTTGCTCGGCTTCGCGAGATGGTGTCGCATGAGTGGCACGCGAGGAGATCTGGGAAGGACGCCGCATGCGCCTAGGACCCTAGGAGGTTGCACACCGCCTGGGATGATTTGCGGCTCGAGAATGATCGTCGAGGCAGCGATCTGGAGGGAGAAGGCTCTTGTGCCGTCGCAGGCGCCGCCGATGAGAGCTCCTACTGGAGCGGAGATGCGCGATTGGGTGGAGCGGCGCCGCTGGACCGTAGTTAACTCGAAGTAGAGTCACCACCTGGCTCGACTACGTGTGGGCAACGATGTGCTGCAGAGACATGCGGAGGTCCCCCACCTGGAGTTTTGGGGGTTGCGCGAGTTGCAGCTTGCGGGCGGGGCTGTCCCGCCTTCTAGGGCTTGTGAACAGGGATTGGGTAGCGCCTAGAAAGGTGGTGGTCATCGCCAAAGAGAAGGAGCTCCGCCTCCTGGAGCGCGATGTTACATTGAGATCTGACAGGAGATGCACGATGGTCGAAAATGCCTATGCCCGAAGAGAGGATTGCGGCGCAAGGAGAGCCTTGCTAATGGAATTTGCTGAAGACTGCAGCCCCTGCTCAAGAATAGGGTTTTGAAGAACCCTAGAAACATATCTCTGGGGAAGCTTTGGCGAGGAGATGGCGATGAGATGCGGCTGTCGCATGTTCTGAGATTAGGGGTTCATAAAACCCTAGAATTTCTGTAGATCTCTCAGAAATAAAATACAAATCTACAACAATAATAACATTACAATCGAATCTCGAAAATGAATAAGAACATGAAAAAATTTTCCGAGAATCGAACCCGCTCTGATGCCATGTTAGAAAATAGGAAGCGGAATGATAAACAGAGCAAAATGACAGAAAGATTAAACATGGAACACCATGATTTTACGTGGAATCCTACTCCCTAAGGAGCGGGATGAAACCACTGGAGAAGCCCTCAAAGGGGCATATGCTTCATTGTTTTTTCTCAATAGATATAGGAGGTCTGGGGCTCCTTATATAGCCTCTCCAGAGCCTCCAAGTCCCACCACTGGACCATGTGGGACTAAACATATGGATGGGGTAAATCGATCTTCTCCAAGATCCATTTACCCTCTACAACTCATATGGCGCATACAACGAATACTCCAACATTGTTCAAGGTGATCGATCATTTGTCAAAGGATCTGAGTTGAATATATGATCAATCATGAAAAGTGGTTTTTCAATCAATACTAGAAAATCAAGATAATATCAGTGGTAGATCAGGTATGATCAATTAGGCCAAGAAATATAATTGATCATTTGTAATGTCTGACTTGTCTTAATTTATAAATTCGGCAATATATATCTTTTAGTTACAACTTTGCAAAACAAGATACAAATTAAAAATCAACAAAACAACTTTGATTCAATCAGAAATATAGACACTTTGAGCTAGCAATGTTGATAATATGTAGTATGTATTAGCTGAAATGTCCTACAATAGAAAAAAATGACAAAGCCTTCTCCCACTATAAGTAGGGTCGGCTACATGGATTCTCTCTCAAATCTATTTTGAAAGATTCGACTATTTTTACGATGGTTGTGTTATCGACTACCAAACGCAACCCCACAAGAGGGGATTTGAACCCTAGTCTTTTGGGTGGTAGGCACACTGCACTACCACCATACCATTTGAGTACAGTATATGAGCTACTGCGATATGTGTGTCATCTTCAAAAATAAGTGGAGATTACGAGAGGTTAGGCAAAGAAACTACAATACATGTGGATACTACACTATTGAGTACATGTCCTTAACATGCAACCTAGTTTTTGCTATTTTGAAACGCAGGCCATTGTCTCTTGTTTGAGCACAAATCAAATTATCATATGACAGATCACACTCCATCTGCATTAATGATTTCTATGATGAATGGTTAGTAGTCTTTCCAACGAAAACTCCAATTTATATAAATGGCATTGTTGAACTCAAGCAAGAATATTAAAACAAAGTTAGAAAAATGACCTATGAAGAAAACCCTTAGTAGAGGAAAAACCATAGGGGGCACAAACCTTAATGTCTCTCACTGAAGATTTGAGAACTCTTCAATAATCTGAATGCTAAAGAGGGGGTAAGTACAATATATACAAAGAAAAGGGTAAACGATCCCTCATCTAAATATCAGTTTACCGATATAAAGACAAAACAACTCAACACTCCCTTCAAGTTGGGTATACATGTCAACCATGCCCAACTTGCCTGCATTTAGCTCGAATTGCATTGTAGGCTACCCCTTAGAGAATACATCATTAACTTGATCAACATATTCCAGGTAAGGAAGGCACAACTGTCCAACATCAATCATCTCATCCTATAAAGTTTCTGGCTATCTCCGCATACTTTGTTCAATCGTTAATTACAAGATTGATGGCCACAAAACATTGGTATAACCGTTTCAATATCCAATTCTTTGAACAAAAGTTTCAACCATAAAACTTTGATGACACCATTTCTAAGAGCACCTTATTTAGCTTATGCACGACACCAAGAAATATGGAAGGCCATATTGATTTCGATATCGTGTCGATACGATATTTCCGTGATATATCGCTGAAATATCGCCCATATCGACGCACTTTTATGAAGGAAATGCCTGAAAAGGAAGGTATATCGCCATATCGGTACACATATCAGTCTCATCTCGATTTCGATATATCATCGATATATCGCGATATTTCCTTCCATGCCAAGAAATCACATTATGTTTCTTACTTCTCCAAATAACAAGGTTCACATAGAGATATACGACGTATCTATATGTTGATCTTCGATCATCAGCAGATCCTGCCCAATCTGCATCTACAAGAACTTCAATAGCCACATCACAGTTTTTTTTAACATAAGCCATTTATTTAGAAACTTTTTTTATTGCATAATATCCTGCTGATAGCATTCACATGTACAATGGTAGGGGCATGGCCGCATGGGTCTTCCTTGCCATGCATCATCGAGGTTCACTACCCTTAATCAATTTATGATTTACCTCCATAGGAGAGGAGGCATGTAACATGTTTACATCTAAACATTCCAGAGCCTTGTAACAAGATGAGTGTACAACTTCGTTCATTTAGATACATCCCTTCTAGAGGCCTAATCATCTCAATGCCCAGGAAATATTTCAACTTCCCCGAGTCTTTTAGTTCAAATTATTTTGCTAGATTCCTTTTATGGTACACAACTCTTCTTCATCGATGCATATAAGAGTTATTTCATCAACATTTACAAGAAGAATCGACCTTGCTTTTCCTTTTGATGAAGAGTGTATGATCTCCATTTGCCTTATTATAACCATTATGACCACACGAAGATGTTCAAATCAAGCCCAAGGTGATTACTTTAACCCATGCGATGCACTTTTCAGCCAACAACACATCCATAATTCCATATTCCAAGGGCATCTTCATGAATACCTTTTCTCTAAGATTTCCATTCAAGAATGCATTTTTTATATCCAATTGGTACAATTTTCAAGAGAAACGAACAATAAGACAAAAGACAACATGACCGTGTTTTAGCTACATGAGCAAAAGTCTCAAGATAATCAATCGGTATATTTCTGACTTTAACTCTAGCAAAAATTTAGCCTTGAATTGGTCGGCTTTCCCATCCGCATTGTACTTGATCGTGTAGATTCATTTTGACCCAACCAAATGTGCACCTTTTGGAAGATCAACAATATCCCAATTGTTGTTATTTTATCACGACATCTATCTCCTTCATAGCATTAACCCATTTCGAACAATGTTGAGCTTCAGTAATATAGCTTGGAATATCATGAAAGTACAACAAGGTAACAAAACTATTATAACTTGGACTGACCTTAGAGTAAGGCACAGTTTTCCACAAGAAAACAAGTGGAAGTCCTGACATACCTAGTAGCCTTTCTCATAAAAATAAGACGATCGTCCACCAATTTTTTAACATCATCAATCAAGTCATCAAGTATATTGTTAGCATCATAAACATGATTACTAAGGGGAGAAGACCTACTTATAGTGTCGACATGACTTGGATCATCGAAGGAGAGATAGGGATTGTGGTTTGGTATAATGATTTCTTCAAGTTCAACATTGTTATCCACAACATCTCATCTACTGTAAGTTTGATCAGAGCCTTCACTGTGTTCATTTTTATTGTCCATAGCTCTATGATTATTTTTACAAAAATGGACCATTTCTTGGATCTCATTAACAAAGTAAAAATCAACTTCATTTTCCTCAATCTTTTCTCACTAGATTCCCCATGAGGAAATCTCTTCAAATAGTACAAAAGTAGCCAAGAAAGATACATTTCGTGGCTCTTAGATCCAATTTACCCAAATCGGGTGCAGAGTTACGAAGAAAGCAGGCACATCCAAAAACATGTGGATCTAGGCTGAAAGGAGACTTGACATGATGCCCAAATCGGGCGCAGAGTTACGAAGAAAGCAGGTACATCCAAAAACATGTGGATACAGGCTGAAATGAGACTTGACATGATGAATGACCGAGAATGGAGTTCTCTTCTCAATCACAATAGAAGGGGTCATATTGATAAGATAAGCAATGATTAAGATGATTTCTCCCCAAAAAGTTTTTGGTACATTTCTATGAAAAAGAAGAGCTCTAGTGACTTCTAAAAGGTGACGAATTTTCCTTCTTGAACCATCCCATTTCAAGAAAACCACGTAGGGAGACTTCCAAGTACTTATCATTATCATTTCAAAGGATTTTTACCTTTTTGTCATATTGATTGTTAATCATATTGATAAAGGTTTGAAATACAATAGATTCTTCAACAAGTACACATAAGTATACTGAGAAAAATCATCCATGAAAGTAATAAAATACTGATGATCAACTATGCTTTTCAAACTAGAAGGACCCCAAACATCAGAGTGAACCACTTGAAAACAAATTTATTTCCATTGGAAACATGGTAAACAATGTTGGTATATTAGATAAATGACACATCTCACATAAATGAATCTTATTTCCAACTTACTTGCATATCTTGGGGAAAACAAGACGAAAGATCCCAACTCCAGATTGACCAAGTCGCTCACATTATTGTTGGAGAATCTAAACATCATCTGATATGCCCATCTTTTATAACAATTTGTGCAAAAAATACACGAGTCGAAAGGGGATGAAGACCACCAATCCTATCCCAATTTACTTCCCCACCACTACATCAATGATGACAATTCGATCCTCGGTAATGTGATAAATGGAAAGCATGCTAATAAGAAAATCAAGAACATGAAAAACATCTTTCAAGAGAAACTTGTCAACAATGGATATGGTCCCTTTTCTTGTAATACCAATTGATGATCCATATGGAAGATTCACTCAATCTTTTCGAGAGACAAGCTTATAATCATGAAACATTTTTGAATTACATGTCATATGATCAGAAGCACGACTATTTCTAACATATAAAAAGGGATCACTCAGTTCATATTTCGGATAGCACAGCATCTTATTTGGAATTTTAGTGGTAAGTTAAGGATGATCAACCTATATGCTCCAACTTGAGGAGAAATGTTAGATTACCAACCATCTTTTGACTCGTACAGTTTGTATTCCATAAAGTAGGTCTGAATTTTTCCTAGCTAATTTTCCAAATGCGTCAACCCAAGGCCTTAAATATCGGTTTCGGTCACCATTTCGGTACCGACCAAAACAGAAAATCGACCGAAATTTCGGTGGAATTTCGACCGAAATTTCGGTCATTTCGGTCATTTTTTGTACTAGGACCCCCATATTTCGATCATTTCGGTCATTTCGGTCGAATTTCGATTTCGACTGGATATCGATATTCGACAGAAATTCGACTGAATTTCGTTGAAATTTGAGGCCATGCGTCAACCATTCCCACTTACCAATCAAGACAAGCTACATAACTTCTAAGTGACTTTAGACTACGATTCCAATCAAGATTTCAATCCCAAGTTCTAAACAATAAAGGATTTGATTCAGAATATAGTGAGAATAATCTCGCAAAGAAGAGTGTAGTTTATCTATGAACACAAAAGTAGTTTAAATTTGGGAAAGATGTCAATCACCTTTCAATTGAATCTGCCACATACTCAAGAGAATCACTAAGAGACGCAAGTAATATAAATTTGTGGTCATCACGAATAAGATTCTCCTGCATATAGACATATCATACCATTAAAGTAGGGAAATAGTACAAATAGTGAAACCAATTTAAGGTATCACAAGGATCACCGGGTAAGACCACATGTAAATTATAATACTATATCTAACTTCATCAATAGTCAATTCACCATGGAATTGCAAATTTTACCTGCCTAATAGGACGTAAACCAAGTAACAATTCACTCATCTCCATCTCCATTTCAATTGTTTCGGCATCTGAAGTCACATTTTGCATAACAGCTGAACCAGATGAATTTGTTAAGCTTGCATTTGCAGGATCTAGCCGCATCAAGTTTTCCATGTCTTGCCTGCCTATAAGCATATAACTCTGCCTTTCTAGAACAGCCTAGAACATCCGAGGAAAAAGACTATATATGACACAATATAGTGATACATCCAACATACTTCTAAATCCAAGCGTGAAAATCAATTGCAAGGAATTCCAACTACAAACTGAAAGCTACAAAGAACGCATTAAACTGATTAGCACGAAAAGTGGCAGATTTTTGTGCTAGATATGATACATATTCCAGGACATGATAGAGCAACATCTCTGAGGATTTTTATGGTGAAGACGTCAATAAAATTTATCGAACTTGAGGGTTACACATTTGCATTTATAAAAATATTCACATATAAGAGAATGAATATATGAGATGGATTCCAGATAGGAGGCTTGAATACTTTTGGAAGATGCTTATTTATTTTTGTGTGAAGTTGACTCCAGAGGTTTAGCCCCATTTATAATTATATTATTCATCATGGACTTTTTGAGTATCTACAATGCAGTTTTTAACAATGTTTGAACTGTATTAAGGAAACATTGGTGGGCACCCAAGAGGTGCACACCCAAACTCATATATTTAATGGAACTTTAGCTTTAGCTTGTTCCATTTGTTTGAACGGTTCCGATAAATGACCTTAAGTGGTCAACAACCGCACCCCGGCCGTTTCGCAGCCGACGGTTGCGGGATGACCGAATCCGGGGGAAAACGTTGTGGGGGCGCGGGGATGATGGGGCGGACGGCCCGAGGGGCTAGCGCCCTATAAATAGACCTCCCGACGGGAGGAGAAGCAATCGAAGCAACACCTCGAGCAAGGGAGCCCCTATCCCTCCCTCTCTCTCGATCTCTCTCTCTTGATCTCCCTCTCTCTCTCGTTCTCTCGCAGCCAAAGCAAAAAGGGCGTACCTCGACGAGATCCCTCACAGGTATCAGAGCGAGATCGCCTCGCCACCGCTGTCGTTCCCATTCGCTCCTTGGCTGCCGCCACTGCAGTTCGTCCTTGCTAGTTGGGCGCCACCACTGGTGTTCGTGTTCGCCCAAGGAAAACAAATCGCGTCGAAACCCTAAGGCACAGCCGCCCAGGTCCTTTATTATTATTCGCCCTTTGTTGTTTTTTTAAAAAAAAATTCACGTGCTGCAAGTTGCCCCGCCCACATTTTTTTACGTGTTGCAAGTTGCCCCACCCACAATTTTTTTACTTGTTGCAAATTCACGTGCCTGCAACTTTTAAGTGGGCCTAGAATCCACTTGTAATTTTTAAGAAATAATTTTTTTGCTACCAATTAAAATAAACGTGCCTTGAATAAGAAATCCCTCTCCTGGTTGCATTGCCTTTAATTATTCCTGATATAAAAATAACCGTACCTTTTTTTGTGTAAGAAGGTGATTGTTTAATAAATTAAAGAGGGTAGTCAGTTTGTCGTTTTAAAAAAAAAACTTTTATTAATCAGTTGACTTAATACGTAATCTTTCTAATCCCTTTTAAGAGTAATATCTTTGTTTTAAATAACCTTTGTTTTTATTAAAGTTCGTCATTGATAAGAAATTGTTTGAAAACATTTTTTCTTAAAAGAGGACCAAGTTATCAATCAAGAAGTTTTTTTTGTGCACTCTTAGTGCATAAAGATCAAGTATTCATTAATCATTGAATTGCTCTTTGATCCTTGTTTGTTAAATAAAATAATAGAGGTAGCTATTTTTTTTATTGCAACCCAGTCCTCCAATTGTCAATAAGTTTTCTAGTTACCAAATACATTCACTAAATTTGCTTAAGCTCATCCTTGGACAAAAGGTAATACTCCTTTGTTGGTTGAATTAAATTAGTATTAAACGTTACTATTCAACAACCTTTTTTTGTATTAATTTTTTTTATTTGTTAAATTAAAAAAAGGGGCCTTTAACTTGTCCATCTGCTTGTTTTATTTATACTCATTAAGTGCTTATATATATGCTTTGTTAAGTTTTTTTAATCTTTGTTTAATCCTGCAAAATTACACTATCTTACACAATCGTATATTTATTCCATTAGATCAACGAAAAGTGACAAGCAATAATATTGCCACTGAGGTAGGAAAAATTGATTACATTAACGGTACTAATTATGAATTATGTAGTAGAAAGATCTACTTTGGCCTGCTACACGATAGCATACACTCCATAATAGATAAACCCGGCCATACATTATCTGAGAATCCAACTGTTGAAGAAATTAGGTCCCGCTAACAGTGGGAGAAGACAAATAATAGGGTTATAAGTTTTATGATGACCCATATGGAGTTGAATCTGATTCGGGTCTTCGAGACCTGTAAATCAGCGTATGAGCTCTGGACTGTTGTTAAGGAGAAATATCACTCCAAATCGAAATTAAGCGTCCAGCTTCTTCTACACAAGTACCTCGTGTAGGATGAAGGAATCTGAAAGCGTCCTCGAGCACGTGAACAAGATGATCGTGATGGCCAAAGATCTGGCGGCTGCTGAATGCGCAATTCTGGAGAGGATGCAGATAGCAACCATCTTAGGAAGTCTCCCGTCGTCATTCAGCATGGTTGCTACATCCTTAAGGATGAACGGCAATATAAAGAGTGTAACGGACCTACCTGCATAACTGGCAATTAAACAAAACCTCCCAAAGCAAAGATCGAAAGTCGAGATCTTTGAGGTTGAGGACGAGGAAGAAGAAGCTAATGTGATACACGCGAAGAAAAGGCTAGGCCCCTCCAAGGCGAATTTCAAGGGAAAGAGTGGAAAATACCCACGTGGCTCTTGCTACGGTTGCGGCAAATATGGTCATTTCAAAGTCAATTGCCCCAACAAAAAGAAGCCAGGAAATTCTAAAATGCCAGAAAACAAAGGCAAGAAGAAAATGGAATTCGCGGTTGTCGTTGAATGCAACTCCGTCATCACGGACAGTGACGGATGGTGGATCAACTCTGGAGCAACTAGACACATCGCGAAGACGAAGGAGGGCCTGGTGGACTTCAAGGAGCTGAGCAAAGGAGAACAGAGGATCTTCATGGGGAACAACACCTACCTGGAATGATGTACTGTATGCCCCAGGGATACGCCGGAACCTGATCTCTGTCCCAGTACTACTAAAGAAGGATTTCGAAGTCCGCTTTTATAATAAACGTGTTTCTATTGGCAAGAAAAAGAAAGTTTATGCGATGGGAAAGTTTGTGCCTGAGCATGACCTATTTTGTCTTCCTGTAATAAATTCTAGTGAATCAATGAATGTCGCTTCTGATTATTCCTTGTGTTGTTTGTCTGATTATGACTTGTGAGTTGTGACACATGCGACTGGGTCATCCAGGAAATTCTAAAATGGATCAATGATGATGGCAAATCTATTGCCTAAGATCACGGGTGCAAGGACATTGCCCTACGAACACTGTTTGACCGGTAAAATGACGAGAAGACCCTTCTCAACTGGAACTCGGTCAACAGAGTTACTAGGTTTGATCCATTCAGACATATGTGGACCACTGAGCGTCAACACATATAGAAATAAGGAATACTTTATAACATTCATTGATGACTTCTCGAAATTCTCCTATGTCTATCTTTTAGGAAGAAAGTCGGAAGCACTTGAAATATTTAAGAGATATAAGACGGAAGTGGAGACAAGATTGGGAAAACCAATCAAGACTCTTAGTACAGATAGAGGTGGGGAATATATCTCGAAGGAGTTTGAGGATTATTGTATTCAGACAAGCATTCGTAGGCAGAGTATAATGCCCTATACACCACAGCAGAATGGCGTAGCAGAAAGAAAGAATCGAACTTTGATGAATGCAGTAAGGTGTATGCTTTCACACTCAGGACTCTCCAAGAAATTCTGGGGAGAGGCAGTGTTGACTGCGAACTATATACAGAATAGGATTCCCACCAAGTCCGTAAAATCAACGCCATATGAAATATGGAATGGCAGAAAGCCCGAGTTGGGCCATCTCTGGAAATGGGGATGTGTAGCACATGTTCTGATACCGAGTCAACTTAAAGACAAGCTAGACTTCATGATATTAAAGTGCAACTTTATTGGATATAGTGAACACTCTAAAGGATATAGGTTCTTCCATTAAAGTAAAGGTTTGATCGAAAGTCGTGATGCAACTTTTCTTGAAATTCATCAAGAAAAGGAGCATGAAGTGGAGGATCAAATCCTTTAATTGTCCTACAAGACAATGAAGACGACTTCAGCATTAGACAAGAACTTGAGGATGATATCGATCATCCAAATGTAGAGAATGAACATATGGAACATGATGATCCTTTAGAAGAAGTGGGTGGACCCACACAACCCACGAGTATAATCAGCAACAACAGACCCAGAATACGGTCTGCATGAATGGAAGATTACCATTTCTATTAATGCGAGGTGCCGAGCTACACCGTGGATGAGGATGTCGCGGATTGTACAGATCCCATATCCTTTGATGAAGCTATGGCTTCGTCTGAGTCGGAATCATGGTCGGTCGCTATGAGAGATGAGTTGGACTCAATCGAGCGAAATGGTGTTTGGGAATTATGTGATTTGCTAGAAGGTAGGAAATCCATAGGATGTAAGTGGGTATTCAAGAAAAAGTACCGAGTTGACGGTACTGTTGACAAATACAAAGCCAGATTAATTGCCAAAGGTTATACTCAGCAAGCTGGAATAGATTTCCAGAAAACCTACTCTCCAGTGGCTAAGTTTGCATCCATTCGGATGATCTTAGCCATAGTCGCATATATGGATTTGGAATTATTCCAAATGGATGTGAAGACGGCCTTCCTTAATGGAGAATTAAAGGAGGAGATTTATATGCGACAACCTGATGGTTCTCAGGTTGAAGGTCAGGAGAAAAAGGTTTACAAGTTCAGAAAGTCATTATATGGCTTAAAGCAGTCTTCGCAGCAATGATATCTCAAATTTCATGAGAAAGTTATTCAATTTGGATTTGTTTCAAATAAATTGGATAACTGTGTGTATGTCATGAAGAGTGAGAGCAGGTTTGCAATCATGTAATTGTATGTGGATGACATTCTGCTTGCAGGTAATGACATACAAATGCTCAATGAAATTAAACAGAAATTGAGAAATGAATTTGAGATGAAGGACATGGGCGAAGCATCCTATGTTCTTGGAATTCAAATAATAAAAGATAGGGATTCAACGACATTGAGCCTTAGTCAAGAAAGATATTTGCATACTGTATTAAGGAGATTTGGAATGCAGAACAGCACTCAGCTCCAACACCACTTGTGATGGGAAAAAGACTCAGTAAGAGTCAGTATCCCGGAAAGGGGCAGGAACCTTTAGATGTACCAAGGGGATGTGGATGATAAAAAATCCACATCGGGTGACCTGTTCATATTTGGTGGTGCAGCCGTTTCTTAGAGTAGGAAGAAACAAGGATGTGTATCTCGACATACATAGGAGGCTGAGTACATTGCATGTAGCATGGACACCACTCATGTTGTGTGGATCAGGCGTTTTCTAGAGAACCTAAGCATCGAATTGGTCAAAGGACCAATTGAAATGTATTGTGACAATCAAGCTGCGATAAGCTTGATTAATAGCGGGGCTAATAGTTCTAAAGGAAAACACATCGAGATCCAATATCACTATATACAAGATATAGTGGCGAAGTAAGAAATCACGGTAACCTACATACCTACCAACGACATGTTGGTTGATTCCCTAACCAAGGGAATAGCTGCAGGAACATACATTAAACATGTTGGTTTAATGGGACTCAGGAATGTTTGAGTCAAGAGGTTTCATAGATAATGATCCTCATATAATAAATCTCCACGTATATACTACACGAATAGTGGGAGCATATATGTTTTTGACCACTTCGGTCAAGTGGGAGATGTTTGAACGGTTCCGATAAATGACCTTAAGTGGTCAATTACCGCACCCCGACCGTTTCGCGGCCGGCAGTTGCGGGATGACCGAATCCGACAGAAAACGTTGTGGGGGCGCGGGGATGATAGGGCGGACAGCTCGAGGGGCTAGCACCATATAAATAGACCTCCCGACGGGAGGAGAAGCAATCGAAGCAACACCTCGAGCACGGGAGCCCCTATCCCTCCCTTTCTCTCGATCTCTCTCTCTCTCGTTCTCTCGCAGCCAAAGCAAAAAGGGCGTACCTCGACGAAATCCCTCACCATTGAACATATCCTTGTTCCAATGTTCAAGGTGCCATTTACAGTGGCCAGACGTTAAATGAGCTTTGTCTTGTGTGATTCCATTTTCTACGTAGAAATTATCTTGCCAAAAATCACCACATTTCTTTCCAACAAGATGGCCAAGATCATGGAAAAAAACCCCTGTTCAGTTTGCCTCCACACCAGTCCAATTATGGTCAATCAAACCCCAGAATGCTGGTTCATAGCTCACCCATGAGAATCGAGTAGTATCTCGTGCAAACCTAGAATTGCCGTAAGTAAAGAATGGGTGGTCTGCATCCTTCAAACCAAGCACACACCTTGAAACACCAGACACCCCTTGGAAAATTTTAGCCCTCTATGCATCCGTTATGATTCGCCCCATCTGAAAAGCCAGAGAAAGTTCTTTAAACACAGAGGCACTTTCCAACAACTCCCATTGCAGTCCTGAGCGAAAATATCACGATCAAACATTGTTGAAGCACACAATACCTTATAGGAGTTTTTGACTGAGGAGCTCCCATCCCTCCAAATCTTAAGTCTTGCTCAACCAACAGTCCCTCATTGGCAGCTAGAAACGTGAACATTTGCATGAAGTCCACTCTGACCAGAAATGCCAGAGCAAAGCAACAGGGACTACACACCATTTGACAAGGCCTCCATAACACTCAATTACTGATTCACTGAAAAATCTAGCATCACCTCGATTCCGAGAAAAATGCCCCGCCTTTCATTTATTTCAATTCAAACCTTGTTTATAATCATCTAACAATAATATAAAGCCATCCCCACCTCCTCCCACGACTAGCTTCAGGGAGGTAGAGAACTGAGATATAACAAAACAAAAATCCTTTTCAGAAGGTAGGGGGAGAACTGGCAACACCCAACCATGCTAACAGGCTAGGAATGACTCTACAGACTGATCAGATCATCCTGAAGAGAAAATCAGAAACATTATCCCAGATTGATATAACCCACACTTTGCAAGAAAATCCTTAACCATCTCTTTTAGGCTCAGCCGCTCAGCACATCCAAATCACCATCAGCAACATGTCATGTCACTACCAATGTTTAGATATGCTGCGTAGCAATTCCCCTTCAGAAGGAAATATCTCATATGCAATGTTATGAGACCCGAATGCTTAATCAAGCCACATAAACTGCATATGCGGATACCTAATCGTGTTTAGGTGGTGTGATTCTGGCTTGCGACTGATCAATTATGGATTTGATTAGGGATCCAACATGCTGCTAACGAAAGATCCACGACTTATTCTGTCATATGAAACCCAATATCCACTAATACGTCATAAGTTGAAACTAGTGGCCTCTTTTCATGAATAATACACATTATTATATCTAAATTCTAAAGTCCGCATATCTTATGATATGATGTACAAGATTAATATAGGATAACCGTGGTTCCATGTCTAAACTTCAAAAGCATTGTTGCAGGTGTTTTATTAGGGAAAAACCTTAATTGAAGATATGAGGCAATAAACGATGGCCCCAAGAGAATGAATGGAGGATTGTCGATCACATTATATGTGACAATGAAAATACAAATAATATTTACATTCAGAACAAAAACAAACTGATACAGGATGCATATCATATACCTCAGTGTATGATGTACGACATCTTTCGTATGCTCTCTCAAGAAAAGTTCGAACATATTCAATTAATTCACTGGAATATTTCGGCATTGCATGAGCCCAGGCAAGTACCTGATGATAAAAAATCAGTAGAAAATTCAAAACAAAATATTGTCATTCAAGAAAAACAATCACTAAATAAATACCTCCTTTGCTAACAAATCCGTAGCCAATAAACCCTGCAACACTGGGCGTCCTTTCACAACTAGCGGACTATATACATAGGCTGCATGTGCCCGTGGCCTAAATGCAGCTGGATCTGAAAACATAAACAAGGGCCACTGAGTCCCACACAAATAAACTGAAAATTTATTAACTTACAACAAAACATATTAACTTTCAGCAAAACATAAAGAAACACTAAATACTAGTTAATGTGCCCAACCTCAGACTTTGCTTATAAGATAATGGAATCAGTTAGCATATAATAAATTTAAGGAGACTAACAAACAGGTGAGCGTCACTCAACGTCAACTAGTTTAATCAGGACATTTTCACATGGAACGAGTGGCACAACAGACGCCACATTTGAGAGAACAAAAAATTCAAGGATGTCCAAAAATCTAACTAAGAAAAATCAAATGGATACAAACTGGATGAGTTTCTTGAAAACTTGAAGCCAATCGATTTTGGAAAAGGATACTTTCACAAATCTGTAATATATATGGCAAGAACAAGTCCCGAATATATCAAGGTCGACAACTTAAATCACCAAGTCCATGTAGCTTGGATACTATGTGTGGAAATAGAATAATGACTTATTCATGAGGCCCTCGTGTTCCTCTCATATAGAGAGGAGAAACCATTTTGGACAAATTACTTAATAGAGACAATAAGAAAATAAAATGCATAAAATAGACAAAGGTAAAAGTATATGTTAACATTGCCCCACAAGATGGAGCATAGATGTCAATCATGCTAAGATTGGAACATTCCTGGAATGGCCCTCTGGCAAGAGCATTAGTGAAACATCTATTGTATGTTCCCCTGAGTAGGCGTGGGAAGTAGAGAGAAAGTCCTTCTGAATCATATCACGTGTATAATGACAATAGACCTCAATATGATTGGTCCTCTCATGGAAGGTGCGGTTGTTGGCAATGAAAAGAGCAACATGATTGTCACGTTGTAGATGCATGGGAAGAGGCACGTCAATAGCTAGGTTGATTCTGACCACGTCATCTCAGTTCTACCCTGTATCACAACTCGGTATCCACAATCTGCTTCTTGCTCGCCCATAACACCAAAAAACTCCCTATAAACACAACAAAGCTGGAGGTAGATTTCCTATCCTAGCGGCATCCTGCATAATCTGTATATGCACATGCCATGATGGCAAGGATGTCCCTTTCCTAAATATCAATCAGGTACCTAGAGATATCTTCGGATATCTCAAAATCTTGTGAACCACATCAATATGTGCATGTCTCGACTGCTTCATAAATTGGTTAACTTTGCTCACATCAAAGGAGACGTATGGCCTGGTAATGATCACATAAAGGAGCTTCCCCAACAAGCTCCATGAATCTCCTCTTGTCAACCTCCTCTATATCATCATTGTTGACGCATATAGAGTACCTGTACCCCTTCGTCATTTTATTTTTCAGTTGTCTTCTTTATGTAATTTACCCATAGGCTACTCTCCTATATAAGAGAGCCTAGGACTTATGGAATAAGACAAGCAATTCATTTTTCCCAACATGGTATCAGAGCGACGGTTCTAGACCGGAGTTCTCGAAACCCTAACCCTAAACCACCCCACCGGCCGGCCTCTCCCTCTCCTTCTCTCTCTTGATCGGCGCCGCCTCGACGTCGCCTCTCCTCCTGCGTGTGCCGTTGCTCGCGCGCCTCCTCCAGCGCGCCACGTTCTCCTGTTGTGCCACGTGCGTGCGCCTGTGCGCATCTTCCTGCGCGTGTAGCACGCCTGCGCACACGACTGTGCGCATCTTCCAGTGCGTGCGCCACATTCTCCAGCGCACATCTGCAGTGCACATCGCACCCTCCAGCGCACGACTGTAGCACGCCTGTGCACATCGCACCCTCCAGCGCGTGTGCGGGTGCGCATCTTGCAGCGCCTGTGCGCACATAGCGCCTGTGCGCATAGCGACCCTGTGCGCAACCACCTGCGCATGACCGTGGGCTCCTGTGCGTGATCATATGTGCGCCAGCCTACTGCATCTCCAAGGCACGCACCTTCTTCGCGTGCATCTTCGTGATTCTTGCGCGCGTAAAGACCGTAGCACGCACACCTTCATGGGGATAGTTGCTTGAGGTCTACACATGCAACTAATCCCGTCTATGTCATTGTAGACGAAGCTCATCTTCTGTCAATCGCTCCAGTCTTCCATCTCCAGTATGTCAGAAAGCAAGGCTGATATCCCATCTATTGGCGCCTTTCGTGGTCCAGCGCCCATTGTCAAGATGGACGGTACAAACTATGAACTGTGGGCAATGCAGTTCATGAGTATGATGAAGTCTACAGGTAAGAAGCACATTCTTACCGAACCTGAGCCTGCAGAGAAGACTGGAGTCCATGCCTCATGGGAGGCCGATGATGCATATGCCAAGGTTTGGCTATCTGGTACATTGGCTATTGAAATTGCCAATGACATCCTACATCAACCCACAGCCAAGGATATGTGGGATATTCTGGCGGCAACGTACTCTCAGGCGAAGAACGAGACAAAGATTCTGCAACTTCAACATGATATATTCACAATAAAGCAGAATGGTCGTCCTTTACATTCTCTCTACACATCACTGAGAGGGATGTTCGAGAAGCTCTATAGCTTCATGCCTCTTACTGCTACGCCAGAACAGCAGAAGACATGCAGGAATGCGACAATGGTGGGAGTGTTCCTGGCTGCACTTGATCCAGAGTATGAGGCGGCACGATCTCAGATTTTGGCAGACTCGACTATTCCTCCCATGGAGGAAGCTTTTCATAGATTGAGTAGGATCACAGTTCCCTCAACAGCTGTGAGTCAAAATTCCTCAGCCATGGCAGCAAACAGAGGTCGCGGATTTCATCACCAGGGTCGTGGACGTGGACCTCGTGGAAGGGGCGGCCGCACTAGGCCAACATGCACATATTGTCACCGAGTTGGACACAATGAAGATACCTGCTACTCGAAGCACGGATTTCTTGCATCAGCACGAGCTGCTGAGCAGATAGAGCCCCCATCTGCTGCTACTCTGGATCAACGGTTCGACGATCTTGTTGCCCGTCTGAGGGGCATTATTCCACCATCTGGACCAGCACCGACTGCAGAGAGTCATTCTGATGCTGCTGCTTCTGCCTCTGCGTCTACCAGTACTTCAGGTAGTATACTTGCACTGAACAGTAGTAGATCAGATACTTTACCATGGATTATGGACTCGTGCGCTACACATCACCTATGTGGCGACCAGAGTTTGTTTTCAGGATACACTCAGATCCCTCCAGGTCAGACAGTAGTGATTGCCAATGGCACTCATTCCCCTGTCACTGGTCAGGGGGAGGTTAGATTGACATCTTCTATGCAGCTCAAGAACGTGCTACATGCACATGATTTTTCAATGAATTTGTTGTCAATTAGTCAGATTACGAAGGATCTACATTGTCGGGCAATTTTTTATCCATCTTCTTTGATTTTTCAGGACATCCATACGGGCAATGTGATTGGTCGTGGCTATGAGCAAGGAGGCCTCTACCGACTGAATCAGACTCCTTTTACTGGAACCTCATCATCTTCTTCGGGACAAGTATCAACCTTATTATGGCATCTGCGTTTTGGTCATTTACCGTTTCAGAAGTTGCGTCGAGTTCTACCCTATGGTCTCTCTCACACACCTATCCAGTGTGAGGCGTGTCAGTTGGGAAAGCATCACAGGTCGTCCTTTCCCAATCGTCCAGGTCGGAGTAGTAACTCCAAGTTTGAGTTGTTTCATATCGATGTCTGGGGTCCGAGTCGTGTTCCCGATCATCAAGGACACAGGTTTTATATTGTATTTGTGGATGATTTCTCTAGAGTGTCGTGGGTGTTTCTCATGAAAAATAAATCTGAAGCAGGAAATATTATTATCCATTTTCTGAATGAAATACAAAATGTTTTCTCCGCATCTGTCAAGCTTGTGAGAAGTGATAATGCTTTAGAGTTGTGCACCAACATTCTGGCCAATTACTACTCCTCAAAAGGGATTATTCACCAAACATCTTGTGCTCATACATCTCAACAGAATGGAATTGCAGAAAGAAAACACCGTCACCTTCTTGATGTCACAAGATCACTTCTTATACAGAGTCATGTTCCCTACTCCTACTGGGGTGATGCAGTTCTTACTGCATGTTACCTAATCAACCGTATGCCTTCGTCTGTCTTGAATGAACAGATTCCGTTTTCACTCATTCATCCTGACAAGGATCTGTTCACTCTTACTCCTCGTGTGTTTGGGTCGGTTGCATTCGTCCATCAGTTGTCGCCTGGTACTGACAAGCTCTCTCCTAGGGATGTCTAATGTGTCTTTGTTGGGTACTCCAGAACTCAAAAGGGGTACAAGTGTTTTGATCCTGTGCGTCGGCGGTATATGATCAGTGCAGATGTTACATTTTTTGAATCTGTTATGTATTTTTCAGCATCAGGAGACAAGCAGCTACCATCTATACCTCCTGATGCCATATACATGACAACACCACCTCAGATACTGACACCATCACCACCGCCACCACCACCACCGCCACCACCACCGCCGCCACTACCACTGCCACCGCTTGTCTCACCACTACCATTCCATTACATCCGCAGGCCTCCTCCAGCTCATGGTCCTGACCCGTCAACTAGCTCGCCTATGGTATGTAATGAAAATATTAATGTTGATGGATCTGACGAAATTTCTGAGCAGGATGTACTGCAGGAGCCTGATGAGAATACAGATGATTTGGATGTTACAATTGCTCTACGGAAGCCGAAGAGAAGCTGTGCCAAATATCCATTATCAGCAGCCGTGTCTTTTGAGAGGCAATCTGGAGACTTCAGTACGTTTGCTTTGGCACTTTCAGCTACAGACATTCCACGGAATCATCATGATGCTCTGCAGGATGCTAGATGGCGGCTAGCAATGGAAGAAGAAATGGCGGCACTTCAGTCCAGAGGAACTTGGAGCTTGGTCCCTATACCTCCAGATGTCAGCCCGGTGAGCTGCAAGTGGGTGTTTACAGTGAAGCACAATGCAGATGGCTCCATTGACAGGTACAAGGCACGCCTTATTTCACGTGGCTTCACACAGACATACGGGGTGGATTACCTTGACACATTCTCGCCTGTGGCGCGTTATTCCACTCTGCAGATCTTATTATCAGTTGCAGTTGCTAGAGACTGGTCGCTTTATCAGCTGGACGTGAAGAATGCATTCCTATATGGCGAATTGCAAGAGGAAGTCTATATGCAACAGCCACCTGGGTTTGCTGTTGAGGGGGAGTGTTCCAAGGTATGCAGGTTACATAAGGCCATCTATGGCTTAAGCAGAGCCCCAGAGCGTGGTTTCAGAAGCTTTCAGATCTTTTTGAGAAACAAAGATATAAACGCTCCAATGCTGATCATTCCTTGTTTGTACAGAAGACGGCTAGATGTATCATTGTAATCATGGTTTATGTTGATGATATCTTGATTACATGAGATGATGAGCAGGGCATTAAGCAGGCGAAAGAAAGGCTGGGAACCGAATTTGTCACCAAGGACTTGGGAGTCCTTAGATATTTTCTGGGGCTGGAGTTTGCTAGAAATCCATATGGATTAGTAATGTCGCAGAGGAAAAATGTTACAAATCTATTGAGTGAGACAGGTATGCTAGGGTGTCGACCTGCTACGACACCAATGGATCCCAGCATGAAGCTCTATGATGATGACACAGAAGAGGTGGACAAGAGAAGGTACAGAGAGCTGGTAGGCAAACTACTGTATGTCACGATCACTAGACCTGATATATCATTTGCAGTGAGTCGTGTGAGCCAGTTCATGGAGCAACCACGCCAGGCCCATATGGATGCAATACACATGATTCTGAGATATCTAAAATCATCTCCAGGTGCAGGCTTGCTATTTAAGAAGAGAAAGGAGATCTCTATCACAGCATGTGCTGATGCAGACTATGCAGGATGCCCCAAGGACAGGAAGTCCACCTCAGGATTTGCAGTCTATGTTGGAGATGCCCTAGTCTCGTGGAGGAGCAAGAAACAGACAGTAGTAGCTAGATCCAGTGCTGAATCCGAATACAGGGCTATGGCCCAGGCTAGCACAGAAATAATGTGGGTGAAATCTTTACTTACAGATCTATGTCTTGATATACCGCTTCCTATGATGTTGGAATGTGACAATCAGGCCGCCTTGTTCATTGCAAACAACCCAGCCTTTCATGAGAGGACCAACCATATTGAGGTTGACTGTCACTACATACGTGACATGATTCAGAAGGGGTTCATTGCTACATCTCACGTCACATCAGAGAATCAGACTGCTGATATATTCACCAAGGCATTACTTCGAGGCCCATTCCAGAAGTGTGCGTCCAAGCTGAGCATGATTGATATCTATGCTCCATCTTGAGGGGGAGTGTTGACGCATATAGAGTACCTGTACCCCTTCGTCATTTTATTTTTCAGTTGTCTTCTTTATGTAATTTACCCATAGGCTACTCTCCTATATAAGAGAGCCTAGGGCTTATGGAATAAGACAAGCAATTCATTTTTCCCAACAATCATCATATAACTTCATGATGGGATCCATGGGAGTTGTGGCAAGTCTACAATCTGTCATGACTGCCTCTGACAAGGGATCAGTTGGTTCTTAGTGAACTCAAGCCTTATGAAGTATCGTAAATCACCAAGGATCTTAGTGACAAATGATGTCCAAGGAACTCCTTAGCCACACTAATACACTGCACCTTATCTCATGTATCATTGATGTTGTCAACATAGACCAGTATAACAATGATAATGCATTGGGTCCTCTGAATAAATAGTGAACGATATGTGTTGATCTTGTGAAGCTCTGTTGCATTATCGAATCCGCGAGCTTCTGGAACCATGCTCTAGGAATTTGTTTAAAGCCATATATAGCTTTATGAAGTATGCAAACCTTCTGGCCCTCCCCCTCAGCAATAAACCCAGGTGGTTGTTGCAAGTAGACTTTCTCCTACATATCACCATATAGAAATGTATTATTCACATCAAGTTGGGATAGGGACCAGTCACGTACCATTGCAACAAAAAGAAGTATCCGATGGATAGAATGGCATGCCACAGGGGAGAACGTATCTTAATAGTCCACCCCTTAAGTATGGGAGAGCCCACGAGCCACAAGCCTAGCCTTGTAGTGATCAACGCCAATGTTCAAAAATGTGGCTCAGGTGGCTACATATGTGTATGCACCATGGGTTCAAAAACACATAGTACGTATGCAGTATTATGCGGCCCAAGCGCTTAAGCGGGTAGCATAAACCGAATATGCGGCCGGGTATACAGGTTAGACGGATTCAGGGTTCGATTAAGGATCCATATATGATTAATCCAAAAATCAAGTCCAGCTCGTGCATCTCATCTAGACCCTCCAGCCTCCGACTCCCATTGAAACCCGCCTACCCCCAACTCCTCTCCATCGCCATGTTCAATGCACTGGAACCGAGCGACGAATCTCCCCTCCTACTCCCCATGCCGCCACCTCGCACCATCGCCCCACCTAGTGTCGCCTCTGTAGTGCTTGCGCAACAGCCTCCACGTCCCCTTCCTTGGTAAGTGCTTTGACCCTAATGACAAGAGTAGATTTTTGTCACATTGGTACTGTTGAAATATGAGAAGCGAAAGCGGATTGATAAACAAAATAATAAACTTCAAGAATTCGAAGATTTACATGGAACCATACTCCCTAAGGAGCGGGATGAAACCACGGGAGAAGCCCTCAAAGGAGCAGCTATTCTATTAGAATTATAAATGAGTACCGGGGGTAAGGGGCTCCTTATATAGCCCTTCAGACAGACTAGAGTCCTGCCACTCATCCATGTGGGACTAAACTTGAGTAGGGTAATTGGATCTTAATGAGATCCAATTGCCCACCTAATACATTCTCTAACACTCCCCCTCAAGCTGGAGCGGAGAAAGCTGCATTTTGTAACAAAAAGAAAGTATACAACACATCTTCACATGATACATCACAAGAAGAATACATGTCTGTTGGTGGTAGAAGACCTAGCACGAGGACGGGTCTGCGGTTTTCAGTTCATCAGAACGTATCTCTGCCATGCATGTAGAGCCGTTGCGATATCAGGTCAGAGGAACGTATCTCTGTCGTACCTGGAGAAGAATAGCTGCAGAAGAAGTCCAGCGCGGGAAACTGATCGGTTCGTAAAAGATAAAGTATATGCCCTGACGAAGAATTTGATGCTCGGTGAAGACGGTTAATCAATGAAATCTGGAGTGTCGGTCTGTCGGTCGTGGTCAGGCAGTAGAAGTTGTGAAGAATACATCTCTGACTCCCCATTTCTCCCATAATTGATAGAATAAGAGCATTGACTAAGTTGGGAGAAATCAAAAAAATGGGGGAAAATATGAAACCAAATAAACCAACTTCATTTTTTTCTGCAGTTATTCCTCTTTTTTAAGGGATATTTACACCCATAACCCTTAGTAGTTTCGTAATTACCCCAAACATCCTCGATATTTCATAATTGCATGAGTAACCACGAATAATGCTTAACTCTTGCATGACATAACCATGTGTTATGTTCCATTTGGGATGCATGTTATATTTGATGGTTTCCGTTAAAAAAGACAAAATTACCCTTAATGCTCATTCTTATTTGCAGATCATGCCATATTGTTCTCTCTTATCTTCTTTTTTTCTCCTTGTCCTCCTATAGCATCTACCCGTTCCCTCCCACCCATTCTCCCACATGGTGAACCCCATCACGGAGGTCGAGATCAAGTGCCCCTCCTATGATGGAGGCTTCGTGGAAGAGATCGAGATGCGTGGGCGTCTCCCACCACCGCACCAACCACCACCCCGATGCTGACGGCGCGACCCACATGGGAGCCTCCCTTAGGGACTACGTTGTGGGGCCAGGCTTCACTCGGCTTCTCCAGAAGCTGGGGGAGAACGACCCAAATAGGCAGGGGACCCCGCTCAGAAAGAGGTGGAGGGAGGGGTTCCCCTACCAAGATCACGGTGCCCAAGTTTGCAGAAGCTGGAACTGAGGTGCTGGAGCCCGAGGGGGAGGGGGCTAGAGGAGGAAGGGGAGGTGGTCGATGCAGGGGGTGGCGGACGCTAGGAGGCAGAGGGGGTGGAGGGGGAGGTGGTCGGCGCAATGGGGGCGCTAGGTGGCGGAGGCCGAGGGGGAAGGGGCTAGAGGAGGAAGGGGACGGGGAGGTGGTGGCCGTAGCGGGGTGGCGGACGCTGGGAGGCGGAGGCCCGAGGGAGGGCTGCTGGAGGCGGAGGCCGAGGGGGATGGTGGTCAACGGAGTGGGAGGTGAGGAGGGAGGGGGTGTCGAGATTTGTTTTTATTTTTTTTAATTAGAATCGTTTAATCTAAGATTGGTTAGATTAACTTTAGGTCTGGTTGAGTTAACTGACTAAAATAACGGAGGGTTATGGATGTAGGACGGAGCACTTATTCAAGGTTACTCATGTAATTATGAATTATCGAGGGTGTCTGGGGTAATTACAAAACTACTCAGGGTTATGGTGTAAATCCCTTTTTTAATAACCTTCATAAATTTTTTAATAAGCCATTCATTTCATTTTTTTTTCACGGCTTTCATCTCCCTTTCTTTTTTTTTGTAAATTTTTTTGCGTACGGCTTTTCTTTTGTACGTGCCTCTTTTTTAAAAAACACTGGGCCTCTTTTAAAAAAACAACGCCCGGCCCACCTTTGGGCCCAAAAATATGCAGCATTCCAACTGGGCAAAACAATAACCGAAGCCACTTGGGCTTTTACAATATTTTTTATTTCGGTCTGCTACCCCTTCTTAGGGTTCTCAACGTGGGAACCCCTTTTCACTCGAAGCATGCCGCCCCACTCGATGGGGCATTCCTGGAGATAGACCAGCGTCGCTACGATGGCGCTCTGGAGAACTTTGACGCCCCCGATGCAGCCCCGAGGCTCTGTCGGGGGTCTTGAGAGGAGTGAAGGGCTCGCGGCGAGGGATCTGATGGAGGAGCACGCCGAGGCTCCGTCGATAGGGACTGGGGTTGCATGGGGTTGCCGCCTAGAGCCTTTGTAGGAGAGGAAGATTCGCTCGCACCTGAAGGGAGATCGGTGATGTGGTTGGAAGCCGCCTGAAGAGTTCGCGCCGTGGAGAAATGGAGATCGGTTTGCCGCCTTCCGCGCGCGATGGAGCATCGCGAGGAGACATTGCCGAGGTGGATCGGGAGGAGGAGCCGCCTGCGCCTCCTGCTTGGAGCGCAACCGTCACTTGGTTGCGCCGCTTGTCGGGGATGCTAGATCTCCCCTGGGGATTTCGAGCTTCGCTTGGGGATCGTGCAAGGGCTCCGCTGCCAGGAACATGTGGCTCGGAAGGCTGCGCCTAGGGCTTCAACCGCCCGGGGGTTTGCGCGGGTCGCAAGGACGAAGGAGCAGCATATGGGTGCCAGGACGAAGGAGGAGCCGCCGTTGGGGCTGGGGGATGTCGCACGCCTAGGAGATCGAAAGAAGAGTGGCACCGCCAGTAGCCATGAGATCGACAGCAAATGAAGAGAACATGAAATTTTTTCCTTGTCGCCATCTCCACGAACTAGATCTAGGGTTTCTCATTGAAAGATGGATTTTGAACAAGAATTCTTCAAGAACAAAAAACTCCAAAATCGAATCTTGAAAAAAAATTAAAGAACTTAAATCCTCGAGAATCGACCCACTCTGATACCATGTTGAAATCTGAGAAGTGGAAGCGGAATCGATAAACAAAATAATAAACATCAAGAACACGAAGATTTACGTGGAACCCTACTCCCTAAGGAGCGGGATGAAACCACGGGAGAAGCCCTCAAAGGAGCAGACATTCTATTAGAATTCTCAATGAGTACAGGAGGTGAGGAGCTCCTTATATAGCCCCTCAGACAGACGGAGTCCCACCGCTCATCCATATGGGACTAAACTTGAGTGGAGTAGTTGGATCTTGGTGAGATCCAATTACCCACCTATTACATTCTCTAACAGGTACATGTTTTGTGTATCGGCATTTATTTCTTACACCCTAATACATATTAGATGTACTGCTATTAGATTGTGCTCCCCAATAAGCATTATATATGATAAAAGAAAAATGGAGATTGGTCATAATTTTTGTTGTGACATTTATGGTGCAACCAAAGAAATTATAGAGCTATATTTTCTAAAGAAACCCATGGGTGTTTAGTTCTTCCTGGTGCTTTACATGCTGCTTAATTTGTGCATATATATGTAAGTCTCTGCAGTACTCCTTCCTAACAATGTAGCTATTTTGTCATTTTTTTCATGTGCATACTGAGGAAGTGAGGAACATTGATTCTCACGATTATCACTCTTACTTTCGATTAAAAGTTGGTTTTTTATACCTTTATGGTAATTTATTTGGTTATATGATATTTTGTTTGCCGACCCTACTTAATTGTGGGAAAAGGCTTTGTCGTTGTTGTTGTCTATAAATCGAGACACTTCCATGAATCACTAGCATAACTTGATGGATGCTTGTGCTGGTTTTGGAAGAATCCGAGAATCATGGCTAGCATGAGCACATGAATATATGAAATTTTACTCTTTCGAGTTTTAAGCATACCATAAGCCGGATGACAAAAAACAAGAGTAGTTTATGAGCATCATATAATAAAAATAAAGTTCGAATCGATAACAAATCTTTCATAATAGAGAAGTATATTATGCTATCCCTATTCCTATATAATAAAAATAAAGTAATGACGCTATCCCTATTCCTCATGATCAGCCTGCTCCTGCTTTTGGGATATATAGGTCTACTGCCTCTCATGGGGATTCTTCTTCAACTGCTACGTCGCTTTCTTCAACCCAAAGTGCTGCTACCTGGGACTCTTGGAACGCCTCGATTGCTTCCCCGACTAGATATGGAGTGGTTTATGCGAGGCGCCTGGACTTCTCTCTCGAGGGGATATCTAATCCGCCGATTTTTGTATCTCGGGAGGCGGTGGCGGCAGCGGCTGGTCTTCGCCGCCGGAACCATCGACGCGCTTAAGCTTAGCGTTCCAACAGTCACTTTTTGGGACAATTTTTGTAATATCTAATGAAGCTTCTCTCTTGGAATATCCGTGGTCTAGGTGACCCTTGCCGTCGCAGGGCCTTGGGATCACGTTTGCTTGATTGGGATTGTGATATAGCTCTACTACAGGAAACAAAGCTCGGTGGAATTGATGATGCGCTTTGGAGATCTCTTGGGGCGGGGCCAGTGGATACCTTCTGCTCTTTGGACGCGATCGGTTCGTCTGGCGGTGCTATTGTGGCTTGGAGATCCTCAAACTTTTCTTTATCCACCTCTCGCATTGGTCGTCATTCTATCTCTGTCGTACTTGTGCATGTGCCCACTAACTTACCTCTGGCTTTCTCTTGTATTTATGCACCTTTATGCCACATTGAACGTCGGAATTTATGGGAAGACTTGCTTGCTGATGCCGCGGCGTTCGGGGATATCCCGTGGATATTGGGAGGGGATTTTAATGTTACCTTGCTCTCGTCCGACCGTCCTCGCGGTAGGGGGGGAAGGGACCCAGGGTCTGACGATTTTTGGGAGTTCATCAACCATCTGGCTCTGGAGGATTTGGTTCCCGCGGATATCAAATACACTTGGCGTAATAGTACTTCGAGGTCTCGGCTCGATCGGTTTCTGGCTAATTCGCGTTGGATGGATGCTTTCCCTTTGTGCTCGATCTCCTCTCGGCCTCGGTCTTTTTCGGACCACAGCCCCATTTTGTGGGATTCGGGCGAATCTTCCAGGCCTCGTGGTATTTTTCGCTACGAGAAGAGCTGGCTTCTGGAGCCTAATTTCAAGGAGGTGGTGCGTCAACATTGGTCTCAGGCATCATTTGTGGGTAACGCGGCTCATCGCTTTGCTCTTAAACTATCATCCTTGCGGCGAGCTCTTGCATCCTTCAAATTTTCTACTCGTCAAGCTCGGATGTCCGTTCGCAACGCGGCGGAGGCGACTATTATTAGATTGGATCGAGTGGAGAATGATAGGGACCTATCCCCGGAAGAGTTAACCGAGAGAGCATCGGCCGCACAAATCCTTTCGGAGGATGACCGGAAAAGAACCATTGAATGGAGACAACGCTCGCGTATTCGTTGGATCAAGGACGGGGACGCCAATACCGCTTATTTTCACAGGGTCGCTAGTGCACGTAAACGCGCTAATACTATTACTTCCATTGAAATTGGGGACACTATATATCAATCGGAACGCGACATGAGCTCGGCATTGGTGAATTACTTCAAGAACTTTTTCAATCGTCTCCCCTCATCTCCTTGGGAGTGGACGGCTCCCGGTGTCACCTCTCTCTCTTCAACGGATGCTGCTTCTCTTTCTCGGCCTTTATCTTTGGACGAGCTTAAGTGCGCGACATGGGAACTTAACGCTGACGCTTCTCCCGGGCCAGATGGGTTCCCTATTGCCTTCTATAAGGACTTTTGGGACGATATCAGCAACGACGTCCTGGAGGTGGCCCTCGAATTCTGCGAGGGGAATCACGGATTCAACAGAATTAATAGGGCTTGCATGGTTCTCATTCCCAAAAGCCACGGTGCGCGTCGTATTGAGGACTTCCGCCCTATTGCAATTTCAAATGGCATTTACCTGATTATTGCGAAGGCGTTGGCTCGTCGGTTGGCGCCTTTCCTTGGATCTCTCATCTCTCCTTGCCAAGCGGCATTCGTTCAAGGGAGGCAAATCTCTGATTGTTATGCTCTTGCCTCAGCTATCATCGACGGCTGGCACAGAAATGGAACAAAGGGGATCTTATGGAAAATTGATTTTACGAAGGCTTACGACTCCTTGGATTGGCGATTCCTTTGGTCAGTTCTGAAATATAGGAACTTCCCCCCCTTGTGGATCTCCTGGATTCGCCGCTGTGTAACCACTGTATCCTTCTCCTTATCTATTAATGGTCGGCCTTCAGGGGGACTTTTCCAGCCTAGAAGGGGGGTTCGTCAGGGATGTCCCCTCGCCCCTCTTCTTTTTGTTTTGGCGGCGGACGTGCTACCTCGGATGATTCAACAAGTAGCTAGTGCGGGTCTTACTCGCGGATGCTATATGGGTGACCTCCACATCCCGCTCTTACAATATGCGGACGACACCTTATGTTTTATTGAGGGGGACAGGCCTCAATATGCGGGAATGGCCACTACGGTCCAACTTTTTTGTGAAATGTCGGGCCTCCGCATCAATGAGAACAAATCCAAATTTGTGCCCTTTGCTCTTTCGCCTTCGGGCGTTGGGGATTGCTCCTCCATTTTGGGGGCCGTTCCTGGGTCACTTCCGCTGGAATACTTGGGGCTACCTCTCTCGGTGGGCAGGACACGGCTGCGCGATTATCAGCGGGTGGTGGAGAAGGTTGAGGCACGGCTGGCTGGTTGGCGTTCCTCATTGCTTTCTCGCGGGGGGCGATTGGTGCTTCTTAAATACGTCATTGCGGCTATACCTATTTATTTTCTATCAACACGCGGTCTGCCAAAGGGGATTAGGGTTCGCCTGGAGAAATATATGAGGGGATTCCTTTGGGGTAAGAACGCCTCTGCGCGTAGGGGGATCCATCTGGTCGCTTGGGATGACATTGCGCGTCCTAAACGCGACGGGGGCCTGGGCGTTCGGCGGCTGGAGGTCATCCGTGAAGCTTTTCTTCTCAAATGGGCATTGAGGCTTGTTAGCAACGATGATGGTTTCCTTGTGCGATGCCTTCGAACAGCGGCGGGCAATGCATTTCTTTCCGCCTTTGACGATCGCCCTCCCAATCACTCTCCACTCTTCTGGCGCGAGGCCTTTCGTATCTTCAACCGTAATCGGTCATTGTTTCGGCTGTCAATCGGCGATGGGACCTTATTCCGCTTTTGGACTTCGGACTGGTCAGGTAAGGGCATCTTCATGAACCTTTTCCCGAGACTGTTTGCGCTGGCAAGGGACAAATATGCTTCCGTGGGATCATGCTGGAACAATGGATCTTGGTGCCCGATATTGGTCGACTCTCTCTCTGCTCAGCGGCTTTTAGATTTCAGCTCTCTGATGACCTTGCTCCTCGACGCCCCAACCCCATCGGGGGGTCCTGATCACTTCATTTGGGGGGAGAGATCCTTTTCCTCGCGGAAGGCATACTCTGCTCTTCTCCCCATCGCTGTTCGCTCGGAGGCTTCTCTTATTGACCACTGCAACCTCATATGGGGTCTAAGGCTTCCGGAAAGGATTGGTATATTTTTGTGGATCCTTAGGCGTGGTCGTCTTCTTACCCGCGACCGTATGGTATCTATTTTTCCAAACATTCCAGCTCTTTGTGGATTGTGCGATTCGGCCGTGGAGACGGCCGTCCATCTATTTCTTCAATGCGACCGTGTGCGATCCATTTGGGATGACGTTGCTTGGGTGAACCTCTCATCCATGGAATCTTTTTGGGATAGCATTGCAGCTGCGGCTAATCGTCCGAGGTCGGAGAAACTAATCCCCTTCGCCCGCATATGGAGTATCTGGATGGGAAGGAACAAAGCTATCTTCGCGGGACAGCGATTCTATATCGAAAATATCAGCATTGACGCAAATCGCTTTTGTATGGACTGGTCCTCTATGTAACTTTTTGTAACTGGGGGCGTTTACTCCCCTATCTTCTTTTCCCTTTTGCCTCTGTAAGTATCTTCTTTTCATAAGCCTTAATAAACTGGGGCGAACACCTTCGGGTGTCTCCCCCTTTTTGGAGTGTCAAAAAAAAAAGTATATCTACCAAATAGCTAGTTACAAACAAATTTTTAGCTACCAAATAGTTAGTTACGTACAAATTTTTTAGCTACCAAATATCTAGTTAAATGGAAACCGAAATAGCATGAATTTAGATTACTTCTATATTATATGTTTATCAATGATAAATTTCTAATATTTCAATTTATTATAATATGTTTAATTTTTTATTAACGCAGTCATGGTCGGTCCCAAGCTCATGGAAATTGAGGGTTGCATGTTGGGAAGTTGACATTCAGCGCAAGAGAGACAAATTCCTAAATAGTTTTCTTTTTAAGAATACTATTTAGGAATTTGTCCCAAAATAATTCCGATCTTTCCAACACGGATTTAAGAAAACATTTACATTTCGTCGGGGTGTTCCCTACTAGCGATGCTTTGCATCGCCCGAACGCAACGAGAAGTTGGTAAGTGACGCAACATCATTGCTCGGATGTAGTTTAAATTTTGCAAGGGTTCTCGTATGATGAACGCATGCGAGTAAATAAGATAACTCGGTCGCATCGCTGCCCGGATGCAGTCCGAAAGTTGCAAGGGTTCTCGCATGATAGACGCGTGCGAGTAAAGAAGTTAGTCCAAAAGATGTTGCAAAGGAAGTTACGAATAGATAGTTTGAATATTGGCACTTTGACTGGCAAATTGATGGAGATAGTAGATACGATGGAAAGAAAGAAGATTCATATATTACGTCTCTAAGAGAAAAAATGGGTTGGAAAGAAAGCAAGAGAGATCGAGAAGACAAGCTTTAAATGTTGGTATTTATGTTAAGATAAGGGCAGAAATAGTGTCGGAGTAGTTATTCATAAGGATTTGAAGGATTGTGTGGTTGAGGTGCAAATATTCGGGGATCGGATTATTTTTGTTGAAATTAGTGTTTGAAAAATAAAATTTGAACATCATCTCAGTTTATGCACCGCAAATTGATTTAGATAAAAGGATTAAACAAGCTTTTTGGGAGGATTTGGATAAGATTATGCAAGGAATCCCATCAAGAGAGACGATTTGCCTAGGTGGAGATCTTAAAGGACATATAGAAAAGGATGCTTCAGGGTATGCTAGTGTCCATGAAGGACATGGTTTCGGCTATAGAAATGAAAAGAGAAAAGTCATTCTGGATTTTGTAACGGCTTATGATCTTGTCATAGCGAACACTATCTTCAAGAAGATGGGGGGAGCATTAAATTACTTAAAAGAGTGGCATGATTAGAGCACAGATAGATTACTTTCCATTGAGAAAAGATCGGTTGTGTTGCAAAGACTGCAAAGTAATTACATGAGAGAGCTTGACAACCCAACATCGTTTATAAGTCATGGATGTGCAAATAAAATGGTTGCTAAAGAAAATGAGGATTTCCAAGATCACTAGAACTAGATTGTAGAATCTTCAATTGAAGCAATCAAGCTTCGTGGGGAAGGTTTTAGAAGACTTATCTTGGGATTGTAACATGAAGTTCAAACGAGATGTGAGAAGCGGTAGCATCTTGTATCCGAATGTTAGTTAAAGAGATGCTAAACGAGTCAAAGGGAGGAGCTCCACTTTGGTGGTGGAGTGGAGGGTGCAAGAGAAGATCAAAATTAAAAGAGCATGCTATAAAGTTATGTCTAAGGTTAGAACATATGAAACTGTTACAAACTACAAAAGAGCGAAGAAGGTAGCAAAGAAGGTTGTAAGCGAAGCTAAGTCAAAAGATTATGAAGTTTTGTACAAAAATCTCGACTCTCTAAGGAGGAACAGAAGGATATGTTCAGGTTGGCTAATGCAAGAGAAAGAAAGACCAAAGACCTTTCTCAAGTAAGATGCATTAAGGACGAGAAAGGTCATATGCTTGTTACTCATAAGGATATAGAGACTACATGAAAGCAATACTTCCGTAAGATTTTCATTCGTGAAGGAAATAGAGAGATCTTTTAGGGAGATCTAGCTAGTAGTGAAAGTTAATTGAATCGTGCAAGCTATAGATGAATACAAAGGACGGAAGCAGAGGAGGCTTTGAAGGTCATGAGACATAAGAAAGGTGTAGGACATTATGGCATTCTTATAGAAGTTTGGAGAGTTTTAGGTGAGCAAGGTTTGACGTGACTTACAAATTTATTCAACGTTATTTGGTGAAGCAAGAAAATGCTTGAAGATTGGAGGAGAAGCATCGTGGTACCTCTTTATAAAAACAAAAGAGAAATACAAAATTGTTTAAATTACGGAGGTATAAAGCATATGAGTCATATTATGAAAATTTGAGAACATGCGATCTAAAGAATGTTGAGGCAAGTTTTCAAAGTAAAAGAAAATCAATTCGGATTCATGCCAGGTCACTTAACTATTGAAGCCATCTACTTGCTGAAGAGAACGATGGAGATATATAAAGTTAAAAGGAAGAACCTCCATATGATTTTTATTAATTTGGAAAAGGTTTATAAGTATGTCCTACAGGAGATAATGTGGAGAGTTTTGGAGAAGAGACAAGCACATGTCCTATACATTAGTGTCATAAAAGATATGTATGATAGGGCTTCATCTTACGTAAGGATACGGTTTGAAAAGGCTGACTATTTTGACATCAGCGTTGGTCTACATCAAGTTTCAGCTTTGAGTTCATTCCTTTTTACTTTGATTATGGACGAGTTGACATGTCATATTCAGGATGAGATACATTGGCGTACGTTATTCGTTGATGATATTGTGTTGATTGATGAGACTATAGATGGAGTAAATGAGAAGCTTGAGGCCTAGAGACATGCATTGGAGACCAGAGAATTTCATATAATTAGAAGTAAGACCGAATATATGCAATGCACTTTTGATGGAAGCAATGGTGAAGGAATCGAGGTTAAGATTAGTGACGATAACATTCAGAAGAGAGATTATTTTATACATGGTATCTATTTCGCAACATAATAGGGAAATTGATGGAGATATTACTAACAGAATAATGTGGGTTGGCTAAAGTAGAGGAGTCTCTATTGTTCTCTGTGATAAAAAAATTCTTTTGAAAATGAAAGGAAATTTTACAAAGCAACCGTGGGACCTACTATGTTCAATGGATCTGAATGTTGGCATGTGAACTGTTGAGATAATTATATGTTTGTTTTATTTATATTTTTTATTTCTCCAGTCTTCTTTATGTAATTTCTCCCTAGAGCTTTTCTCCTATATAAGAGAGCTCTAGGGCTACGAGGAATACAGCTTATCTTTCACGTCTTTCCACGTGGTATTAGAGCGACAGTCCCAAAGCATGTACCCTAAAGTCCCACCCCAAAAGCCTTCCCTCCACGTCGCGGCCCTGCCCTACACGCTTCACGCACTCGTGTGCCTGCGCCATTGCCCTGCGCGCCTTGCCATCGCCTTGTGTGACATGCGCCATCGCATGCACACCTCACGTACTCGTGTGCGGCCGTTGATCCGTATGCGCCTCGTGGGCCTGCTTGCGCCGCTACATGCCTGTCTGCACGCTGTTGCGGCCCTGCGCCTGCTTGCGCACCGCTATGGCTCGTCATCTAATAGCATCCACCTAGGGCTGCTCTTAGTTGCCTCGGACGCTACATTCTTGGTTTCTAGGGTGTAGCGTGACTATCTAAAATACCCTAGTCACCTAAAGGAGTCACCACATAATGGAAGTGGTTGTGGTATGAGTCTACACCCACAATCATCTTCATATGTCCGTGTAGGAATTATTCTTACAATTTGCAACTCCAGTGTTAGAAATTGTTGTCATCATGTCAAACAACAAAGCAGAGATTCCATCCCTGGGTGCCTTCAAAGGCCCAGCATCCATTGTAAAGATGGATGGAACGAATTATGAACTGTGGGCCATGCAGTTTATGAGTCTAATGCAATGCAATGGCAAGAAGCATATCCACACACAGGAAGAGCCCGTTGAGAAGACTGGGGTTAACGCCATGGCCTCAAATTTCAGCGAAATAATGTTAAATTTCTGTCGAATATTGATATCCAGTCGAAATCAAAATTCGACCGAAATGGCCGAAATGACCGAAATTTCGTTTCGATCGGTCACTGAAATGATGACCGAAGGCCTTGGTTAACGCCTCATGGGAGACAGATGATGCTTATGCATGTGTATGGCTTTCTGGAATAGGGAATAGTTTCCATGGAGACAGTCAATGACATATTGAGTCACCCCACGGCGAAGGCTATGTGGGACATTCTCACCGCTACATATTCTCCAGCGAAGAACGAGTCCAAGATTCTGCAACTTCAGTACATCTTCACGTCGAAGCAGAATGGTCGTCCTCTCCATACCCTTTACACTTCTCTAAGGGGTATGTTTGAGAGGTTACATGGTTACATTCCCTTGACTACTACACCAAAGCAGTTCAAGGCATATAGGGATTTAGTGATGACAGGAGTTTTCCTAGCGCCTCGACCCAGAGTATGATGCAGGTAGAGCACAGATTCTTACTGATGCCACAATACCTCCAATGGAGGAGGCATATCGCAGGCTGTGTAGGCTCTCCATATCTTCTGGTGATACTCAGTAGTCTCAGACGTCCTCAGCCATAGTAGCATCTCACGGTAGAGGAGGTCCTGCACAGTTTCGTGGTAAAGGCGATCGTGGTAGGGGAGGGGGTAGTCGGCCCCCTCAACAGCCTTGTACTTATAGTCACAAACCAGGTCATTCTGAGGAAACATGTTATTCCAAGCATGGGTTCCCAGCTTCAGCACAGGACGTAGAACAGATTCAGCAAGCTAGCAATTCCCCACTTGCATCTGATCAGAGATTTGACGAACTAGTGGCAAGACTCAGGGAGATTATGCCTACTCCTGGGTCAACCAGTTCTCCTTCAGGATCCTCAGAGGTAGCTTCCTCTGCATCAGCATCTACATCAGGTACAACATATGCATTTACTAGTTGTTACAGGGCAGAAATGGATCATGGATTCAGGTGCATCACATCATCTCTATGGTGATAGAGCTCAGTTTAGTGCCTTCAGTCCAACCCAGCCCGAACGATCTATTGTGATAGCAGACAGGACACATTCCCCCATCACTGATCAGGGGGAGGTGCAGTTAACTCCAGCAATGAGACTTCAGAATGTTGTTTATGCTCCTGAGTTTTCCATGAATTTACTATTTATCAGTCAAATCACCAAGGATTTACATTGTCGTGCCATTTTTTATCCGCTCTTGTGTTTCAGGACATTCTAATAGGGCAGGGTGATAGGTTCTGGCCGTGAGGATGGAGGTCTCTAAAGACTGGTGCAGTCTCCTTATGTTGGTGATTCTTCTCTTCGCAATGTATCCACGTCTCCCTATATGTGGCATCTTCGTTTTGGTCACCTTCCTCTGCAAAAGCGGTGTCATGTTCTCCCACAGATTTCTCCTCGCTCTAGCTTTCAATGTGAGGCCTGCCAGCTTGGGAAGCATTATCGGTCCACTTTCCAGAGTCGTTAGGGTCAGAGTAATCATAGTCTGTTTGAGTTAATTCATTTTGATAGTTGGGGTCCCGGTCAATGCCTTGGAAGTTTTTAGTACTCAGCATGCCCAATTTCATGCATCACAAGGTATTGTGCATCAAACATCATGTGTGTATACTTCCCAACTGAATGGGGTGGCTGAACGAAAACACCGCCATCTTTTGGATGTTACCAGGACTCTTTTGATTCAGAGTTGTGTTCCTCATTCGTATTGGGGGGATGTGGCTCTAACTATGTGTTATCTGAAAAATTGTTTGCCCTCTTCGATTTTGGGGAAAAAGATCATGTTCTTGATTGTGTTTACTGAGACGGATCTTTTCTCGCTCATGCCTCGTGTGTTTGGTTCAGTGGATTTTGTTAATCAGAAGTCTTCTGGTCTTGACAAGCTATCTCCTAAAGATGTCAAATGTGTTTGTTGGGTACACCAAGATCCAAAAGGGATATCGTTGCTTCGACCATGTTCAACGAAGGTAATACGTTAGTGCAGATGTCACCTTTTTTTAGTCTATTATGTACTTCTCTCCTACATATGACAAGTTCAATTCTTCAGAGGATGAGGAAGAGGTCTATATGCATCTACCTCCGAACTCCACTATACCATAACTGTTGTGAAAAATGAGTAGTTCATTATTCAAGGGAACCCTAGGCTCTAATGAACAGGTACATAGCATATAATAATATCTATCTCTACACTCCCCCTCAAGGTGGAGCATAGATGTCTATCATGCTCAGCTTGGAAGCACATCTCTGGAAAGGTCCTCTGAGCAATGGCTTGGTGAATACATCAGCAGTCTGATCCCCTGAGCTCACGTGAACTGTAGATATCAATCCTCTCTGGATCAAGTCTTTAGTGTAGTGGCAGTCAACTTCAATATGCTTTGTTCTTTCATGAAAAGCTGGATTGTTGGCAATAAACAAGGCTGCCTGATTGTCATACTGAAGCTGCATGGGTAGAGGTACGGCTACATGTAAATCCTCTAGTACAGATCGCACCCACATCATCTCTGTGCTGGCTTGCGCCATGGCCCTATATTCGGATTCAGCACTGGACCTCGCCACAACAGTTTGTTTCTTGCTTTTCCAAGAAACCAGAGAGCTCCCAACAAAAACTGCAAATCCTGAGGTCAATTTTCGATCCTTAGTGCATCCTGCATAATCGGCATCTGCACATGCTGAAATAGATAAATCTGTGCCCTTCTTAAACAGCAACCCTGAACCTGGAGAAGACTTCACATACCCCAGTATCATGTATATGGCATCCATATGAACGTGTCTTGGCTGCTCCATAAATTGCTTACCCGACTTACTGCAAAAGCAATATCGGGTCGAGTTATGGTAATATAAAGGAGCTTACCCACCATTTCTCTATATCTCCTCTTGTCCACTTCAGTAGTGTCATCATCATACAGCTTCATGCTTGGATCCATAGGAATACTTGATGGTTTGCATCCAGCCATGCCTGTTTCAGTCAAGAAAAATGTAATGTACTTCCTTTGGGTCATTACCAGACCATGTGCATTCCTGGCAAATTCCAACCCCAGAAAGTATCTTAGGGTTCCAAGATCCTTCGTGACGAACTGACGGCCTAGAAATGCCTTCGCCCTTTCTATGCCCTGAATATCATCTCCTGTAACCAGAATATCAACATAGACCATGATAACAACCGTACCTGTTGATGACTTCTGAACAAACAACGAGTGGTCTGCATTCGACCTCTTGAATCACTGTCTTTCAATAAGATTGAAAAGCTTCTTGAACCACGCTCTTGAACTCTGTTTGAGGCCATAAATTGCCTTGTGAAGTCTACACACCATATGCTTCTCCCCCTCAACAGTGAACCCTAGTGGCTGCTGCATGTAGACTTCCTCCTGCAGATCTCCATACAAGAAGGCATTCTTGACATCCAATTGAGAAATACTCCAGTCATGTACCACAGCAACAGATAAGAGAATGTGAAGAGTAGAGTAACGAACCACTAGAGAAAAAGTATCCATATAATCGACGCCATAGGTCTGTGTAAAACCTCGCGCAACCAGCCGTACTTTGTACCGATCTAGACTGCCATCAGCGTGGTATTTAACTGTGAATACCCACTTACAGCTCATAATAGATGCATCAGGAGGAGCAGTAACCAAGGTCCATGTGCCACGAGACTGTAACGCGCGCATCTCATCTTCCATAGCCTCTCTCCAGTAATCAATCTTCATAGCGTCCTGGTAGGTCCGTGGTATGTCCACGGAAGTCAAGGCTGCAGCAAATCTCTGAAAGTCGCCTGTGAGGCGATGAAAAGACACCTGTGAAGCCAAGGGATAAGATGCACATATCCACTTCTGCTTCCGAATCGCAATAGGAATATCAAGATCATCTTCCGCTGCACTGGATGGTATAGTCTCCTCCTGTACTGAAGAATCCTGCACATGTACCATATCTGACCCGTCATTAGTAATGCTATCTGAACATATCTGAGGCGTGATGGATGGCTGACGTGTAGCTTGAGGTAAACCTGACCGACGCGTATAGAATTTTGGTAAAGGTGGAATAGGAGGTTGTGGAAGTGGTAGAGGTGGAGGTAGTGGTGGTGAAGATGACGTAGGAGCAGGAACCGGAGTAGACTCAGGTGAACTCCAAGTAGGAGGCGGAGGGACATAGACATCATCGTTGGTAGTAGATGGTACCAGTCTATCACCTACAGGGGAAAAATACATAACATACTCAAAGAACATGACATCAGCACTAACAAAGTACTTCTTGTTTATTGGATCATAGCAACGATAGCCCTTCTGAGTCCGAGAGTAACCAACAAAGACACACTTGACAGCTCTAGGAGAGAGTTTGTCAAGTCCAGGAGTCAGGAGATGAACAAAAGCAACAGTACCAAAGACACGTGGAGTAAGTGAGAATAATTCCTTGTCAGGAAAAATGATAGAGAGAGGAATTTTCTCACAAAGGATAGATGACGGCATACGATTTACCAGGTAGCAAGCGGTAAGAACAGTATCCCCCAGAAAGAGATAGGAGCGCAACTCTGAATCAGTAGGGTTCGAGTAATGTCAAGAAGGTGACGATCTTTCCTTTCTGCCACACCATTCTGCTGAGATGTGTAAGCACAAGTGGTTTGGTGAATAATGCCCTTTGACGAAAGAAATTGAGAGAGGGACCGTGTGCAGAATTCTAGAGCATTATCTGTACGAACATATTTGACAGTAGAGGAAAACACATTTTGCACTTCATTAATCAAATTCTTAATCACATCACCTGCTTCAGATTTATTCTTCAAAAGGAAGACCCAAGATACACGAGAAAAATCATCTACTAACACTAGATAAAATGTGTCCCTGATGATCGGGAACACGACTTAGACCCCATATATCTATGTGAAACAACTCAAACTGGGAGCTACTGCTCCGACTCTGACGACTAGGAAAGCTAGACCAATGATGCTTTCTCAACTGACACGCTTCACAGCGAAAGGAAGAACTGGGAGAGATCTGAGGCAGAAGATGCCGCATTTTCTGGAGCGGGAGATGATCAAAACGGAGATGCCAGATGTACGGAGATACTGGTCCGGCAGAATGAGAAGAGACACCAGCATAAGAGTTCTAGACCAGCCGATACAAACCATTCTGCTCAGAGCCGCAGCCAATCACCCTTCCCGTTAGTATGTCCTAAAAAATAAGAGAAGAAGGGTCAAATATAGCACGACAGTGCAAATCCTTCGTAATCTGACTAATAGACAACAGATTCATTAAGAGCTCAGGAGCATGTAGGACATTTTGTAGATGCATAGTAGGAGATAGGAAAACCTCCCCCTGACCAACAAGGGGGGAATGAGTACCATCTGCAATATGGACTGAACGGTCATGGGGAATGTCCATGTAGGACTCAAGTTTCTCTATATCTCGGCAGAGATGATGTGTGGCACCAAAATCTATAATCCAATCAGAGATATCATGCGAAGATGTAAATGCAGTAGCACTACCTGAGGTACTAGCAGCAGCAGAGGAACTGGCAGATGCTGTCGCAGCAACATCTGAAGGTCCACCAGAAGAATCACCAGATGATTGTGGCATAATATCACGTAGACGTGCCACAAATTCCTCAAAACGATTGTCTGCAGTAGATGCCACTTGTGGCTGAGAATGCTCTGCTACACGTGCCGATGCTGGGAACCCATGCTTAGAGTAGCATGTCTCCTCGGAGTGACCTATGCGGTGACAGTACGAACACGGCTGACGAAAGCGACCAGAAGACTGACCACCTCCACCCCGAGGTCCACGTCCTCGACCAGAGGACTGACCACCTCTCCCACGCGATACTGTCATCGCCGATGGGGGTGGAGTAGAAGAGCTGGAAGGAACTGAGATACGACTGAGCCTCCTGTAAACATCCTCCATTGGAGGAATAATTGCATCGGCCAAAATCTGAGAACGGGCAGCCTCATACTCAGGATCCAGGGCTGCAAGTAGAACGCCCACCATGGTGGCATTCCGAAATGTCTTCTACTGTTCAGGAGTTGCTGTGAGTGGAATGGTACTGAATAACTTCTCAAGCATCCCCCTCAGGGATGTGTACAAGGAGTGAAGAGGTCTGCCGTTCTGCTTCATCGTGAATATATCATGCTGAAGCTGTAACATCTTGGTCGCATTTCGGAGCTGGGAATACGTAGCAGCGAGAATATCCCACATTGCCTTGGCAGTGGGCTGATGGAGGACATCATTGGCAATCTCCATCGACAGTGTACCTGCAACCAGACATTGGCATACGAATCATCAGCCTCCCACGAGGCATATATCCCTGTCTTCTCTGCTGGCTCATCCTCGGTAAGAATGTGCTTCTTACCGTTCGACTTCATGAGACTCATGAACTGCATCGCCCAGAGCTCATAATTCGACCCGTCCATCTTGACTATTGGCGCAGGACATTTGAATGCGCCTATGGAGGGCATATCAACCTTTGATTCTAACATATTGCCGCTGGAGAAGAATTAGGGTTTGTAGACAAAGTGACAGATATCTACACAGACTGCATAGGATTCGAGTGTGTATGTAGACGTTACGCACCCAAATCCATATATCTGGAAGAGGAGACGGCTAGGGCACGTCGGGCCTGGCTAGGGCACGCCAGGACAGGGGTGGCCGGCGTGATTGGGGCCGGCAAGACTGGAGGCCGGCGGGACTAAGGGGCCGGCTGGACTGGGGCCCGAGGAGGCGGAGGGGCCTGGGGAGGCGGGGAGGGGCCGGCGGGGATTGAGACGGGCGGAGGTGCCCCAGGGAGGTAGCGGCGGAGGTGAGAAACAAAGGGAAAGAGAGAGGGCGGCGGGTGGGGAGAGGGAGAGAGCCCTAGAGCTTGGGCTCTGATACCATGTTGTGAAAAATGAGTAGTTCATTATTCAAGGGAACCCTAGGCTCTCTTATATAGGAAGAGACCTCAAGGATAAAATACAAAGTAGTCCAGAGAAAAATAGAAAATAACGAACAGGTACATAGCATATAATAATATCTATCTCTACAATAACCACCACCAACTCCTCCTCCTCGTCCACCACCACCACCACCTTCCACACCTACTTTCTTTCCCCAGGTTTACCAGCATCAACCTCGTGCTCATGTGCCTCCTCCATCATCCAGCACACCCAAGGTATGTTCTAAGCATTTTAGTTCTTCTAATGGCAGTGGTGATTTGCTTGTACAACTCGAGGTGCAGGATGTCCAGGATGCTATATCTTCTGCGAGTACTGAAGACATGGATGTGTGCCTATTGCTCTACGGAAGCAGAAGCGTGTATGCTCTATGCATCCTCTTGCTTCCCACGTTTCATTGGACCGTCTTTCCGAGGATTTTCAGAGGTTTTTTGTGGGACTGTCAGCCGTGGAGATACCACTTTCCTATCAGGAGGCGTTGAAGAGTAGTCAGTGGCTTCTGGTGATGGAGGAGATGGCAGCTTTACAATCTCGAGGTACGTGGAGTGTTGTACAAGCTCCTCCAGGTGCGTCTATTGTAGGCAACAAGTGGATGTTTACTGTAAAACACCGAGCTGATGGTACTGTGGACAGATATACGGCCAGATTAGTTGCTCATGGGTTCACGCAAACTTATAGGGTGGACCAAGGCCTTAAATGTCGGTTTCGGTCACCATTTCGGTATCGACCAAAACAGAATTTCGATGGAGTTTCGGTGGAATTTCGACCGAAATTTCGATCATTTCGGTCATTTTTTGTATTAGGACCCCCATATTTCGGTCATTTCGGTCATTTCGATCGAATTTCGATTTCGACTGGATATCGATATTCGACAGAAATTCGACCGAATTTCGCTGAAATTTGAGGCCATGGGGTGGACTATCAGAATACTTTTTCTCCGGTTGCGTGTCACTCCATGTTGTTGATTCTTATTGCAGTTGTTGTGGTACGTGACTGGTCGCTTTTCCAGTAAGATGTCAAGAATGCATTCTTGTATGAAGATCTGCAGGAGAAAGTTTACATGCAGCAACCACCAGGGTTTGCTGCTGAGGGGAAGTCCAGTATGGTGTGCCGACTTCACAAGGCCGTATATGGCCTTAAACAGGGTCCGAGAGATTGGTTTCAGAAGCTCTCAGAGTTGATTGAACAAAATGGCTTTGTCAGATATACTGCATATCATTCTCTTTTTGTTAAGAGAACTCAGAGAGGGACTATTATTGTTCTGGTTTATGTTGATGATATCGCTGTTACTGGCAACGATGAACAGGGTATTCAAGCAGCTAAGGATTCCTTGGATAACAGTTTGTGACCAAGGACCTTGGCATGCTATGTTACTTCCTTGGCTTGGAGTTTGCACACAATCAGCATGGTATGGTTATGATGCAAAGGAAGTATGTTACTGATCTTCTGGCTGAGACAAGCATGATAGGATGCAGACCTTCCACTACACCAATGAATCCCAATGCTAGACTCTATGATGATGACTCTGAGGAGGTGGATAAGAGACGGTACAGAGAGCTTGTAGGGAAGTTGCTACATGTTACTATTACCAGGCCCGACATATCATTTGTTGTGAGAAGAGTCAGCTAGTTTATGGAGTAACCTAGACAGGTTCATATGGATGCAGTTTGTATGATCTTGAGATATCTGAAATCTTCTCCAGATGCTGGTCTTCTTTTCAGAAGAGATACATCTCTCTCAGTTACTGGATGTGCAGATGCAGATTATGCTAGGTGTCCCAAGGATAGGAAGTCTACTTCATGCTTCATAATGTTTATTGGTAGCTTGCCGGTTTCATGGAAGAGTAAGAAACATACAGTTGTTGTTCGATCCAGTGCTGAATCAGAATATATAGCTATGGCCCAAGGGAGCACAGAAATGATGTGGGTCAAGTCCATCCTGACTGACCTAGCTATTGAGGTGCACCTCAAATATGATAATCAATCATCTCTGTTCATAACTAATAATCCAGCCTTCCATGAAAGAACAAAGCACATCAAAGTAGATTGTCATTATACCCGTGATTTGATTCAAAAGGGGCTTATTTCCACCTCTCACGTTGCTTCAGGCGATCAGACTGTAGGCATGTTTACCAAGGCTTTTGCGAGGGATCTTTTTCACCGTGCTCCAGCTTGAGGAGGAGTGTTGAGATAATTATGTCTTTGTTTTTATTTATATTTTTCTATTTCTCCAGTCTTTTATATGTAATTTCTCCCTGGAACTTTTCTCCTATATAAGAGAGCTCTAGGGCTACGAGGAATACAACTTATCTTTCACGTCTATCTACACATAGACATGTGCTGAGAATGGCAGTAGCAAAAATGGAAATGCTAAGCTGGATGTGAGGACACATACGTAAAGATCAAATTCAGAATAATGCAATCAGAAGGAAAGTTGGTGTAGCTCCGATCGAGGAAAATATACGAGAAAATCACTTAATGCGGTTTGACCATTTGCAAAGGAGGTCAGCCGATGCACCAGGGAGGAGATGCGAGTTTTAAGATGTTGAGCTGGCTAAGAGAGGGTAAGCAAGGCTCAAGAAGTATTGGAATGAGACTATACGAAGGGATATTAGCTTTTTAGATCTAAGCTCGAGAATGACCCATGATAGATCTTAATGGTGGCAAAGAATCCATGTACTCAACCCCACTTAATGTGGGAAAAGGCTTTGTTGTTGTATATTTATTTTTTATTAAAATAATACAAACCGTGTGATACACATATATTTCTGCACATACTTCTGCATTCAGATTGCTTTACCAAATGAATAACGCATACCAACTTTTTGAACCTTGGTCAACACTGCCATCTGCACGGTACTTCAATGTAAAGTAACCAACCACAGAAGCACATATAGAGGCAATGACCAACCTCCAAGTGCCACATGATTGTAGCATGGCTATCTCCTCCTCTATAGTAAGACACCATCGATTATCTCGAATAGCCTCCTGATATGTCTGTGGGATCTCTATAGCTGATAGACCCATGACCAATCTCCTGAAAGATGTCCCAAAGAAACATGAGCTACGATAGGATACATAGCACAAGTACACCTCCGGTTCCGAAGAGCAATGGACACATCAAGATCATATGTACCATCTGTGGCCTATAAAGTAGCCTTTTGGAGACACTTGCTCATCCTATAAAGTAACCAGTTGTACAAACAAATCATTAGTGCCATCCGTACAAACAAACTGCTCAGAACAACCTGGGGCATGATGGATAATGGGGAAGGTCAATGAGCAGGGGGGTACAGAAGGTGGCTTGCGAATGTAAAAATGTGGCAGAAACTATGCCAAAGTACTAGAAGTTGGAGGCGGAGGAACAACTACAGTAGGAGGTGGTGAAGTTGGTGGAGGTTGTGGTGGCGTAGGAGGAACCACGGGTGGTAGCGACATAGGAGGATGAGGCATGCAGACCTTCTCTGCAGAGTCAGATGAAGTCAACCTGTCATCTATAGGAGAAAATATATGATCGACTCAGAAGGTGATATCAGCACTAACGTAGTACTTTTGTCTAACAGAATCAAAGCACAGGTACCCCTTCAGGGCCCGGGATTAACCAACAAGAATACACTTGGCGGTTCTGGGAGAAAGCTTGTCATGGCCATGAGTCAAATGATGTACAAATACCATGATGCCAAAGACATGTGGTGGTAGTGATAAAAGATCCTTATCGGGAAACGCAATCGTAAAAGGAACCTTTTCACTTAATATGTGGAAGACATATGGTTGACCAGGTAACAGGCAATGAATTGCATCACCCCATAAAGAGTGGGGAGCACGACTCTTCATAAGAGTTACGATCACTTCAAGAAGAGTATGGCATTTACATTCAGCAATACAATTCTGTTGAGAAGTATACTCACAAGAGGTCTGGTGTATAATGCTAAGGTGCCTAGAGAACTGAGACAACTAAATGGTACAAAACTCCAATGTATTGTCAGAGCGGATATATTTAAAAGCGGCAGAAAAATATTCTTTACCTCATTAATGAAAGTTCAATAGACAGACCTAGCCTTAAACTTATTTTTCAGAAGAACAATCCAAGAAAGTCTGGAATAATCATCGATGGCGATAAAATAGAACATGACTCCTGGTAAAAAGGAACATGATTGGGAACCCAGATATCGAAATGAATGAGCTAAGGTAAAGAAATGCTACTACGACTCTAACGAATAGAAGAACTAAAGATGTGATGCTTCCCAAGGTGGCAAGCTTTACACTAAAGTGTAGACTATGGTGAAATCTGTAGGAGGATTCCATACAGCATCTGCAGAGGAAGGTAACCGAATCAAAGGTGCCACATGTATGGAGAGACAAACCCAGTTTGAACGGAAGAGTGACTAGCAAAAAGAGACCAAACCAGCCTGTAGAGACCCACATGCTCACAGCCACATCCAATCACCATGACCGTGAGTATATCCTGAAACACAAGAGAAAAGGGGTGAAATATGGCATGAGAATGCAGGTCCTTCGTGAGCTAACCAATATATAATAAATTCTTAGAGAAATCAGGTGCAAGAAGTACATTCTGCAGACGCATAGATGATGTCCCATCTACAATAACAATAGATCTGTTTGGGGGTACGATCTATAGAACATGAACTGAGCTTTGTCTCAGCACAGATGATGAGATGGGCTAAAATCCATAATATACTCTATCATTCTACCATGTGACAACTAGCAAGAGCATAAGCTATATCTGAAGAGCCTGAAAGAGCACCAGTAGTGGTGGCAATAGGAGTCATGATCTCCCTCAGATAGGAGACAAAAACATCGAACTTCTAATTAGTATAAGTAGCAGGAGGCTCAACTCGCTTGACAACACGAGCAGAAGTGGGATAACCATGTTTCAGATAGAAGGTAACCACGGAGTGGCCAGAACAATAACAATTGGTGCATGGCTAATGCAGTCATCTACCTCCTCTGCGATGAAAACCATATCCTCTGAACTGAGAAAAGTTCTTCTGCTGCAAGTTGCGACCATCGCAGAGAAGGTTTGAATGGTGGACGTAGAAGGAACTACGATCACACTTAGTTTGATGTAAGCCTCCTCTATAGGAGGTAAGGACACATATGTAAAAAGCTGGGTACGTGTCTCATTTCTCGCCCCAGAGTGATAACCTGTGATGATGTCCCACATTGCCTTAGCAGTAGGCTGATGAAGGATGCCATTAGCCATCTCAGTGGTTAGAGTACCAGATAGCCATACACGCGCATATATCATCTTGCTTTCACGAAGCATTCATCCCAGTCTTGTTGGTTGGCTCAGACTACGTCAGGATGTGCCCTTTGTTATTGCACTACATGACGGTCATAACTTGCATGGACCACAACTCATCATTAGTCACATCCATCTTGACAATGTGTGTCATACCATTGAAGGCATTGAAGCAAGAAAGCTCACCCTTATTTCCTGATATGATGATAAGAAACCCGGTGTTAAACTCGACTGGGGTTCAAGATTGATCTGAATGTGTCTACATAATCATATAGGGGATCAATTATGTGTGCAGTCTCATGCCACAACTGTTTCAACAACTTTGGGAGCAGCTAGAGGTTGTCGGGTGACTTCAACGAGCTAAAATCACCCTAGCAGTATAATCAGAAATGTGTACAACCCCGGTTACATGAGAAACGTGAAAATCAGACAAAGGAAGGTGGTGTGGCTGTCAACGAAGGTCGTTGGGGTGTTGTTCGGCTGCTGGGAAGCAAGTTGGGGCACCATTGAGTGCTGTTAGGCACCTCCGGGGCTCGTTGATGTCTAGAGAAGTGTCCCCAAGGCTGATATGAATCGCCAAGTGCCTTCGGGTGGCAAGGGTTACGTTGTAGGGTGTTGTTGCACCCTGTCGGGTGTCGTTGGGCTACAAAGATGACGCGGCTGAGTGGTGGTGTCGACTCAGTTGGGTGGCAGCAACGAGTAGAATTGGACGGGAGGGCCATTGGGTGGAGGAGAGGAGTTTAAAGCTTCAAAGCTCCGTAGGGGAATGTCAATACGGGTTTCTTTCGATAAACCAACAGGTTGCATGCCCGAACTGTAGTTCTACGCCAAGACATTCCTGACGTAGCACACGATCCTTTTTATGACCCATTTCTATATACATCAATTTCCATTATGGAATTCCTTTGTTAAGCCTTAGATTTCCATAATCATCAACATTGATTATGACTCTGATATATATTAATTCATATATTTATATACTGAGATTTATGCTCATTTTAACTTCCAAACCCTAACTTTCCAAGCCACTGCATCCATTCGATGTTTAGACCTTATTCTAGTTGATCACAAAGCAATTGTTCATATTTTCTCAAGAATAGCCAAATTAGGGTTCTTCATAGAAAGGAGTATAAAATCAAAAATCTCAATGATCTCATATGAAAATCCAACAAGAAAAGGAAGGATTTCGTTACCTAATCGTACTCTCTCGCGCGTATACGGTGCTTTATCATGATTCTTTTTCAGAAAGGATGATTTATACCTCCTGAAACGATCGAATTTCATTTTCATATCAAAAACGCTAAGAACGTGTTAAAAAACACGAAAACGAACGAAGAACACGAAGAACGCGAAGAACACATTTTCTCTTGAAATTTCAGCAAAGCTTCATTTTGTATGGGTGATATTTCTAGGAAACTTTCGGCAAAGTTTCCCCTTATATCAAGACATATTTCTATGAAAATTTCGACAGAGTTTCTCGTTATATCGGGATATATATTTAAAGAAAAACAAAAAGAATTTCCTCTATAAAATCATAGAGAGGAAAACAACAACGAAACTAAAAGAATATAATCAAACTGCAAGAGATGGAGAATCGGTAGACACCATGTGCCTTAAGTGAGTGAAAGTGTGATGAATTACAAGGTTCACTGATGTGCATAGCCGCTCGCACCTAAGTAGGGTATTACACAGATTTCTCCATCAAAACAACTATAAAAACGGAATCGAAAGAATGGAACCATAAGCGATGGAGAATAGGTAGACACCATGCGTCTTAGGTGAGTGAAAGTGTGACGAATCACAGGGTTCACTGATGTGCATAGCCACCTGCACTTAAGTAGGACGTTACACAGATTTTTCCTCGTACCATAACAGAAAACGAATCGGAAAAGAAGATGAATCGAAAACTAAGCTAGAAAAAGATGAATCGAAAACCTAACTCAAGTTAGAGCTTACTTACGAAGTCAACTAAGAGAGTATCGTATATTCCGCCTCCTCGTCCTCCCGGCAACGCTTCGCTAGCGCTCCTTCCCCGCCTTCCTCTCATCCTCCCAACCTCTCGACCCTAGTCCTCGGGGTAGTAGTGGTAGTGGAAATCGTGGAGAATGAATGGGTAGGGAGTATTTATAGGCGCTAGAAAACCACTAACCATGGTTAGTAAACCATGGTTTAGACCTTAATCGCAGTTAGCGGCCCTATAGTTTTGGCACATGGTTTTGGACAAGTCTTATCCAAAACTTAAGGCTTAAGTTAGAACTTTCCAGATGATTCTAGATTCATTAATGATGCTTAATTAATGCTAATCGTGATAACTTTCACTGATCACGATTTAACTTTCGCGGCTTATGCTTAACTTTTGCTAACAATTGATTAGTGTTTGCTAATGGTCATTAACGATCATTAATCTATCATTAGTTTCTTTAATCGTGTTTAATTAGTCTTAGTGGCGATCATTCCGGGTTAATGACATCTTAAGCCTCCTTACTTCTCTTTCTTCCGAAAATCATAACAATTCGAAACAAAGTCCGATTCACACGAAACAAATTCTGTTGGTTTCCTCTTGAAGAGACGGATCTTATGATTTAGGATCCGATAGACGACCAAGTTCGAGGGGTCTAGGACCCCCGCTTTGATATCATATGGAAATAGAATAATGATTTGCTTATTCATGAAGCCCTAGAGTTATCTCATATAGAGAGGAGAAACTATATTGGGAAAATTACATAATAGAGAAAATAAGAAAAGAAAATACATAAAATGGACAGATAAAAATATCTCTCCAAACTATGCATAATGCTCATGGCTTACTCAATGAAAATTATTCCTATAATATGTTTACTTAGACACATATCAAACTTGTGCAATACAAAAAAGAAACTTACTTGATATAGCCTGCTGGATGCATTTCCGATAATCCACAAAAAGGGCGGGCAAGAAGCGATCTTTCAAGAAGTTCTCAACAAATGCTAGTAACAAATCATTCCTACAAGAAAGGTAGGGCTCCTCAGCATATCCATTCCACAAGACGTAGCACGGTTCACCAGAATAGACAATAATATATTTTGATACGAAAATTGCAACTTCTGTAAAAAAGTTATTCAAGTCCTTCGGATAACTGCCATAACCAACAAGTCCATTAAGGAAATCAAAGGTAAAAATCATTAGCTAAAAAAACAAGTCAAAGACCCTCAAAATGATAGAACATTTTTTCAATGCACCCGTAGTATTATGCAACTCTGGAATTCCCATCACAAACTCTTGAACCAAATGCAGCACGATTTGCGTGTGCAAAACAGACCTAATCAATGAGAGTATCTCAGTTTTTCTCCAGCTACAAATGTGGCAACAAACTGTCAGACAAACTTCAATTTACTCAGCCTTCCTATCCATCGAACTATCTTGCATCAAATAAATTAATGCAGGGTTTTTGACAAACTAGAGCTCCAAGAAAACACCAGCACTCCATACAAGGACAACTAAAACCACTACTGGAGAATTAAACAGACCATAATTCATGTTAGGATACATACCCAATCTGTGAATACTTCTGTGGCAGCAGAGATGCAATCTTTTCTGTAAACTGAGAGAAATACAAATAAGTATGTAGGTGGCTAATATAATTGCTACAACATCAAAACTGAATCGCTATTAGCTTCACCAATCACAATATCCCATACCTGAACAACCGGTCGATAGGTTGAAGCACAAAGATATATTCCTTGCTCAGAAAGAACAATGGTAGTACCATAGCCTTCTTGTTGGACATTTGAACTTTTTTTCCATCCCTGGCTACTTCCTGATTCGAATAATAGAAGTTAGCAAGCATATTTCAACAAATTTTCTATTTATAGGACAAGAAGAGTAAGAGTGCAGAATTTGCCTCCCACGGTCACCAGTTAAGCACCAACCCAAAAAATAAAGCTGGACGTTGGAACCACATCTTAACGCAGATGGATAAAGACAAAAGTAGATGGCCTTACACATGATCTTTTCAAGGAAAAAAATGAATACTGAAAGTTTGTAGTATTCAAAATTCATTAAAATAAAGAACAAAAGTAGTTCCCACCTAGAAAGAGGCTGAGAAATCACCCCCAAGAATAATACAACAACAACAACAACAAAGCCTTTTCCCACAATTAAGTAGGGTCGGCTACATGGATTTTTCGCCTCCATTCAGATCTATCTTGGGTCAATCTCGGACTTATATCCAAAAAACTAAGATCCCTTCGTATAGTCTCTTTCCAACACTTCTTGGGCCGTCCTCGCCCTCTCTTAGCCAGCCCCCAACGAAATCTGTATGTTTGCTTAAATCCATGTTTAAAAGATCCGAACGGTTTCGAGATAAATTCATAAATAGTGTTCTTAGAAGAACTTTAAGAACACTATTTACGAATTTATCTCTCCTGCGCTGGCTATCGGCTACCTAACGCGCAACCTTCCTCATTTACCCGGGCTTGGGACCGGCCATGGCTGAGTTACCCCCAAGAATAATTCTCAAAGAAAAATTGTAACATCACAGGCCTAAACCCGAGCCCATTATAGATGATCACTAACCTCGTAACTTGTTGAACTCGGCACAACTAGACCCCATGACCACAACATAAACTACTTAATCCCATGTTGTTTCGTAGTAGCCCCCCACTATCACATTTTATGATTATTAGATGTGGGACAATGTTGAGGTGTTACAATCTCCTCCACATATATATGGAACATCATCAGTGGGACAGTGGGCATTCACTAATTCCCAGTAATAGTGGTGGCAGCACGTTCTTAGGTAGAATTTTCCTCCTATTTCTTTGGTATGGGTGGCCCCACCTCTTGGATAGCTGTTTCCACTATTACAAACCTTTGTTACCATTTGTAATATCAAGGGACTATATCAATAAGGGGGATAAATGACCCTCACAACCCAGGGCTCGCATCCAACTAGACACATGACCAGTACCCAAAAAGCTTAAGCCCAACTTGTTTGTAGTAGGACCAGAGTTGGGGAGTATGGGAGAGGGCTCGAGGGGGAGGGGGGAGACCGCTAATCCCGAAGACGCCTGCTAATCCGTTGGAGGAGAGTGATGCACGGGAGAATCGAGCGGCTGATTTGCGGCCATTCAGCGACATCCCTAGCGACGTAGAATTTCGTGGTAGGGCTTCGGTGTTTCCTTCTCGGCGGTGGTGTCTCAAGTGTGAGATTTCGGGCCACATTGCGTGCTGGTGTAGGGCGAAGGAGAAGATTTGCTACCGTTGTCGGGTGGAGGGCCATGTTCAGAAGGACTGCCCTGGCTTTTCCTCCAGGATGGACGTTGATGCAGGTGTTGGGCGTGGGGAGTCGACTAATGAAGGCCTTACGGCTGACCCCGTTGGTGGAATCCTCATCGTAGAGGGGTCCATAGAAGATCTGATGGAGGTATTGGAGGTGTCGGAGCTGGGTTGCACAGCGGATTGTGTGAAGGATGGTGTCTGGTTGTCGGAGTCGGAAGTTTGTGTCCGTGGGGTGGAGACTACGGAAGCTGTTGTATTTCTTTCTAACGGATGCGACCTATTCCCGTCTGCGGTAAAATGGCGCAGACCTCGGTTACGGGATGGGGAGATTCGGGACCTACAACGGCTGCTAGAGGTGGTGGGTCTCCCGATTCGATGTCGGGGTTGTTGACGCTTAGGGATGAGCGTGGGAGAAGTGGGTAGTGTGGTGCGATCTGGTATATGCCCCGACGAAGACTGCAATGTTATCGTCTCCAAGTCGAGGGTGTGGAGGCCAATTCCCCCGGAGATCCCCTTCAAGGTTGGAAGGACCGAATTTCTCCTACATCTGTTGAAGGTGGAGGACTCAGCACAGCGGAGATATGGTCTTGGTTTGACTCCAGTGTCATCGATGTCGCTGAAGGTGGTGGGGGAAAATGCTCCTTTTGCTCGCATACCGTCGTCGGTGGTTGGGGGCTCGGCTGGTGGTAGTCGGGCAGCGGTCGTGATCGGTGCCCATGATCCGTGACCATGGTGTAACGGCGGGCACTTTCTGCGGAAGGAGGTGAACGCCCCCCCATCTTTCTCGGGGGTGTTATTGGAAGGTGATAGATCAATGTGGCGCGAGGAGTTGGATCTGCGGAGGGAGGTGAACAGTCCCCATCATTCTCAGGGTGCATGTTTGGAAGGCCTTATCCCAAAGCGGCGCGAGGTGTTGTCTTCTGCGTATAAGGTCATTGGTTCGCAGCAACGTGAGGCATTAAGCGGACCTGGGATGAGCGGCAGAGACCCAGGATCCGACCCGATTACGGTTTTTGGTTTTGGATATGTAAAAGACCCGGTCCGTCCTCTTGAACCGGGTGTCATTTTTGTAACTATTGTTCCCTACCCGAGTAAAGATCCGGGTTTGTCCAGCACGTCTCAGGGTTTCTCGGAGGAGTTCGCATGGGGGGTCTAGCGCTCTGTGGCATGTCGATCCCCACTCTTCTGACGCAGCTACAGTCGATCTGGATGGTTTCCCTGGTGATTTGAGTGTGGGCGACGACTCCTTTTCTCCGAAGCTGGGGGGTGTAATCCAGATCGGTGGGAGGGGTCAGACAAGGTTGCGGTCCTGTACGAGGAGCTTTTTTGGATGGAGGAAATCCAATGGGGTTTGAGAAGAGTGCGGTCAAACAGGATTTTCTGGAATCCGAAGATGTCCTTGGTCAGAGGTTGACGCCAGGCGGGTCTGTGGAGGAAATACAGCTACTAGAAGGATTGATGCAGAATGCTGGAGAAGCTGATTGCGTGATCCAGGGTGCTGCAAGCTTGGCCCGGAGTAGGAAAATGGCCAACCGTATCTTGGCAGCTGAAAGAAGGCGGAGGGGTCGCAGGTTGGCGCTTGGGAACACGGATCGAAGTTCAATAGTGGACCCACTTCTCTCTTTCTCTCGCAAAAGAAGGAAGCCGGAAGCGTAGTCGTGGTTGGAACGGGAACTGGAAGATAAGGAAAAGTGTCTGGGTGGGGGCGGTTTAAATTTGTCGGTTGTTGGGAGTGATCGTGTTTCAGTGGCTAAGCAAGGTGTTATTGCGATCACTGACTTAGAGGGCATTCACGTGCAGTTTGTGGAATGTCTTGGGGTGAGTATCCACCCTCAAACACTCCGAGAGGGTCCAAAGGAAGATTGTTTCGTGGAATGTGCGAGGGTTGGGGGATAGGGAGAAGAGAAGGATGATTGGGGGTTTGCTTGGATCCTGGCATGCGAATATTGTTCTCTTGCAAGACTCGAAAATTGAATCCTGGAGCTCTGATCTGTGGAGCTCATTGGGTTACTCAAGACTGTCTGAGTTCAGGGTTGTCCCTGCGGTAGGAAGAATTGGAGGAACTCTTGTGGCTTGGGATGCGGATATTTTGACATTGTTGAGGATAGTGTGGCTCATAGAACTGTTCAGTGGTGTTGGATTGCAAGCAGGGGAGAGGTAAATTGTCGATTCCCTCAATTTACGATGTGGCCGGTGTTGGGTGTGATACAATTATGTGGGAGGAACTGAAGACAGTTAGAAGTTTGTACCCGGGCATCCCTTGGATGATTGGGGGTGATTTCAACGTGACATTGCTTGCCTCGGATCGCCTGAATGACCGAGGTGGGAGGGATCCAGGCTCATGTGATTTTCGGGAGTTTGTGGGAGACTTGGAGCTTGAGATCATAGATGTTGGAAACATAAGGTACACCTGGCGAAATGCCTCTTCAAGATCCCGGTTCGATCGCTTTCTCGTTTCGGGTGAATTGTTGGAGTTGTTCCCCATGTCGTCGACCCATGCTCTTCCTAGATCGCAGTCGGACCACAAGCCTATCCTCTGGGAGTCGGGTGAGGGGCTTTTTTTCGAAGTCAATGTTCAGGTTTGAAAAATCATGGTTGATGGACGAGGGGTTCCAGGAGATGGTGAATGGATTTTCGTGCACGTTGAGCGTGCACGGATCAGCGGCGCAGAGGTTGGCACCAAAGCTAAAGTTGACGCAGTGTATGCGGATGGAGTGTAAAAAAATGGTGGTTCGAAGCAGATCTGAGAAGCGGGAGAAAGCGGTGGCTGAGATTTTGAGGTTGGACGACATCGAAGATACGCGACCCTTGAACAACGAGGAGATGGGTGCTAGGGGTGTACAGCAGTAGATGATTGCATCATATGACAGCGAAGAGAGGTGGAGCAGCAACAAAGACCAAGGCAGAAATGGGTAAAGGGGATGCGAACACTAAATTTTTTTTCATGCAATGGCCAGTGGAAGGAGGAGGAACAGGATTGTGGAGATTAAGGTGGAAGAGGATACTATACAAGGGGATAGGGAGACTGGGAGGGCATTGATTGATCACTTCCGTTGTTTCAGCATGCAGCAACCCAGTTCTAATATGCGGTCGTCTGGGAGGGGGCTGAAAAGACTGGAGGTAGATAGTCATGAAATGCTTATTTCAACATTCACGAGTGAGGAGGTGCGTAGAGCGGTTTTCGACCTTAATGCAAATGGGTGTCCAGGCCCTGATGGTTTTTCTGTAGCCTTTTTCAGGGAGTTTTGGGAGGTAGTAGAAATAGATGTAATGAACTTGTGGAGTTTAGAGATGGAAATAGAGGCTTGAAGAAGCGTAACAAATCATTGTTATTCTTGCTTCCTAAGAAGGAGGGTGTGGTGCATGTGGATAAATTCCAGCCAAATGCATTGTCGAATATTGTTTATCTTATTATCGTGAAGGTGCTGGCCAACCGTCTTCGTGGTGCAATGGATGATCTCATCTTATTGTCGCATACAGCTTTTATTCTGGGACGACAATTGTTGGAAGGTGTAATTGTAGCATCGGAGATGGTAGTGGATTGGAAGAGGAGGGGATCCTCCAAATTTTTGTGGAAGGTTGACTTTTCAAAAGCCTATGACATTCTGAACTGGCAGTTTCTTTGGTCTTCAATAATAATGAGAGGATTCCCGGAGCAGTAGGTGGATTGGATGAAGAGGTGCATCACAACCATCTCTTTCTCGATTCCAGTGAATGGAAAGCAGGAAGGGGAGTATTTTTTCAGCTGCAGCTGAGATGAGGCAAGGATGTCCATTGGCTCCACTACTCTTTATCCTGGCTGCGGACAGATTGGGTACAGTGGCCGGTCTGGTAGAGGCAGGTGGTTTTTTCAAGGGATTCACTAGAGGAAAGTGCCTTGTGCCAATGTTACAGTATGCGGATGACACTTTGTTTTTTGTTGAAGGAGGTGTGATGGAGTGCAGAGCGGTGAAGGCGGTCCTTAACATTTTTAGGGACCTTTCAGGACTGACGGCAAACAGGGCAAAGTCTGCATTTGTGCCCTTAGAAAACGTTGACTATCAGTTATCTGGGCTTGCCTTTGTTGACTGGGAGATTGCGGCAGAGATCGATTGGTTGCCTTTAGTCGAGAAAATGGAGAAGTTGGCTGGGTGGAAGGCAGTGTTTCTATCGAAGGGGGGGAAGTTGACCTTGATCAAGGTCGTTTTATCGGTCATCCAAGTGTTTTCCATCTCTACCCAGGTTCTGCCAGCTAGTATCTGTGGGAGGCTCTAGGGCTTGATGCGCAGATTCTTTTGGTTGCCACCTACACAGGAAAGGGGTCTTGCTTTGGTTGGGTGGTCTATGAAGACCACTACGATATAAGAGGGTGGACTTGGTGTGCTCCGAATTGTTGTGGCAAAATGGGCGGTGAAGATTTGGGGGCCCGGGAGCGACCTTCTGTCCAACTTGGTTCATTTAATTTATGGTGTTACACCAATCCTGATGGGTTCGACGGATTGTGTTGCGTCGCCCACCACCTATTGGAGAGGGGTGATGTCTGTCCTATCGGACCTAGTGGGGTCGCTTCGACTGGACTGATGACTGGACAGAGGAAGGTGAGATGTGTGATCTGTATCCTAGGCTTTTCACCTTGGCCTCAAACAAAGACGCTTCGGTGGTGGATGTATGGGCAGACGGTTCGTGGACACCTCTTTTTGATGTTGTTCTATATGCACAGAGAGTAGAGGAGTTTCTGTGTCTTTCAACCAGATTGGGAAGAGCCGATGTGCCAACAGAAGGGAGGGACTCGTGGTGCTGGAGGGATGGGTTCTTTATAGTCAGAAAGGTGTATAAGATTCTCTTGTATTAGCCGCCTACAAAATATTAGGAGCTCAGCAAGGATTGTTCGAGAATATGGGGTTGGAGGATTCCGACCAGGGTGAAAGTTCTCCTTTGGCTTCTTAGGAGAGAACGAACCCTAACGGCGGCTAGGATGGCCAGATTTTTCCCAGGAGCAGAGGAGTGTAGGCGGTGTGGTGCGTCCTCGAAAGACATAGATCATCTCTTTTTCACCTACCTTGGCTCGATGGAGGTGTGGTAAAATGCAGATTGTCCGGGACCGGTTTGGTCTGATAAGGTCTCTTTCTGGAATCCGTTCTGCAGAAGTTGGTCGGATCTGAGGAAGGGAGTGAAAATATGTGCGATTATGTGGTCTGTGTGGTTGGCTAGAAATGATAACCTGTTTGTGAGGGGGAGGTTTTATTCTGAGAATGTGGTAGGGCATGCCAAGGCCCTTTATGAATCTTGCCAGATGTAAATAGCTTTAATATTTTAGGTTTTTTATCAGTTGTTCCCCTCCGAGATGTTGCAATATCAGTTATGCCCCTCCCTTTTTTGGAATATCAGTTGTGCCCCCGACTTCTTGTTCAATCACTTGTGCCCATCGGATTAATTGTCATCCATCCCCAACGCAAACGGACGTTAACTTAGGGTACACAACAGAATTTAAATTTAAAAAAAAGGATTGAAATGTCATCGTCTTCCTCCTCCCTCGTTTCTTCCTCTCCTCCCCTTCTCTTCCTCCCCCTCCGCCCAGCTCCTCGCCCTCCGTTGTCGATCCTCCCTTCCTCCCAGCTCCTCCGCCACACTCCTCTCCCTCTGCCCGCTCCTCCTCCGCCCATGCTCATCCCCTTCACCCAACTCCTTCGCCCAGCTCCTCCTCCGCCCAGCTATACCTTCTCCGCACAGCTCCTCCGCCCAGGCCCTCTCCCTCCGCCCGGCTCCTCTCGCTCCGGCCCCGCTCCTCCCCCTCTGCCCCGATCCTCCCCCTTCGCGCCTTTCCCCCTGCCCAGCTCCTCCCCCTCCGTCGTCGTTCCTCCCCTCCGCCCCTGCTCCTCCCCTCCGCCCAGCTCCCGTGCCCGGCTCCTCCCCCTCCGCCCGACTTCTCCCCCTCCACCCAGCTCCTCCCTCTTCGCACAGCTCCTCCACCCGACTCCACTCCCTCCACCCGACTCCTCCCACTCCTGCCCTGCTCCTCCCACTTCGCATGGTCCTCCCCCTCTGCCCCTCTCCCTCCGCTCAGCTCCTCCCACTCCGCCATACTCTCCCCTCTCCGCCCAAATCCTCTGCTCTACTCCTCTCCCTCAGCCCAGTTCCTCCCCCTTCGCCCTTGTTTCTAGCCTAGTCCACCTCTGCCCAACTGGAGCTTCACCATCTCCAACGGTGTCGTCCCGCTCTTCGCCACCGTTATCGCCGCGCTCCCCATCACGAAGTCCACCGCCATCCTCTCAGAAGTTGGTGTCGACCAACATCTCTCTCCTACCATTGCCCCATTCCCACTGGAGAGCAAGAGGGGGGCCCTGATGCAGATAGAGGAGTCAGAGGAGGAGGATGGGTGGAAGGAGTTTTTGGACGGTTATGCCCCTCTTAACTTTACCATGGTTTGAAAAAACAATGGTTATGTTCAACTCATTGACTGTTAAAGTAACGGAGGGGCACAAGTGGTGGAACGACAAGAAGTCGGGGGCACAACTGATATTCTCAAAAAGAGAGGGCATAACTGCTATTGCAATATCTCGGAGGGGCACAACTGATAAAAACCCAATATTTTATAAATACGAATTTTTTGGATGGATCTCTAATGGAGGTCTAGCCTACCAATTTTCTCAAAAAAAAACGTGTTTACTAGCAGTCCCTACTATTTATAACCTACTATCACACATTGTGATTGCTAGATGTCAGACTATGTTGGAGTTCTCATGTTTTTTTATGACAAGAAGAATGATGATTCTTGATACTTTGTATAGTTTATAGAAGGCATAAAAGAATGACTGTGTGTAATAACTACCTACTTCCACAAATAGATGATTTAGTTGATCAGTTGCAAGGTGCTTCGAGTAGACTTTTTGATAGAGATTTTTTCATTTTTTAAATTTTGTTGCTTTTTCAAAAGTAAACTTATTCAAATACGTTTAATGTTATTAATTACTCCTTTTGCTTCATTATGATAGTATAGAAAATGTATAAATCTATGCAAATATATAAGAATATATGTAGAAAAATGATTTATATATTTAAAAAAATTAAAAAAAATCAAAATCAACTAATCGGTGGGGCTTTGGGGGGTCCTACTATCAATCAAGAAGGAGGGGGGGCGACTAAATCCAATTACTCGCCCGACTACCGACTAATCCTTAGTCAGTGACCCCACCGACCGAGTACCGACTATCGATTTCTACAACCATGGCTTCGACATAGGAGTGCACATGAATCTGATTGATCGTATTTTAGCTCAATTCGTATCCCACACAACATTTACAGATTCTTATTTTTCTAATCCAGTCCAATCCATCAATTATTCAAATCCAATTCATCGGACTAAGGATTAGATTATTTTTTTACACTTATATTTTTCTACTCAATAGTCTACTCTATCATGTTTATACCTTATAGCACACTAGTCGTCTACATTTGAATTATGGCTTATAAATCAATAATATAAACAGACATATTTAAAAACCACGTAATCAAATTAAAGCTGAAGAATTCTAGTATCCATTATAGAAAGTTGAAGACCGCACAATCAAAGTAAAGGATTGTATTGAATTGGGATTTTTACACCACGAATCCTAAAACTGTTATCAATTACCTTCTCGACCTAATAAAAACATTGTAATTATTACTTCAACCTCGCAAACGTGCTAACTCTTACACTATGAACCATGTGGTTAACTCTCATCCATTTATCCACTAAAAATGGACGAAACTGTTAATAATAAGATATATGTGCCCCTTTGTATATCTATTTACAAATTGTGCCCTTCGTCGTCGTCCTCGAACCCTCTTCCTCGTATACTCACCACATGTCAACTTCCTCTGAACGCTACCTCTACATCTACACGTAAAGATTTGATATTTCCCGCTACCACCATTTCAAAACCGAATCTTTGCGTGTAAATCATCGAGTTATTACAGATACTCATATGAGTAAACGGAGTAGAGACTCTCTGTTGTGGCATATGCCACTGTGAGACTCACCTCCTCTGACCACCGTCACGCGAAGCTCCCAGGTAACATCGTGGGTTGCTAAACAACCTTCACTTGAACGAGCTTCTGAGCAGTTGATTGGATAAGAAAGCCCTGCAATTTTGTGATATATGAGTTTTAATTGACTTCATATTTTTCTTTTTTTAAGTTTCTAGATCAACGTTCAATCCCAAGTGCAGTACTTCAAGCTAATCTTTGTTGGCTAGACAAATCGTGGAGGGAGCATATTACAACTTTGGTAGCATTACCTACTGTAGAAATACCTATATCATGTCTTCAATCGGACTAAATCCAGATCGATTCCAAGAAATGCTGGCATTATCCCTGATAGAAAAATCGGACCACGTGGAAAGAGAGGACATGGGGATAAGATCTTCATCAACAAGTTTCTCAACATTTCGCACAACATCTGGATAGCCTCACTCAATGACCGGGTCATAGTGGACTCGAGGACAAGTCTGATGCATTTACTACGGTCATGGTGACACTTAGCCAGCCTCTGGAGAGGTACCCAAACGTGGACTTTAAGTTGTTCGAGTCCTGCTACAATGCCATAGGACCCCCCCAATGCCGCCTAAACCTCTACCCTCCTTCCCCAACACAACCCAAACCTCTGTCCCTCCTCCTTGACGTTGTCTTGATCAAGGGAATTGTTGAGCTCCAGATCTTACAAGCACCTTCAAGATTTTCAGGCTGAAGAGAGACTCGTGGCAGATCATAGCAGCCTCTCTACCTGACCTCATTCATCTCTATTGTAAATCACTCCTATGCAGAGGCTCCTCCATCGTAATCGAAGTAGCAGCGATAGCGGATCACCACCTCCAACCCTTCGATCTTCGATCGAGGGACCTCCATCTGGCCCCGCTCGGTGATGCACCACTATTAGCACTTCCACTGACATTGGATTTCCAGAAATGAGGAGGAAGAAGAAAATGAAGAAGAGCAAAAAAGGAAGGAGAGAGATGAAAGGAAGTTTAGTAATATTTATGAAAAATATGAATCAAAATCATATATCAAATTAAAAAGGAAAGGAAGTTTAGTAATTCATATGTCAATTGAAAAAGGAAAGGAAGTTCAGTAATACTTAGTTATTCTTAGATAGGTGTCGTACATCTGAACATGTAGCTGATCCAATATAATCCCTAGGATAAAGTTGCAAGCTAAAGCAAGCAAAAGGTAAGAAGCAAAAAGGTCAAGAATAACAAGAAAATGTACCATACAACTATCTCAAATCTATTTTCTTTTAACGGAGGTTAGAAGAGTGGCAGCAATGTGAGGACAAAAGGTATCGCGTGAGATGGGGACAACATTGTGAAAGACGGGTAGCGACATCGCGAGGGAAGGGGTTGTAGCATTGCATTGGAGGGGAATAACATTGTACATAAGGGAGCGATGTTGAAATGGACTAAGAGGGAGAGGGAACTTGGAGGAATATTGATATTCAAAAGTGAAATGAGAGGGGAGAGGGAACTGGGAGGAATATTAGCAGTCAATAGTGAAATGAGAGAGAATTGGGAGGGAATAACCGAATAGGGATTACAACTTTATAAGTTGGTCATTTTTCATTTTGGGGATTTAACATTTGAGTTTTAAGAGAAAAGAGAGGGTGATGATAAGAGGACTTGTATCCAAGATCGATATATAAACAAATGGAATGAATGATGTTGCTTATGGCCTTACGAGAATTCGAAATATGAATAGATATTGTATGTAACTATGCATGTCTCTATTTGTATAGGAAAAGAACGATGGTGTGTGCTTTCCAACTAACCATATTCTCAGCAGTCTCATCTGCTATTTTGGTTTAGGAAGGATGGTGTGAGGTTGAGATGGTAACGGAAAGAGCCATGTTACTGGTCTTTATGCTTATTTTTATGAGCGTCTGTGTATATGTATGTGTCTGTGTTTATGTGTATGTGCGTATGTATATGTGTATGTATGCATATGTGGGTGTTAACTGATTAACTGGATTGGATCAGATAAGATTTTCGTAAAAATCTGATCCAATTTATTCTTTAACGGATTTGAAAAATTCCAATCGATATAATCGTTAGAATGATAAACCCAAACCAATACCATAGCATCGGATTGAATCGGAATATGGATTTATCCAGTCTGTGTGTGCGCTCCTACTTCAGCTTTTTCCAAGAAAGATTTAAGGCCATGATATCATCAGTCGAGGTTAAAAGAGTAGAGGTTATCCTCCAGAAAGCCAAAAGGATAGCCCCCAATTTATTGAAGCTTTCCAACATGTTACAATTCAAAAATTCCTATAATCCTCGCCACTAGCTAGCTCACCTATTTTGCAAAGGTTGCACGGATCTTTTCATTATTTTTTAATCCACAATCAATGCAAAGTCAAATTTAACCGGTACTGTCTCTTATATATTCCAATACCCACCCACTTGACAATCACACAGTTACTCAACCTCCTTTTAATAGTGTATATGGAGGTCTATCAGCTTCATGAAAAGACAAATAAAAAAAGAACTGATATCAGGAAAAAAACTAAGAAACAGAACCTTGATTAGGTGTGGCAGAAGTTCCCTCAGTAAAACGAAAAGCAAAGGAAAGACCTTCTGAAGCGCCCCTGCAATGCTAACAAATCATGTTAGTTTCAAATAAGATCGGACTAAGGGAAGATGAAAGTGCTTAAAATAGAGAAATTTGACAGCAGTTGCAAATAAAGAACTTCAAATTAAACAAGTTTACCAGGAAAAAAAGCATTTAATAGGAAATATTAAACTCCGCATGTTATCAACTGATATCTACATTGGAAATGACGTGCAAAGACGAAGATACACAAAGCTTAAAGACAATCTGCAGTAAACCAACCAGAAAAGCTAAAGGAAGCTATTTTCCTTTTCAAAACATATAAAAATAATTATGTTTGAAAGCCTTGTGATGTCCCAAGCAATGCAAATTAACACCACCCTTTTCTGTGTTTGTCTTTTTGGTCCATAAGCAATGGGTGTGCATCACTCCTTTCAAAATTTAAAAATATTACATTTCACATGAAATCAGCACAGCAAACCTAAACTGGTGTTATGTACCTTGATATCCATTATATGGCCATGGGTAATGTTACAGTTTGAACCCCACTCCTATCGTCTGTATATGTGTGTGGCACTCCTGCCAAAATATCAAAATATTCCACATCCCTCCCCACCGGAAACCTGTCATTATCGACTCCCACCCTGTGTCAACCCATCATTACCCCCACCCTCCAACCTACACGAGCATGCACTGCCTTGTGGCCTCGTATGGCAACACAGCACACTCAATTTGGCAGGTCCACATTGGCTCCAGTCCCCCTTTGGCCTTAGACATGTTTCATCGGCTAACGTCGAGCTGCCCAGATCATCGGATCCACTCCATAAGCCCAGCAGCATTGTGCTAACCATCCTCACAGCCCAATGCCAGCCCTCGCAGTCATGTTGACTCTGTATGCCCCATCGCCGGCTCTACGTAGACGTCCCATTGCACATGCATGTTGTGATATAGACGTAAAATTTCTATTGTGATTTTCACGGCTTTGCTGTAAGAGAAGATGTCCAGAGGTTACGAATCCGAAGTTACCTTATTAATGACTAATTGATTGCCAATCTATATTAGATCAACTACGATAGTCACTGATCCTCATGGTGTCAATTAGAGAACAAAAGAACCTTCATATTCTCATAGGACCAAAGCTGGAGTTGAGGAATGGTACATATGCTACATGTGACAAAAACAACATCATCTGCCCGACCTCTGAGCATTAGCACATGCTGTAACCTGCTATGACATCGCATCTGAAATCAATTACGACAGATAGCCACTTATTTTCTGGATGTCAGTTAGACGACAGAAGAAGCTTCATATTCTGAAAGAACCAAAGCTAGAGTTCAGGACTCTAGTAGACATGCAACATGAGATGAAAACAACATCATTTTCCTGATTTCTAAGTGTTGGAAGAAAAGAAACGATTATCTCAACACTGAGCATCATCATTCCCTGTATTGTGGATGAGGTGATCAACTAGGACACATGTGCTCCATATCTACCAGAAATTGGAGCATCTTCAATTGGAGAGAAAACCTTGTACACAATGCTACTCGCAGTTGAAGGTGTTGAGTGAGAAGAGTTATTCTCTGACGCATGTTTGCAAGAGTGAGGTACAAAATCTTTTAGAGTTATGAAATCTGTAACAATAAGGGGTCATTATCAAGAGAAGAATGTGAATCATGTGCTCCATACGTACCATAAATTGGGGGATATTCAATTGGAGAAAAAGCCTTTTACACAATGTGTTGGAGTATATACGTCACTTGTGTAGATGAGTAAATGGATCTCTCCAGGAAACATTTACCACATCCAATGGTTTAGTCCCGCGTCTAACGTTTGTGGGATGTGGAGACTCGGTGGGGATTATATAAGAAGCCCCAGACCTACTATAACAGATGAAAGAAAGTGCAATGAACACATTAGCCCTTTCAGGCGTTCTCCCGTGGTTTTGTCCCACTTCTAACGGAGTAAGGTTCCACATAAAAATCACGTTCTTATTGTTTATTCTTTATCTCTGATTACACTTCTGCATTTTATATTTCTAACATGGTATCAGAGCGGGTTCATTCTCAAGGATTTAGTTTATACTCGTGATTTGTTCGAGATTCATTAGCATAGCAGATTCAATTTTGGCTTCATTCTTGAAGATGTTTTTGGTTCAAGTCCAAGATCTAGGGTTTCTTCTGAAACCCTAATTATACACAGTTCATGATCAGAGAAGGCTCGATTCTAGTTCTGATGATCGACAGCAGCAACAGCACCAAGTTCTAAGATTTTCTGAAACCGTGTTCTGAACGAATCATCGACATCACGGGGGTTCACCGTCAATTTAATCGTCTCCAGATTCTGTTGGGTTTCTTCTTGAAACCCAGATTATGTGCATCTGCGATGCAATTTCAGCTAGTTCGAGAAAAACTATTAGGGTTCCTGATGGAACCCTAATAATAGTCCAGTTGCATCTTTTAAGGCGGCTCCCTGCCTCATGCTTCAAAGATCAGGTGTGATGTACACCATCCCCGGGCCTTGAGCAGCGACGGTGGTATCCTTCTCATCACGCGCATACCTCCTCTCCAGTGTTCAGGAAATCGGCCGAGTATACCGTATACTCGGCCGCATACTCATACTCGGAAGCCTTGGCGCTCCGAGTATGACCAAATCGGCCTCTAGGCGGATCAGGTTGCATACTCGGCCGAGTATACCGTATATGCGGACGAGTATACGACCGATTTTCAAATAAACATTTTCTAAAATCCTAACCTAAACTCGGACACCCGAATTAACGCTCTTTCAATTGATGTTTTGGCTCATTTGACTCTATATTACTTTCTATCCCAATAGTTTTATTCCTTGTACCTTCAATTCTTTATTATTATAATCAAGAGATATAATATTTAGATGATATTAACATGATATTAAAATATTATTTATATTATTAATAATAAAAAATACCAAACCGCATAAAACTGCATACTCCCCGCATACTCTCCCGCATACCGCATACTCTCTATGCAATAACCCCTCCGACTGAATACTGCATGCCGCCTTCCTGAACATTGCTCCTCTCCAAGCAGCCCCCCCCCCTCACGCGTGAGATCCTAAGGCAGCACTGCCCCAATCCCAGGCGGTTGCGGCAGCGCAGCACCTGCACCAGGCGGAGTCAGCAATACCTCCAGGCGGCGCCACGTCGGTCGCATCTACCTCCAGGCAGCATCGTGAAACCCATCGTCGCATCTCCCGTTGTTATTCAGGGCGAGCTTCTCGTCGATGTCTGATCTCCAGGTGGAGCCATCATGCGAATCAGGCGCATCTTCATCCTCCCGCAAGCATCTCTCTCTGGGCGATCTCCGTGACGGCGATGAGATTCTCCATGAGGCGAGCTCCACGCGACGATAAGATACATGAGGCAACGTCTCCTCTGCGTGCAGGAAGCCCCAGCGTGGGCGATGGGAGTTGGGTTCCCGATTGGGGAACCTTAAATAAAGGGTCACGGGTCCAATTGGATCTTATTCTTAAAAAAATGATGAAAAATGGGGATTTTACTTTAGGCCCAACGGGCCACCTGTTGCCTTGTATTGAGAAACAAAGGGAGAGAAATAGGAGAGAACCCAATTGGACCGCAGTTTTAAAAAAAGAGGCGTGTACAAAAAAAACACCATACACAAGAAAAAAAAGAAGAAAAGGGTGTAGGCTATAAAAAAAAGAGAAATATTCGAGAGAAAAAAAGGGATCGTACAAAAATAATCCGTACAAAAAGAAATGGTTCAAAAAATGAGAAAAAAAAAGAGAAGCCAAGGAAAAAATTGCGAGGGCTCATTGTTCATTTGTTTTCCCTATTTTCTTGTCTTCTCCCGACTTTATCGATACTATTGTTTTCCGACAAGTATGGGAGAAAGGAGGAGTATTGTGTAAAGTTACAGGTCGAATTGAGATTATCCAGGCCAGATTTCATAATCTACAGATGTTCAGTTTTAGACTCGATGTTTAGATTGGTTCCGAGTCTTCAGTATGATGCGCACGTGTTTGTGATCATCAGTTTTGTGGTCCCCATCTTTGTTTTTTATCTCAGCGTTTTCATGTGATCCATAGGGACTCCTAAGTAGAGATCCCATTCTCTATGCCATGTGGGCTAGGATTTTCATGTGGTTTCATAGGGAATCCATAGTAGAGATCACATTCTCTAAGTCAGTATGGGATAGATCCAATTCTCCGACGAGAAGATTTTTTAGACTCCATTCTCCAGTGACCGTGGACTCCGATGAGGATGTTGCCACGACTTTTTCATTTCATCCCTTCAGAGATGGAGCAGTTGCCCATGATTCAGTCTTTTATATGTGGTAGGTAGTAACATCCAGGTCCGAATAAACCAAACCCTACCCGATTAAGAGTCTGAATGATCAATTATTATTGAATAAACACAAATCGATTCGATGATCACAAATCAAAATTCGTCCGGTCGCAATCGACCAAAAGTCGATCGCATCATAAAGCGTACCATCGAAGAGTCGCGATGAAAAATCAGAAATCGCAAAACAAACCGAGACCACTCAAAAAACTGATTCGACAAAATAAGACCAATGGAATCGACCGCTCGTCGATCGAAGGACGTTTAATATTTTAAAGTCAAAATTTAGGCACAACCAAAAACAGTATCTCGAAAATTTGGGGATTCATACCTGATCCAAAGTATATGAATATTATATTTGTATTGATCGTCGTTCAGAGACGATCAAAACGATATATTGCACATCGAAATCAGAGACTCGAGATGCGAGTACGGTCAACTTTTGTATGTCAAACAAAAGAAGAGAAAATGAATATATATATATAATATTTATTTTACTTCTGTAACCACCAGCAACCTCCATTTGGCTTTCTAATTTCCATCCACTTGGAGTTTCTTCCACTTCCACTTGGCAATCAATTAAGCCTTACTTCTTTCTAATTATATTTCTTGCTCTATATATGAATTCGCTTCCGCATTCTTAGATTTCAATACCCTCCAAGTACACCTTTACAAGCTCTCTAACATCCCTCAGATGATGTGTGCACTTGACATTTTTATTGTTGCCGACAAGATGATGCGTCAGCCTAGTGATCTCCCTCTTTCAAGTCTTTTAAAGCAAAACTTGCATTCCAACTTGGATTTGTTACTATCTGATGTAGTAGCACACATCCATCGTATCTCTCGACTCTCTCTATCATTCTCTGAGAATCTGACAAGTCAGATCTGAAGCGAAGTGTGAACTCGTGATACCAATTGTAGAACGATTTCTACGAAACCTGCAAGAAAACTAGAGAAACACCACACATGAAACATGTAATTCAAATCACCTATTATTACTAATAATTTACAAAGTTTACTTTCATATTTACTTAATCTATAGTTTCTTAAAAAAACTAAAATCTGCAACTAATAAATAGTGTTTAATATGATATCCAAGCATGTATGCTACAATTTGTAACTTTGTAAGAGAAACCAACGAAAATCTAGATAAGAATTTGTGGATCTGAAGAAATCTGTCAAAACCTCAAAAAAATCTTCCTGCCATCTAAATAAATAAAAGAAATCTTTTTGAAAAAAACTCGTAAACATGCAATAAGAAGACAAGATAAACAAGAACTCTAAGAAATAAACATCAAAAATGATCTAAAACAAATAAAACCACATTGGAGACCTTCTCCACAGAGAAAAGAACATAAGCAACATCAACAAAAATCTGTTGAATATGGGACCATGGCATTGTACGTATTTGGTTAAATAGGGAAATTACAATGAAAATCCCAACCTGTGACCAACATGGACCGAGATACCACCTAATATCCTAGAATCTTGATACTGAGAATATTGATACGTCCATCCTTGCGATACTGACAAAATATCATGATATCTCGAATCATGGGTACACATATTCTATGCACTCTGATGAGTATGATTGGTTGGTTAATTCATGCACATCAAGTTATCATCGTGGAGACATGGGACAGTACAACAGTGTTGCGCAGATTCCTCTAAGGAGATAGTTACATATCCCATGTAGCAGGAGAAGGGAAAGTCAATGCTACCTTTACTTTCAGTTTATTTGACTTGGTACTTATACTGGAATTTTTTATTAGCTTGATCTATGTTAGTTAGATTTGAAAATTATGCACTATCGGACTGTTTATGACGTTTTTTCTTTGATTTTTCAAGGTATTATGATGGGATAAACAATTGGTTTAGGGTCGAGAAAGGGGGGTCTCCCATCTCCTTAATCACCACATGCAACGTCCGCCACTATCCATCAGTCATCTAGTGTCTACCGTTTTTACTTTCTTATGACAATGTCATCTTGGTCACCCTTGCATCAGCAACTCCAATGTCTTCTACCTCAATTATCTCCCACTACCTTTCTGGAGGTTAAAGCATGCTGGCCAGAGATTGTATTACCAGAATTCCTTTCCAATATCCATATGTAATAATAATTTTCCTATGTTTAATCTCATTCATATAGATGTCTGATATCCAAGTCAGGTACCAGATCGTTTGGGCTAAAATACAATGTGATCATAGTGGAGGATTTTTCTCACTTATATTTGATGTTTCTCTGAATAAGTTGTATATCTGTCAAGAAATTAGTAAATTTCTTCAAAAAAGGAAAGACAAATTGATGCTACTGTCAAAAATGTCAGATGCTATAAAAGTATAATGTATGAGAGTTTTGTTCATTTCAACTGCGTAATTTTCAAATTCTCTTAACATTGCTCACCATACATCGTGTGCTCATACTTTCTAGTTCTCACATTCCTAATATTGCAAGGATCTTACTTATTTAGGCAAGTCTTTCATCATCATATTAACGAAATATTGTTCTGACAACTACGTATCTTAACAATTCCCTTCTGTCTTCGACAATTGATGAGAATTTTCGTATTGAATTGGTGTACCATTATTGCCATGTTTTTGTTGCACCGCCTCAAGTTTTGGAGGTGCATGTAAAAGAAATAAGGGTGAACACCCCGCATGTGTACACCCATTTTAATTAAAAACTCATCCTTAAAGTGGTATTACAATAAGAGGACCAATCTTTACCAAGTGATCATGCATAGACAAGAATGTTTTTTTAAAAGGCATATGTAAGAATGTTGTCAACATAAAATCGTTCATCTCAAATGATCAGAGCATTACTCACAAGCCAAATGGCATAGATGAATGTAAATGGGTATGCCCTCTCCAATTTTAAATGACTGCCCAAAACCAATCCTAGAATTTCTCACTGTCAAGGATGTCTAACCTAGGGATCCCGACATTTTCAAATTTCCGTTGCTATATCACAACCAAAACAGAGGGGATATGTCTTGTTTTTCTTGTAAAAAGGGCACGACTTGTTTGTGTGTGGAACAAACCGAGTTTTAAAGATGCGGGTCATTATACTTAACGTTCTCAAAAGCCACATGAATATAAACACAAGTGGGGTTCACACCTTCCGGATCAAGTGATAAACTTTCACAATTTCGACTTTGAATCAAATAACATCATTTTGTCAAGCCTTCCATACCAAGAATTTTCCGTGATTCTAGGACCATTAGTCTTTGTAATCTAAAGAAGGTCCCATTTCCGACCTTATTATTTCAAAAGCTCCAAACAGTGCCACAAACTTTGATCAGAAATCCTCATCACAAAGATAGGCACCAGACTCAAGATCCATTGTTAAATCTTACCCAACACTCTTCTACCATCGCTTCAATGTCTTTTGTAATGGCATACAGTCTAGGGAACTTATTATAAAGCACACCAACTTTAGCCAGTTATCCCTCCGAAATTGAAAGAGCATACTGTCTCCAACCACATGACATAGGAACTATGTACTTTTGAGTTGCAACAAAAAAGACCTTAATAGAAGATCGGTAGGTATTTTTGTGTCCACTTTGTAAATCTTCATTAACAGTTGACAGCATATCTTCACCCTCACCCAATGGATCACTCATTTCAACAATAGCACCTTCTTCATTTCCCTCAACTTGATAGACATGGTATCAAGAAACATACCAAGAGACACTCGAGGGTAGGCGTCAGTTTTTGCCTCGAAGTATACGCCTCAGTGTTCATTGATAATGTTGCAAGTTAAAAGGTTAATAGATAATTACTAACAAGAAAAAGAAAGTACATACAGTGGATTCCATGAGCAGTCCACTGTATTGACAAGATTTTAGAAGATATTTTAAAATTGCATGTAAATGCCTCCATTTTCAAGAAGGCCAAAAGGTAACAACACATTTGCCATGGTTAGAGATTTGGCCATGAAAAGGGGAAGACTAGCAAGAATTTAGTGCGACATGTTAATATGCATTTTGATACAGCTTTCTTCATATTGCAAAGATAACTCATAAACTCCCTCGAATCATTTCTTATATCCAATGTCTCAAAGGCAAAGTGTGTGCAATACAACTCTATGAAGCTTAATGTTTTGTCTAGCGTAGCCTGTGATTAGAATATCCAAACCCTTGCTTATATCTTCAAATAGTTGCTCCAAAAAAATCTGGCAAAAGGATCCCATTTACGAAGCCATGGATAGAGTTAGAGAAGCAATCATTTATGCCTTACGTAAAAATGGAGTAAAACTCAATTAACATTGTGGATGATGGATAGGATCATGAACTCCACACCATTCAGGAGTCATTTTCGCCACTTAAGTGAGATTTTTTTAGAAGGAAAAGGGTGGTCTCCCAAAATGGTGTCCATCACCCTAAATATATTAGTAATATTACAAAAGACATGAAACGTTTACGTTACATGGTTCCAGGCCGCACAACACGCTCTACAGGTTCTAAGATATTCTCAAAATGGAACACATGCCCGCAAAAGATGCAATCATTTCTACCACCTCAGATCGCCCACAAGAGGGCAAAAGGAAAGGATCTATCTCCGTGCCCATTGCCACACACCATATGTATGGCATTTCAGAACCCCCTCTCACTAGTTGTATCAAGCCAAGCAATCTCTGACTTCCTCTAGAACTGGGCCGAGTGGATGCTGGTAAAATAAGGTACTCCAAATATCCCACTCCATCCCTGCACCTATCACAAGTAAGATCCCCTCCATGAAGAAACTTGCTCAGCAGCTCCTTGGAAAGCACCCTCCCTTGTCTAAGAAGCCAAAGAAAAAACTTGACCCCATTCGGAATCCTGCTCTTCCAGATGATTTTGAAGTCCATCTTTTCTTCCTTAGTCCAACTATCATAAATGAAGGCCCTCTTCACCTTCTCAGTATCAAGAAATATTATAGTTCCAATATCCCTTACCTTCCTATCGTTGCTAATGAAAAGCTCGGCTAAGCAATCCTTTACAAAGGAAGAAAGCTAATCTACATAATGATGTTTTACGAATGAAAAAACAACCAATTGGATGGTCTCATGTTGTAAATAAACGTTGTTTGGTGCCTCATCTGGGCGTCACTAGCGAAAAAAGGTTTCCCATATCTCTGAATTTCTTGGATGAAGATATCTATCGACACTGCCTCCATGTCGGTCTTAATCGATGAGAATCTTGAAGGAGGTTTTACCGAGCCTTAAAGGGGAGTTCATCCGGCTTGCCCACTAGCTCCACTCGTTTTTATTCTTGTAGCAAATGTTCAAGTAATAATGATGAAACAGGTGATCTAGAGAGATGGGACTTTTGCAATCTTCGAAATGGTGTTCCCATTTCTATGCTTAAGCCCATAGACAATGCTATTTTTTTGTGAAAGGTGGAGCATCAGATGTCAGAGTAATGATCGTTACTCAACATTTTTGGGGAGCTTTCAAGCCTAGCAATTAACAGATCGTTAAGTGGAAGGTTTCCTATTGTTAGTAATATAAACTTACGGTCCTTATTTTATCATTGTAACCCCCACTAAGGGCACTTATGTATTTTTCCTTTTTGAGCTGTCTAGGATTTTGTCCTATATAAGGACCCCTAGACCTCTAGAATAAAGCATGCTCTTTTCATTCTTTTATCGTTTTCAACATGGTATCAGAGTGGCGGTCCTATACTGGTGTTCTGACCTAATCCCATCCTCCTTCCCCACCTCCAGCCTCGTGACGCCCGCCAACCCCTCCCCGTCACCGCCTGCCAGCCCTACGGTCTCACGTCTCCTAGCCATCCCACTACAGCTCCATGTCACGTGACGCATCCTGCTTGACATCTTCTTCGCACCTCCTGTTGTCGCATCTTCATGTGTCACGTGAGGCATCCTGAAGCCCTAGTAGCCTCCTCGTGTAAGGCATCCTGACGCCCTAGCAAGCCTCCTGTTGTCGCATCTTCTTCGCGTCTCATATGTGGCAGTGGCATCTTGCACGCCGCCCTAGCGCGACTCCTGCATGGCAGTGGCATCCTGTGTGCCGCCCTAAGCGCCCTAGCGTGACTCCTGCGTGATAGAGGCACCTCGCGCGACTCCTGTGCACTCCTCCCACGAGACTCATGCGCACCGACGTGCCTCCTGCGCTTCTCCGACGCGCCTACTGCATGCATACTGCACGCCAGGACCAACGGCCTTCTGTGCGCCTTCCTAAGCGGTCTCACGCCACTCCTGGGTACCACCCAAGCAGCTCCCCCTGTCGCGTCCTGCACCCCAGCAGCCTCCCGCCGCCCTTGCGCCGCTCCTCACGAGCCCTCTCACGGCAACTACGTCGCCCCAGCGGCCTCCTGCTAGCCTATCGATTCGATGCCTTGCTAAGTCTACATGATACTTGAATCTACTAGGATTATTTAGGTCACTTTTTCTTGACCTCTGCGACCACCATGTCATCTGCAAAATCCAAGCTTATGTACCCGACTTCTTCTGTGATGGTACAGGGCACGTCTATCAAACTCAAGGGGTTCGAGAACTATGTCTTATGGTCTAGATACTTCAAGGTTTTTATTGGTGGTCAGCGAAAAAGCTATGTTCTTACTAAAGATCCGCCCAAGGAGATGGAAAAGGACTACGATACCTGGTACGTCGACAACTGCCAGGTGATTACTTGGATGACCAACAGTGTCGATCCGAATATAGCCTTCAACCTTCTTTACAAAGAGATTGCAAAGGCAGTGTGGGAGAGTCTTGAGAATACTTACTCCCTAAAGACAACCAAGTCCAGACTATCAGACATCTACACAAGGATCTGGTCAGCAAATCGGGGTGATACATCCCTAGTCGAGTACTACATACTCCTCACCAGCCTGTTTGAGGAGCTCCTTATTTTTCAGCATGTGTGCTGTGATAAACAGATTGGAGAACGAGCAAAATGGCAAGCATATCGCTTCTTATCAAGACTCCATTCGCGATACAAGCCTGTGAAAGACCAATTTCTGACTGCAGCTACTCTACTCACTCTTGAGACCATATATGGTCGTCTGCAAGAACTTGATTCTCCCTCTCCGCAGTTATCTACCGAGACTACTGTCCATATTGCTAGAGGAAGGCCCAACTACCGGAGAGGACGCGGTCGTGACTCTAGCCGTGGTCGTGAGACTGGACGAGGACGTGACTTCGGACGCAGACGCGGACAAGATCCTGTCACCGCCCGCTATCCTGCATGCACTGACTACGGACGCTGGAATCATCCATCTGAACGATGTTGGGCAAAATTTGGCATACCTCTAATGCCAACAGTGCCTATGCCTATGACACTACCTCATACGAAGGCTCATATGATATTGCAGAAACATCGCCAGATCAGCCGTCTGGTGATAGTCTGTTCGGGTTGCCAATGGAGCACATTCCCCTATCACTATTGTGGAGACTATGAAGTTTTCCTCCAAACTCCGGCTCACTGATGTGCATTGTGCTCTTGATTTTCCGCTTAGTCTTTTATCTATCCACAAGTTATGCCAGGAACTTTACTGAGATGAGTTTCGTTGTTATTTTCATGACATCTGGACGAGACGGATTTTTGGTGGGGGCATGAGAAGAACGGCCTATATTATCTTGACATCCCCTCTGATTCTACATTTGCTAGCATGATGTCTATATCTACTGATCCTATTCTTTGGCATCTTCACCTCGGTCATCCATCCACCAAAGCTCTCTCTTTAATGTTCCTCGAACTCTCTACACTAAAGCCCTTTGAGTGTGAGGCGTGTCAGTTCGGGAAACATCATCGAGCATCCTTCCCTGCTCGTTCAGAACCTCGCCGCGAAGTTCTTTTTCATTAGTCCATTGTGATATTTGGGGACCATGTCCGGTCCGTACTCTGAGTGGACATAAGTACTTTGCCGTTTTTGTTGATGATTATAGTCGATCATCTTGGGTCTATCCATTAAAAGAACGATCAGAGATTAATAATATTATTAAGAATTTCATCCAGTATGTCAAAAATATTTTATCCTCCGGTAATCAAATCTTTCGCTCAGATAACGCTTTGGAGTTTACTCAACATGATCTAACCACTTTCTTTGCATCCCAGAGCACCATTCACCAAACATCATGTCCTTACACTTCACAACAAAATGGGGTCGCTGAAAGAAAACTAAGACACCTGCTAAATATTGCTTGATCCCTCCTCACCCAGATGAAAGTTCCCAAAACCTATTGGGGGGATGTTGTTTTGACCGGTGTTGCAATAGTCGGCCGACTATCCCGAATAGTCGGTCTGACTATGCGGTGCGGGGGGTACCCGACTGAAGAGAGCTCCAGTCGGTCAATAGTCGGCCGACTATTCGGCCGATTGGCCCGACCATTAGGCCGACTGGAGTTTGACTTTTGATATTTTTATTTTTATTTTTATTTTCAATTTTCAGTTTTTATGGGTTACATTTTACCATGGTATCGCAACAAATGTCAAATTTTATATATCTATTATATTGATTGGTACTTTTATCTTGGATTCATGTTAACTAATGACCATATATGTATAAAAATATAAAAATATATGTATTATAAATAATTTTTATATTAAAAAGTACAAAACCGAATAATTTCGAATAGTCGCTCGAATACCGATTATTCTCTATTCAGTGACCCCTCTGACTGAATACCGAATACCGTCTTCTACAACACTGGTTTTGACCATTGTCCATCTTATCAATAGGGTTCCATCTTTATCCCTAAATGGATCCCCCCCATTCTCACTGCTCCACCCAACTGAGTTGCCTTTTCCACTGCCCTTACAAATTTTTGGATGTGTTGCATTTGTTTATAACTTTTACCCTACTGACAAATTCTCCCCTCGTGCAATTAAATGTGTTTTTCTTGGTTATTCTATTACTCAAAAAGGCTACAGATGCTATGATTCGATAGGACATTGCTATTATGTATCTGCAGATGTTACCTTTTTTGAGCAAACGAGTTTCTTCACACAATCTGTTACCGAAATTCCTCTTGATCTTCCACCTCCATCCATTGTCTATAAGCATAAACAAAAATCCCAACCACCAAATGTTCCCTTACCGATGTCTCTATTGCAGGATGATATGCCTACTTCAAGTGTCCCCTTCGCTGATGTCCCGGATGATCCTGAGGAGCTTCCCATTGCTCTACGCGGAACTAAGAGGAAGTGTACACTTCATCCCATGTCTCATTTCACTTCTATTGCTAGTTTATCAACCACTGACAGAAGATATGCAGATGCTCTCATGACCATTTCTATTCCGAGAGACCATCATAGTGTTTTGCAGGATTCAGGCTGGCACCAGGCCATGGATGAAGAAATGGAGGCTCTTACCTCCAGAGGAACATGGGATCTAGTGCAATACCCTAAAGGGACTAGACCTGTGGCATGCATATGGGTATTCACGACTAAACAAACACCGGGCGGGTCAATTGAAAGACTGAAAGCTTGCCTTGTGGCTAAAGGTTTTACGCAGACATATAGCGTAGATTTACTTTGAGACATTCTCACCAGCTGTACGAATGGGCTCAATCAGAACTATCCTTTCAGTTGCCACAAACAAAGCATGGCCAATATTCCAGCTAGGTGTGAAAAATGCATTTCTATATGGAGATCTTGATGAAGAAGTTTACATGATGCAACCTCCGGGGTATGAAGTCGAGGGGGAGTGTGTATGTCGACTTCGCAAGGCAATATATGGCCTGAAACAAAGTCCAAGGGCATGGTTTGACAGACTCACTGCCGAAGTTAGCTCTCTTGATTTTTAGAGAGCAACCTCTGACTATTCGGTGTTTGTCAGAAGACGAACAAGCGGTACCGTTATACTTGTTGTTTATGTAAATCATATGATTTTCACAGATGATGATGACAAAGGGATTCTAGAAACTAAGACCTTTCTCCAAAAAGTGTTTGTTACTACGGACCTTGGTCCATTATGCTATTTCTTGGGCTTAGAAGTTCTACGTACTACAAAAGGCCTTCATCTCTCTCAGAGGAAATACTGCCTGGACATCCTTACTAAAGCAGGATTACTTGGATGCAAGCCTTCGCGTATTCCAGCAGACCCAAAGAAACACTCCATGTCCTCAGATCCCATCTTCGAAGATGTCACTCGATATAAAAGCTTGGTTGGCAAATTTCTCTACCTTACTATTACCAGACCAGATATCTCTTATGCAGTAAGTAAAGCCAGCCAACACATGGAGCAACCTTGTTACAGTCACTGACAGTGACAGGACATTCTCCAGTTACTACGATACTTGAAGGAATCTCCAAGGTGTGGCCTCTTTTATAGGGAAAACGGGCACACTGATGTTATTGCATATGCTGATGTTGATTATGCAAGTTCACCAGAGGATAGGCGCTCCACCACAGGATATGCTATGATGGTTGGAGGAAATCTTGTCACTTGGAGAAACAAGAAATAGACGGTTGTATCGAGATCTAGTGCAGAAGCAGAATACAGGGCAATGGCTCAAGCGACTTGTGAGATCAAGCGGCTACTTACTTTTTTTGCAAGAACTTGGCATTGCGGTCACCACTCCTATTCCACTATACTGTGACAACAAGTATGCTACTTACATTGCCACAAATCCTATGTTCCATGAGCGAACCAAGCATATAGAGGTTGACTGCCATTTTGTTCGAATGTTGTCAGAACTCTGAAAATCACTAATCCTCCTGTTACCTCTGATCTTCATCTTGCAGATGTATTCACTAAAGCCTTACCCAAGAAGCGGCTCCTGTGGATAATTTACAGGTTGGGCATGATCGATAAATATGCTCCAACTTGAGGGGGAGTGTTAGTAATATAAACTTATGGTCCTTATTTTATCATTGTAACCCCCACTAGGGGCACTTATATATTTTTTCCCTTTTGAGCTCTCTAGGGTTTTGTCATATATAAGGACCCTAGACCTCTAGAATAAAGCATGCTCTTTTCATTCTTTTATCGTTCTCAACACCTATCTCTCCAAAGGTGGGAGACTTGTCCTCCTAAAGGTTGTTACAATGGTGATCCCAGTTTTATTATCTCGATGTGCATTCTCCCGATGGGGATTCGTCAATGCCTTGAATCCTGCATGAGTAGGGTTTTTTTGGGATCCACGAGTTAAACTTCAATAGATCAATTTGCTACCTGTGATTGAACATTCGGAATGAAAGCTCGCTAAGTGCAAGGTTGCATATCGCTCTAGAGGTGGAGACTTGTTCTCCTAAAGATTGTTACGGTGACGATCCCAGTTTTTATTATCTCGATGCATATTCTCCGGACGGGGATTCGTCAATGCCTTGATCCTTCATGATTAGGTTTTTCTGGGGATCCACGAGTGATAACTCCAAGGGGATGCATCTGGTAAACTGGGGCACGGTCACTCTCCCCTCTTAATCACAACGGCCTTAATATCTGTAAATTGTAAGAAATGAATAAATCACTATTGTTCGAATGGATGGCTAGGTTATGTGGCAGTGGCAATGATTTGTTTCGTCGCAATATAAAAGAGATCCATCAAATACAAGCATGCCCATACAACCCCTCCTTCCCCGATTGTGCCATTCATCATCTGCTCTTTGGAAGGCTAGGTACACCAAAAAAATATCTTTTTATGGAGTAAGGATCTTAACCAAGTTCATATTCTTACACCCTAGGCAGTCAAACCAAGTTATACATACCGTGAACTTGGTCCATGGCAGTCAAACCAAGTTTATACATGGCGTGAACTTGGTCCATGGCAATGATAGTCATCGTATCTACAAAATTCTCCTTTGAAACAATCTCACGCATCTGAATGTTGCCCTTTGCAATCATCTCTCGAATAAAGTGAAATCTTATGCACTTCATCTTTAGTCAAAAGGACTACGTTTATCAATTAAAACCTCTCAGCCATATTGTTCCTTTAATTCTTCCGCACACATAAAATTCAACCATTAATCTGGTTAGCCAATATTCAAAATATATATCAGACCAAATCAGATTGTGAGCATTGAAAAAAGAAATCGACAGTTCCCATGGTGGCAGACATATCCATGTCACAGACGTCAAATAAACATCGGCATGCATATCCCTGAATAATAATATAGTTCCCTCCAAGCAGGCAACCAATAATGTCATCTATATGAATTAATGGTTATATTCCCATGTAGAGAGTTTTGAAGCAAACCAGCTAACCCTTCTGGCTGCCAAAAGGCTAACAAAAAATTGTTAAAACGTACAAATTCCGACAGAAATTTGTTTGCAATATCCATGAAATAGTAAACAAGATAATTCTATAATATATTACCATTTCAAGTGAAGATAGAAGTAAAAAATGGAAGGCAACAATGACAGCATTATGAATCTAAAAATCCAAATTATTGTGTTAATGTTCTGAAAAATCTTGACCTACCTCTTATCCTTATTCGGAGCCTTGCTGGCATTTCTAGCCGTTTGCACTGAAGCATCTGCAGAGGCAGTTTCCGGAGTTGCACGCAAAATTTCACATATGAGTTGCTGGCACTCGCTCTTTCTCCAAAAGAAAAAAATTAATAAAGCAATGAAACAAGATGGAGAACATGATTTATCTGAGTAAATGTATAAATTGGCAATTTTGCAGTCAACAATTTGCAATTTTGCATCCAATATTTTTTCCGTTGCGGGAATTCAAGTTTAAAGATGGAGAAGAAGACAAGCTTTATAGGTGAAAAGAGGGGAAATGAACCAAGGAATGAATAGTATATATGTGCAAGTGACAAGCACGGAAATAAGCTAAGGAATGACTAAGATATATGTGCAAGACAAAAGCATGGATATGCGCATGAGTTTTGTGCTGACGAAAAAAGGGCTACTAAAGAACTAGTTCAAGTTAATAACAACCCATGGTCGGCACCAAGGCAACAAATTGAAATCTTAATGCATTAAATAAAATAAGGAGAAAAAAAAAGGAACCATTCAACTGCATGGCTGTATTCACTTCAGAGAAGATACGGATAACTAAATAGTAACAGATGGTTAAATGGAATGAAATAGTAAAATTTTAACTGTCATTCTATGATTTAGTATACAAACAACAAATTGCTCCTTCTACAAGGGTACAAGGGGCTGCGAACAAGGAGTTACTACCAGAACTGGGCTACACTCGGAAGACAGCCTGTACATGAGGACTATGTTCTAAATTTGACATTGGATTGATATGGACTCATGTGCAATTCTAAAAAGAAATGATAACCATAGTTGGGATACTTTTTGCGAATACCTGTCTCTCATTGAAACCATCCAAGGCTAACTCACAACTTATCCCTAACCCTAAAGCCAGGGAAAGGGCAATTCAGATGCATCAATTGTGTCAGTTATTTTTCTTTTAAAAAGTATCTGCCAAGTTGTTATAAAAAGTATGCAGACCAAATTCACATTTTATTCTTATAATAGCAACAGGATAAAAGAACAAATAGAAAAGCTCAATGCTACCTGTATGACTGCCAAAGAAAATCCAACACTGAATCCCCCAGCAATAACAGAAGTTTCTGAATCAGAATTCCAGTTTGAGTCTCCATTTGACAGCTTTGGTGTATTAACATTTGCACCTTGTTGTGCTGATTTCGATTCAAGAAGCTCCCCGACAATAACATGGTTCTCTAAATAAATAACAGGTCATAAGAATAGGCGGCAGAAGACTCGGAAAGAAGCTGCCACAAACTCACCAACTATTTCAATAATTGAATCCAGAACTGAAGATAGAAGTTGGCTCGCTGTAGATTGTGCTTTACCCATTGGAGTCAAGCCTGGTGAAACAGGACTGACAACCAACTGAGGCCCATTAATGGATGTACCATTCTTAGGCTTCCGTTTTACATATTGATAGCTATCGAGTACTTTTGGAGAGGACAAGGCTGAAGACTCATTTGTCGATGCCTGGACATTATAAGGTTTTATAGAATTCCGTGCTGCTGCAAATGTCTTTATTTTTGACGTAATAATCTCATGAATGGTGGGACGTAACCTTTGGCTGTTTCAGAGAAAAAAACATAAACCATACTATTGTATTGTCAAGCAGAAAGCTTAACATAACACATCATGCATTCAATTTCATAATTAATATAATTCGAGGAAACTCTACGGTAAGGACTTTTTTTCAAACATGATTCGTTATATAAAGAGTAAGATCCAAAAGGTTGAAAAGAGAAGGTAGTAGTAGGAGGACTTTTGTAAACCCCAACACTTAGAGCTATATAAAAATTCACATTCTAAGGAATAGCTTTATAAACATGTCCAATTAGAGAAAGCACGCAACCCTCATTTTCACATTGCATCAGCAAACATCAGAACCTTACAATACACCTCATTTTCACATTTCATCAGGAAACACCAGAACCCTATAATACCAGTGGTAACAAAACATGAGATGGTAGATATTTAAAGGAAAATGAACACCCCCCCCCCTCCCCCTCCTAACACACACAAAAAAGAAGCCCCATCTTTGGTGAAGGGGGAAGATGGACTGCACGCAATATGTACATGTCCCGAAGATTTTAATTACTAGTCACCATAGATCGAGATATCGGGATATATTGGTATCTGTTAGAAAATCGGAAGCGGAAGCGTAACATGGAAAAAGATAAACAAAATAATAACAGCGGGATTTTACGTGGAACCCTACTCCGTGAGGAGCGGGATGAAACAACAGGAGAAGCCCTCAAAGGGGCGGATACTTCATTCCTTTTTCTCAATGAGTACAGGAGGTCTGGGGCTCCTTATATAGCCTCTCCAGAGCCTCCAAGTTCCACCACTAGACGATGTGGGACTAAACAACTGGGTGGGGTAAATGGATCTCCTCCAGGATCCATGTACCCTGTTACAACACAATAGGCGCACACAACTTTATATTCCAACACTCCCCCTCAAGCCGGAGCATGCAATGCTCAGCTTAGACAAACAGAAAGAAACTCAACTCAACGCTACAGGACACTACGGACAATATCAACCCAACGCGCACATGCTGCAGTTGAGGACGTTGCTTCTCATGCCGTGCAGGTGAGGAGGACGAACGGGCTGGAGTGTGAGTCAACAGAAGACTCGGAACCTGACCATCGAGTCTGAACTGCGCCTGAAGTCTCCTCGTCGGAGAACTGGGTCTCTCCCATCTGGCTCAGAGAATGGTGCACTGCTCTGGTGTACCTATGATACCACATGAAAACCCTTGCCCTCAAGGAAATGGTCCTCTGCTCTGGAGTCCCTATGGTTCACATGAAAACTCTGGCCTGACAACTAGAAGAATGATGGGGACCGCGAAACAAATGATGGCAACTTATGCTCATCTGAAACTGACCGCAAACGTGTGCGTGTCTGAAACTGGAGACTCGAAATCAATCGTCGAGTCTGAACAACTGATCATCTGTAGAGTCTGGAAAAATATGGCTGGTCTGGAGACTGGCATCTGAATCTGGATCTGGATCAAGACCTGTGACTCTACATATATACTCCCCCTTTCTCCCATACTTGTCGGAAAACATGGACATCGACCAAGTTGGGAAAAGACAGATAAATATGGGGTACATAAAACCAATAAGCCGTTCACAAATTTGTCGACTTTTCAGAAACATTCATCATCCTTTTTTTTCGAAAATATTTTTTTTATAAGCCGTTGACACATTTTTTTATCGGCTTTTCATCAATTTTTCTTTTTTTTCTTTTTTTTCTCAAATTGCGTACGGCTTTTTCTTGTACGCGCCTCTTCACCTTTTTTTTAACAAACATTCTCTCGGCCCACTTGGGCTCAAATCTCTTTTTTTTTTCAAGTTTCAGCCCATACACCTGAACCCAAAAGAACTCCTCCCCCTTTCTTTTTTTTTAACATACGGCCCAACTGCAACTTAATTTTTTTTTTAATCGTTGGGCCTCCACTTTTTTTTCACACGTCCTGCTAGGGTTCCCATTGGGAATCCCTTTTTTTACGCTGTACTTGCACCCCCGATGGGGTTTACTCATGCAACCGCCGCCAGAAGCGAAGGGGAGGGCGGGAGGTCACCGCCGACGGGGGGCCTGTTCCGCGCGCAGTGGAGGACGCCGCCTGGAATCATCGCGCCGCGAGAAGGGCGCGCCATGGATCTTGGGATCATCGTGCGCAGGGGTCGGCGATGGGGTCACGGGAATCGCGCCGCCGCAGATGGTTGAGGGGTTGAGCTTGCGATCGGGGAGGGAATGTGCCTGCGAACAGCCCCCAGGGGAAACGACCTGGAGGGCTTCGTCGCCGTCTAGGTCGCCTGATGCAGCGCGGGCCCCAAACATAGGGCCAAATATTTATTTATTTTTAATTATCAATTTTATTTACGTTTTTAAGTTGTCGTAATTGTCTAATTAAATAATTGAGATCGCCTGTGATCTCAACGTTTATTCATAGAGTTAATTTTGGCCAAGAGTCTAATTAGGGTAATTAGAGGTCAATTTGAAATTTAAATTTTGTCAGAGTCAAATTAGGATAGGTTGGTTGTCAATTTTAAATTAATTCCTATTTTTGTAACCCCATCTCTCCTATATAAAGAGATGGTAGTCCAATGTTTTGAGCAGTTGATTATGAATGAAAATTGAGATTTTTATCTCCCTCTCTCCTCTCCTTCTCTCCACGCGATCTCCGCGGTTCTCCTCCTTCAACCTCTCGTATTCCCGGCGAGTTCTCTTCTCAACCCCTATATTTTCTCTTCTCAACCCTTCCAATTTCTTCTCCCACCAAAAATCCACCGTCAATTTATTTTTCGTAGCCTCGTCGTTTTCAATCCGCATCAATTGGTATCAGAGCATGGATATTGAATCGTTCCTACGATTCAACGATCCCGTTGCATATTGGCGTTTGAAGCTTGATCTCAACCGCATATCTCATGGGCCGCATGCGTGTTCGCGTCAACGGAAGTTCCAGGAACGTCTCTTGTCAAGTCTCAAGGTGCAAGGATGGTTGGACGCGTTAACCAAAGAAAATTCGCCCGTCAACGACGAAAATCAGACCACGGAAGCTGCTGTACAGCCTGTTTGTGAGCAAGATTATGAAGGTATTTTCAAGCAGGATGAATATTTATTTAATACAATTGCTGTGCAAGAAGAAAACGAGGCCCCTGGGCCCATATTCGACGAGTCTACGGCAGAAAAAAAACCGGAGATCCTTGATTTATTCACAGCCAAAGTGGTTGTCCAAGAAGCTGCATCACCGCCACCTCCGATTCTCGCATCCACACCCCCCGAAGCCGCTGTCGTAGAAGGTGCGAGTTGGTTGCCCACGTCGACGGTACAGCCCTTTCTCGAGCACCAACCTCGCAGCCCATTCCCCACGGCAGGCCAGCACCGCTTCCAGCGTAGGAACCCAATGCCACCGCGCACTCCGCCTAGCCGCGTGCTGCAGCCTTCCATCTCCAGGCCGCCGCCCACGCGGTGCCAGCGCCAGCTCCTCCCCGCTGCGCCCAGATCGACGCCGCGCGCCACGACCGCACGCCTCAGCGCGCCCCACCTGCTCCAGCCTCCGCCCACACGCAGGCGAGTCCCTCCGCTCGACGCGTGGAAGCCAGTCCAGCCCTCCCTGTTCACGCGCGCCGCCTCCTCTCTCCCGCCTCACCCGCATCGATTCACCCCGTGCCTCCCATCCCGCTCGCCAGCCCTCCCCGCAAACCACCCGCGCCGCCTTTTGGGGTTTCCCCCATCTCCGCTGCTCAGGACGTCGATGTCGAAGCCTCTGGAGGAGAAACCAGCAGGCTGCGCACCGCCACAGGCGGCACTACCAACTTCCACGAAAGAAGCCACGCCACCTTTTGCTCCCAAGTTGTCGTCGGCGGCGATATCTCATGGAAAGACAACCCTAACGAGGGTTGGGAGGTGCTCCTCAATCGGATCCCTGGAAATAAGGGAAGTGAATGGGAAAAACTTCGGAAAAACCCAATCCCATACAAGTTTTTATGAGAAGGTCAAAAGAAATGAGGCCCCTTACAAAATCTGTTTAAATGAAGGGGTAGAAAATTTGCAGGCATACCCCTCGGTAGAAAGAAACTACAAACGTAACATGGAAAATGATCGGGATTGGGAATATCTGCTCAACCAATCCAAATGAAATTCTCCGCCGACGAAATGGAAATTGAGCAATTCGTCGGGAGACGAATTTTTAAAGCGGAGGAGAGTTGATGCAGCGCGGGCCCCAAACATAGGGCCAAATATTTATTTATTTTTAATTGTCAATTTTATTTACGTTTTTAAGTTGTCGTAATTGTCTAATTAAATAATTGAGATCGCCTGTGATCTCAACGTTTATTCGTAGAGTTAATTTTGGCCAAGAGTCTAATTAGGGTAATTAGAGGTCAATTTGAAATTTAAATTTTGTCAGAGTCAAATTAGGATAGATTGGTTGTCAATTTTAAATTAATTCCTATTTTTGTAACCACATCTCTCCTATATAAAGAGATGGTAGTCCAATGTTTTGAGCAGTTGATTATGAATGAAAATTGAGATTTTTATCTCCCTCTCTCCTCTCCTTCTCTCCACGCGATCTCCGCGGTTCTCCTCCTTCAACCTCTCGTATTCCCGGCGAGTTCTCTTCTCAACCACTATATTTTCTCTTCTCAACCCTTCCAATTTCTTCTCCCACCAAAAATCCACCGTCAATTTATTTTCGTAGCCTCGTCGTTTTCAATCCGCATCATCGCCGCCATATTGAAGAACCTGCGCGGGGATGGGGGCGCCTTGGGCTGCCGCCAGGAGCTTGTAGAAATCGAGGGGCGATTGGGGGTGCGCTCAGGGGCTCCGTGGAAGATCAGCTCAGTCCCTTGAGGACTGGAGGACGTGCATCGTTGCCGCAGATGGAGATTTGTGCTACAGGAGACAGGGTTGCGCGACTCTGATGTGGCCTATGCAGGTCCCGAACCTGCGACCTTCGCGTTATGCAGGTCCCGTGGAGACCTGAGGGCTTATGGGGCTTGAACAATGGAGGTAGAGATGCCTCGCAGCAAAGCCAGGTCGGATAGAAATTAGGGTTTCAATCGAAACCCTAAACTTGGACAGAACACAGCAGCACCCTTCTTGTGAATGACAATAAAAAACAACTGATCTTCACAAGCAAACTTCAACAATAACCAAGAACAGGATCTCGAACAAATCTTTAGCATAAAACAAATACAAATCTCGACCACATATATGAACTTGAAATCCGAGGATCGACCCGCTCTGATACCATGTTAGAAAATCGGAAGCGGAAGCGTAACATGGAAAAAGATAAACAAAATAATAACAGCGGGATTTTACGTGGAACCCTACTCCGTGAGGAGCGGGATGAAACCACGGGAGAAGCCCTCAAAGGGGCGGATACTTCATTCCTTTTTCTCAATGAGTACAGGAGGTCTGGGGCTCCTTATATAGCCTCTCCAGAGCCTCCAAGTCCCACCACTAGACGATGTGGGACTAAACAACTGGGTGGGGTAAATGGATCTCCTCCAGGATCCATTTACCCTGTTACAACACAATAGGCACACACAACTTTATACTCCAACAGTATCAACATGGGACCAATATTGTCAATGATGTGGCGATATCCATGCCTTTTTCGGTCCTGTCTTCAAAATGTGTGTTGATATGGGTGATAATTTGACGATATAGCATCGAAATATCGTATCGACACCATATCGATAGGGTGTCAATATCGATATTTAAAAACTTGCTAGTCACAAAGATATCTACAAAGACCAGGACAGAGATATCTATCATGATTGAACACAACCTCATTCCATGCAAGCCGAATAGTCAAACGAAGACAAAAAAGGCAGTGAGCAGCCCAGCAAAACAAATGGAGGCCTAAAATATAGCTCAACCCATGATAAATTAAACCAATCATGATCTAACCTAGTCCATACGCTCCTTGAGTGGGTGCAGGTTAAAAGGTGATTCACATTTCTGCAGTAACTGAGCATCGTGGAGAAAACACGTGTTCTCCCTGAAGATATTATAAGAACTCTCGTCATGGTGTAGCTTCTTTTCAGAAATCATAAGAAAACCTTCACCCATAATGACACTGTAGAGACCAAACTGATCCCATACTCCCGTGTCAAATCTCTATTGTCTGCTACCAAAGGGGCATCTTCGATAGCATCAGATCATCACGGGCATAACATGTCCTTACCTTGCCGATACTATAAGAATTTTCATCATCACACAGCTTCTTCGGGAAAACTATAAGAAACCTTTTTCCCATAATGGCCCAGTAGAGCTCCAAATTACTTTGTAGTCTGGTGTCAAATCTCCATTCTATACTACCAAAGGGTGGTTGCAGGAGTTGTAAGCCTTCTTCACCAAGAGAGTACCAGCAAAGCATGCCTAGAAGTCATGGCCCTTGGTCTTTCCCTTAATCCCCTCAAGCATTTTGTTAAGCCTGAAGGAGGCATGCCACCTCTGTTTGGAACAATCGACGACAAAGAAAGGTGTCAATACTCTTGAATTTATTCAGCATGCCTTGACCACTTTCTATGCTTATCAAGCCATGTACCATGCCATAACATGGAAAATTGTGTAGAATATAGAAACTCATAAGAAGAAACGAAGAAAAACAAACATAGCATATGGATCCAATCAAACACTCTTGGCCCTAATGGGCGTTGAAAGTATATTTATATGGCAAGTATTGTATTCCTTCAAGTTATGAATTATGAGTTTTATTTGTTGTTTCAACTTATTTATGCATTCTTCATGGTTAAACTTCTAGATGCATGTCTTACATAGTAATACATACCAGCATGTGCACTGATAAAAGATTATGACTTCAATACTACTGTATAACTTGTAATTAGAGCTCCACTTTTTAGCAAATAAGCGTCTATTCTATCTTGTCTATTGATTACAGAACATTAAATGCCTTAATGCCATGGAAAATGCCGTTTTTGTAGACATTTCAACATTTTTTATTATATGGATGACATGTTGGCGAAATGCCATTTTCTAGTATTCGTGAAACATCATATTGATATTTAAGGCAATGCTCAAACTAGAGCACTAAATGCCTTTCTTTGCACGCGCATTTTTTGAAAAGCCAAAGGATGGCCAATCTTTGTAGATATCCAGATCACCTTAGAAAGGTTTCCATTATATCTTATTTCGATCTCACACCAGCATTGTGTCCTATACCCTCATTAGTAATCATCCTTCCAGCAGCTTTATGGTACAGTATTGACCTTTCAGCAAGTTGGTTAATGGATAAAGTGTTGGTCTATGGAAGTACTCTTGGTTTAATAAAATAAAATTTTAGTGGGATGATCTACCTATGGCAATCACCTATTTTCTTTTCCAAAAAAGCCAACTTTGAACTTCAAAGGAATTTTCACACCACAAAAACACATAAAACTATCTCCACTTCAAGCACCATCTACTAATTGTATTAGAGGCATCTAATCCATTCCTCCATCCACTTAAAGATGGGAGCCGAAAATCATTGGGTCCAAAGAAATGGCATAAATTTTAAAAATGTCAGTGGCATCTCAAAGTTGCATTTATCATACTAGGCATATTATTCTTTACATAGTAAGATTTTATTTTAAAAAAAAGGGAAAAAAGAGTGATTGCGGATAAGGCATGCGCCCAGAATTTCATATATCACAAGTTTGAAAGTTACATAACTACATATATATGTATCCATACAAAAGATTACATAGACCAAGACTTCGAAAAAGTACATGTAAAATCATATTCTTCATATAAAATCTCTCCTGACAAATAACCGCATTGTTTCTGGCCAACCACATGGTCCACGCCAAGGCAAGAGCTGGTTATCTTTTTTGCCAGATGGCATATCTACAAAGCTATGGCCCTATGGGATCCTACAAGATTGAAAAAAAAAAGGTTTTAATTATTTCGTTAGCAATTACTGGAACCTAGTTTGATGGTTTTCATACATTTTGAGTCATTATGTGCTTCCTCATTTCCTTGGTCTACCTCAAACGTTCTATAATCAAAAGTATTGATGTGGTGTTGCCTCGTTACTTCTTTGCTCCTTCAAAGTGCAGATATGAGGATAGAGAAAGAATAGATCCTTAATCAACATTGCTAGAGCCTAGAGTCTCAATGACATAACTACTTTCCCATATGCCTAATCATGTAGCATTGCCTTAGTAGGTTTGACAGGTACACTGGCAAAGTGGGCATATTTCCCAACAATAAGAGCACTAAATATGACTTTGAATTAAGGTGGAGCAGAACCAATCCTTGACGGAGAATATCGTTGATTGATTGTCTGCTGGCTGTTGTCTTATTGTCCATTATATCGAGCTCATGGAGAATAACTTTCTCAGACTGGTTGATTCGCAATTTTCAAATTCAGGAAAATCTCTTTAACGATTCCATGATCAAAATCCAATGGAAGTGAGGAACTTTGAATTCAGTGGCTAAGTAGGATCAACATTATTGTTGTGCAGTAAAAGGAACTGAGAAAACAAGTGGTAAAAATCACCCGCGTACAGATTGGCCATTGATAATAAGCCACTAAGTGATGCTAATTGTTGTTTCTCAGAAGGACGAGACAAGACAAGGGGAGGAGCAGTAAAACTTGGAAACTCTCCTGAAACATGGCTCAGACTTGAACTTGTGCTTTGAAAAGAGAAACAGGCAACAAGAGCAGACAGAAATTTAACAATTGTCCCAAGGTAGACATTCATATGCTAAACTCTAATCGGGATTAGTGGGTTTTATATTAAGGAACTTATTCAGGAAGAACCCACCCTTACATGGGGGATTATTCTTATTCATCCCCGATTATGCCTACCCGTTATCATGATGATCCAAAAATCCCAACAAGTGGCTATAAGCTAGTGATCTTCAATCATGTTCACTCAGTAATGCATGCAAGCAGATATGGCAATATGTTGAGTGGTGTTTCGGTCCAACTCCCAGGGAATGTTTCCCCACAACTTATTTTCCACCATCGTCTAGGGATGGTTCATCAATATTCATAATCGTGCTCCATTGCGGGATGGAAATGCTCACCAAAAAACCCTAAACCTACTCTCCTCGATAGGAGCAAAACAGAGAAACATAGCTATAAAATATAAAAATCAATACACTGCATACAATAAGCAGCCAGTCTAGCATATTAGTCTTCAGGATTGATGCTCAAAGATGAATATTTAGTTACGTGTCAAGCAGAAGGGGAAATAAAGTTGGACGATATGGAAAGCACATCAGTAAAAATATACATAACCACAGTGTGTTAATAGAGGAAAAAACTGGAAACTAAATATCTGTTTAAATCTTTGAACTGACCATATTATTGCACCAGCAGCAGCAACTTTACCAAGCATACAAAGGCATTCAACTAATGTCTGCAAGTATTTTACATTAACAGTCACATCACTCCTTTTAACAGATTCCTGCAATAAAAGATGCATTTATATCAGTACAAAAGATCAGGGAAAATTACATTGTGAACTTCAAAAGTCCTCTTTGACTGTCCAGAAGCATACTATAAATTCATCTGGTGTGGCAAGTGAAAGCCAGGCAGGAGTTCTCTGAGAAGTGACTTTGGCATCTCGTGCATTATTGTCACCATTCGGTCTCGATGATGAATTGAAACCATCAGATGTGCCACTGTCAGCTATGTCTGAGAAACTCTCATCATCACGGCCATCAAAAGAGGAACTGGAAGCAAAAACTGATTTAATGACACCATTTCACAACAAAAACGGTCATAAAAAACAAAGTCAATATAAGTAAATAGAAACACGAAACCCCTCAGTACAAGGACTTAATAGAATGAACTATCACCACTCAGATAATACACAGTTCACGATGGACTGGATGACGATATAGGCTATTCTTAAAACATCGAGAATGATACAATTTCATCTCTGGAAAAAAATGACTACGAAGATAAGCACTCAAACAACAGTATGTGCACGATACCTATTTCGATGAACTCATCCAAGAAGACAGCCATACAATACGACTTAACATTAGATTAACAAAAAATATACCAAAGACAAATTTCTGCCGGCTATGATCTATAAACAAAGGACTTAATTAGATAGACAAATTTGATTGAGAAAAGTCCAACCAATTCCACAGGAAATGAATAAGTATCCATTTCAAGCACATCTTCTAAAGATAAACAAGAAAACATGAACAAAACAAGAAATATTGTAAGGAAAATTTATCTGAGTCGGTCAGAACGATACCAACATCGGCCATGAAATCTATCGATTTGGACTTTGGAGCAACTAGAGTGAAAAGGTGTAGAGATCCCAAAGTTGAAGAGTGCCTATTCCACTGACCTTAGGTAAAGTTTGTTACGCTGGATTAGCGGGGGAGGAATAGAATCATCATTCCTTTGGTGATTCTATTCATGTGTTTGTTATGTTAGATCATATCAAGGTAGGAATAACTATTACGATAGAAATATGATTCCCCCATATATGGGAATTGCCATTCCTAGATACGCCCAAGAAATTTGGATTCCATTATTTTTAATTCATAAACCATTATTAGAAAGGGCACATTCAAAATCGTTCGAATTACAGAGGTATCAAGCTGATGAGTCACACTATGAAAATTTGAGAATGTGTGATCGAAAGAAGGTTGAGGCAAGTTTCCAAAGTAAAAGAAAACTAATTCGGATCATGCCACTATGCTAGGTCAATCAACCATTGAAGCCATCAATTTGCTGAGGAGAACTATGGAGATTTATAGAGCTGAAAGGAAAAACCTCCATGTGATTTTTATTTATTTAGAGAAGGCTTATGATTATGTCTCACATGAGATATTGTAGAGAGTTTTGGAGAAGAGACAAGTGAAGTGCTATACATTAACCTCATAAAGGATATGTATGATAGGGCTTTATCTTGTGTAAGGATCCAGTCTGGGAAGAGTGACTATTTTGACATCAACATTGGTTCAACTTTGAGTCTATTTCTTTTTACTATGATTATGGACGAGTTGACAAGTCACATTCAGGATGAGATACCTTGGTGTATGTTATTTGTTGATTATATTGTGTTGATTGATGAGATTAGAACTGGAGTAAATGAGAAGCTTGAGGTCTGGAGACATACATTGGAGACTAAAGGATTTCGTATAAGTAGGGCTAAGACTGAATATATGCAGTGCACTTTTGATGGAAGCAATGATGAAGGAATAGAGGTGAAGATTGGTGATGATAACATTCGGAAGAGGATTCTTTTAGATACTCGGGATCTATTTTGCAACATGATGGGGAAATTAATGGAGATGTTACTGATAGAATAAATGCAGTCTGGCTAAAGTGGAGAGGATCCTATGTTGTTCTCTGTGATAAGAAAATTCCTTTGAAAATTGTTAGAAAATCGGAAGCGGAAGCGAAATATGGATAAGATAAATAACAAGAACAGAACAGCGGGATTTTACGTGGAACCCTACTCCGTGAGGAGCGGGATGAAACCACGGGAGAAGCCCTCAAAGGGGCATATGCTTCATTGCTTTTTCTCATCTGTTACAGGAGGCCTGGGGCTCCTTATATAGCCTCCACAGGGCCTACAAGTCCCACCACTGGACGATGTGGGACTAAACCACTGGATGGGGTAAATGGATCCTGGAGGTATCCATTTACCCATCTACAACTCAATAGGCGCACTACCAAAAACTCTAACATTCCCCCTCAAGCTGGAGCATGCAATGCTCAGCTTGGACAAACAAACAGAAAGAAACTCAACTCACGCTACATGACACTACGGACAATATCAACCCAACGCGCACATGCTGCAGTCGAGGACGTTGCTTCTCATGCCGTGCAGGTAAGGAGGACGAACGGGCTGGAGTGTGAGTCAACTGAAGACTCGGAATCTGATCATCGAGTCTGAACTTGCGCCTGAAGTCTCCTCGTCGGAGAACTGGGTCTCTCCCATCTGGCTCAGAGAATGGTACGCTGCTCTGGTGTACCTATGATACCACATGAAAACCCTTTCCCTCAATGGCATAGGGAATGGTCCTCTGCTCTGGAGTCCCTATGGCTCACATGAAAACTCTGGCCTGACAACAAGAAGAATGATGGGGACCTCGAAACAAACGATGGCAACATATGCACATCTGAAAATAACCGCAATCATATGCGTGTCTAAAAACGGAGTCTCTCTCTAGAGATCTCGAAACTGGGCCTCTTATCATGGAGTGCCTCGAACTTGGACTCGGAACACTGATCGTCGAGTCTGAACCTGGATCTGAACCGTAGAGTCTGGAATCTGATCGGTCTGGAAATCTGAATCTGCATCTGGAATACAAGACTTGTGACTCTACATATATACTCCCCCTTTCTCCCAAACTTGTCGGAAAAAAACATGGACGTCGATAAAGTTGGGAGAAGACAAGATAAATAGGGGTAAACATAATATTAATAAGCCGCTCACAAATTTTTCGGCTTTCTCAAATCATGAATAGCGCTGGCCGTTTCAAATTTTTTTTTTACGGCTCCTTTTCTTTTGCAATTTTTTTTAAAGCCGTTGAACCAATTTTTTTTATGGCTTTTCATCCTCTTTTTTTTTTGGAAATTTTGCGTACGGTTTTTTTTCCTTGTACGCACCTTTTTCTTTGATTGATTTTTTTTGGAATGGACTGCCCCCTTTTTGGGTTTTTTTTTATATCATCATCGGCCACAGCCCCTTGGGCTTCCGTTTTTTTATCATCATTGGCCACAGCCCCTTGGGCTTCCGTTTTTTTTTAAACTCTCGGCCTACAGAGTATTCTTACAATAGAGATACCCTCCCTTTTTTTTGGTCCACATGGACCCGCAATATACAATAGTTGTAGTCTTTTTTTATTTAATATGGGCCATCGACACTTTAGGGCTCCCACGATGGGGAGTTGCCGCTCGACCCCAGCCGCCTCTGGGAATAACCCAGATCTGGAGCATGCGCCGGCCTGGAGAAGCGGAGGTGGGAGCAACTTGGAGCGGCCGGCGCAGAGCAGAGGAGGGGACTTGGGTGATACGTCGCCTGGGCCGCCTTCGCCACATGGGCTCGTGGGCAGGAAATTTGCCGCCAGGGAGAGCTGTGTCATCGCTTGAGATCGTCGCCGCCTGGGGGATACCGAGCTCCGCCTGGAGCTATACTACGCGATGGATGGAGAAGAAAAACGCTGAGGAGAGAAACGTGCACCGCCTGGAAGCTCTTCGCGCCACCTGAAAGCTTCTCGCGCCGCCTGGCTTGGGCCTGGGTATCGCACGGGGAGTCCTGAAAGAGGGGTCGCGATCTCGATGGCGGCGATTCTGTTGTACGAAGGAAGAGACCCTGCCTGGAAAGGAAGCTCGAATGTGTTTTGTCATCTTGGGTTCTTGACAGGGATGTGCGGCTTCTGGATTTGGCATGGAGGTGCAGGCTTTGGAGATCTTGAAGACATGGTCTCGCCTAGGCAATGCGCCCTAGACGATAGGGTCTGCTCGCCATGGTCTCGCCGAGCGCGCATCTGGAGAGGAAGGGCTATGGGGTTTCAGAACCCATGAACCTGGGTGCCATGTTAGAACTGGACTGGAATGGAGAATCGGTAAGAGGCTCGAGATGATGGAGCAGCATCACGGCCTAGACTTATGGATCTAGGGTTTCAGAAAACCCTAGAGATTTTGAATATCTCATAACATGAACAATATTCTTCAAAACAATATTTAAGAATCGAATCTCGAAAGAAAAAATGAACAATATAAAAACCCCGAGAATCGAACCCGCTCTGATACCATGTTAGAAAATCGGAAGCGGAAGCGAAATATGGAAAAGATAAATAACAAGAACAGAACAGCGGGATTTTACGTGGAACCCTACTCCGTGAGGAGCGGGATGAAACCACGGGAGAAGCCCTCAAAGGGGCATATGCTTCATTGCTTTTTCTCATCTGTTACAGGAGGCCTGAAGCTCCTTATATAGCCTCCACAGGGCCTACAAGTCCCACCACTGGACGATGTGGGACTAAACCACTGGATGGGGTAAATGGATCCTAAAGGTATCCATTTACCCATCTACAACTCAATAGGCGCACTACCAAATACTCTAACAAAAATCAAAGGAAAGTTCTACAAAGCAGCTGTGAGACTTGCTTTCAATGTTGACATGTGAACCATAGACATGTGCAAAAAATGGTAATAGCTGAAATGAAAATGCTAAGGTGGATGTGCGGACACATACGTAAAGATCGGACTCGGAATGATGCAATCAGAATGAAAGTTGGTGTAGCTCCGGTCGATGATAAGATGTGAGGAAACTGCTTAAGGTGGTTTGGCCATTTGCAAATGAGGTCACCTGATGCACCAGTTAGGAGATGCGAGTTTTGGGATGTTGCGCTGGCTAAGAGAGGGTGAGGAAGGCTCAAGAAGTGTTAGAATGAGACTATATCTTAGTTTTTCGGATCTAACTCGAGAATGACCCAAGATAGATCTGAATGGAGGCAAAGAATCCATGTAGCCAACCCTACTTAATGTGGGAAATGGCTTTGTTGTTGTGTCAGAAACCACTTTTACAAATATATCTACATAGGGATACATATGATCGGATAAGTTATCATTATCCTTTTAATATGAATATATATGGATAACAAAGTGATATTGTACATGTATTATTCTAAAATTTATACGGATACACATGTCAAAATATGTGTAAAATGGATGTGATAGTTGATCGGATATGGATGTATTTATATATATTTGCATATTAAAGTTGGTATAAAGGTATTTAGAAGAGAAAATATAATAAATATATTTATTTCATAATAGTTATATTAAATATTGTTAAAAATAAAGCATAACTACTGTCAAAATAGATATATGGATTTGGATACGTATATTTACTGATAGTAAAAATAATATCCAAATATATATTTACTTTAAAATAGATATGGATACAGATATACGATATATATGTGATAATAGATCAGATGTATCCATATGTGTTTTCAATACAACGGATATGTAGATGAGGTAACTTAATACATGTATTTAATATCAATTATATCAAATATGGCTATGGATATTGATACAAATAATTATGAATATCAATGTGTTATGCATAGCTTGTATCCCCTTAAAATCAATACATAAGCATATGTCTATATACTATATATAATGGATATAGTAATGGATCGGATACATATGTAACTATATCCTTTTATATATTGAAGTTGGTATACGAGATATATCTAATTAAGACAAATATATTAAATATGATTATTTTATAAAACTTATACTAAATATGTTTATAAATAAATCTATGAGGATACAAATTTAAGAATGTCATAGTGATATTTGTATTTGTACCCATTTGAAATGGATATGAATTTTGAGATATGTATAAATAGATATGAAAGTAAAACATATACGAATATGTCCACATTCTTTTTCTACATTGAAGGAAGTATAAGGGATATCTAGTTGAAATAAACATACAAAATATTTTATTTTATAATAGTTATATCAAACATGGATAAAAAAATATGCAGCTTCTATGTTAATGAATATAATATATACATATAGATATTTATGGATGTCATAGTGATCATTAGACATATCTATTTTAAAAATAGTTGCATATATAATAGATAATGGATATCGATGTTTCCACATTCGTTTGTATAAAGAATTTCCAGTTGTAAAATTTTTCCCTTTTTAATATTATATGATGCAAGACAGTTCTACATTTCAATTTAACTATCGATGCTTTATATAAAATATAACAAATATATGAAAAAATAAGTCTGAAGATATCAATAATTAGCGAAATATGTCAAAAGAAAGGCTAATTTCTTTTTTATTCTTTTCTCCATCCAAACATAAGAAAGAAATGTGCATGATATTAAATGTTCCATTCCCAACATGAACTATATAATGAAATGGAAAAACATATTCATTTCCATTGCATTGTTAACTCCATTTTTGTTTTGATTCCATCCATTGTAAATCCTTTCCAACAAAACAAGTGGGGTATTAAGGCATCACATGCAAGGAGAGGCAAGACCCCAAAGTCCTATTGGAGACTTGGGGGCTCATGGATCTTATCTAAAGCAAAAGGAGGGCTCTCAAACCGAATTCCAAGTTTTTATCTATTTTAGGTTATTAGGTTGATAAATAATAGATCTAATCATCATACGCACACATGTATACAAACATACACTTAAGGCATCCACACAAATCATACACTTAAGGCATCCACACAAATCATACACTCCCACAGTCATAACACATACATGTGTATATTCAGTCACATTTATGGTTTAAAAAAATGCGCCTCGAGGCGCACGAGGTGTACTCCTCGAGGCGAGGCTGCCTGAAACTGTTCCAAAACAGTCACCCCAGTTGTGATCTGTGAGGCAACCGCCTCAATTGCTCGAGGCAGTCCGAGGCGATCGAGGCGTGAGGTGGAGACGAGGCGTTCCTCGAGGCGTTATTGATTTTTTGAGCATTTTTTATGCAAATCACTTGTTCTATTGATAGTTTCAGATGTTTATAAAGGTCTAGTTGTTTAGGATATAAGTATACAAGATGAATGCTTAATTTGGTCGCTTTCGTGCTCCTATTTACCATTAAACATGTACGATTATGTTAATAAACTCTTAGTAAGTTTAAGTAAACAATAGTCCCAACACCGTGAATGGGCGGCTTAATCTGCGGTATTGGTTGACAAAAATACCCTTGTATGACCACCACCAACCCTGCTCTACCCCCGTTTGACCTCCGACAAATGGAAGCCATTGTTCCCTCCATGTCAACGAAACTCAAGAACCATTCACCTATAAAAACCCATTGTTGATTTTCTTTCACATTATCTACCATAACCAAAAAAACTCCAACTTGTTGCCTCTTCCCGGTGACAATATGAAGAGAATCAGCTAGGCGACAATGCGCTTCTAGGGGTTGTGTGTGACCCGAGACATTATATAGATTCGTAGTGGAGTCATTAAGGTTTGCTCAGCTTTGTCACGCCCCGTCGATAGCTAATGTGATTATCGATTGTCTCCATCGAGAAGCCAACTTAGGCGAACGTCCCCTTCTATTCCACGTATACCCATGTCACTCTCCCCTTTGGTTCTCTTCTTTTCTTATCTTTCCTCTTGATGTGTCATTGTTCCTTCTTCTTCTTAACCCCTTTCTGTAGTGTAGAAATATTTCTTATTTCTGTACCATTTCCTTATTTTTCTTTCTGTTCTCCTATGTAATTTACCCATAGGTCTCTCCTCTAATAAGAGAGCATAGGGTTCCAAGGAATAAACAACTCGTCTATTTTTTCCAGCATGGTATCAGAACGGTGGTCCTAGATCGGAGCTCTCGTACCCAATGTTGCAAAAGTCGGCCGACTAGACCGACTAGTCGGACCGACTAAGCGAATCGGGGGGGTGCCCGACTTGAATAGGCTAACTCGGCCTATAGTCGGTCGAGCCCGACTAGGCGGCCGACTAGTCGGTTGAGGCGGCCGAGTAATCGGCCGATTATTGCATAAGGATCCATGCCGGATCCGATTACCAAATAACTTAGCCCTTTCGAGGGTTACTGTCTAATAGTAACCTCTCGCCCCCAGAAACCCTCCCCTCGCTCGAAAACCCCAAAACACCCGACCCCCTCTCGCGCTCTCCATTCCCCCGACCCCATCGCCGCTCGCCTCGCCGGCGCCGCCCTCAGGAGTCGCCGCCCCGACGCCTCGAAGCTGCTGCTCCAACGCCTCGCCGCCCCCTCGCCTCCAGTGCCTCGCCGCCCCCACGCCTCCTGCGCCTGGCCGTCTGCACTGTAAGTTAGGTTTTTTTTATTTTTGATTATTTTCTGTTTTCTCTTCTACTTTTTTATATGTTGATAATGTTGAGGATAAATGTTAATGTGTTCTAAGTTATTGTTAGCAAATATGAATTGTTAGGTTATTTTTTCTTCATTTCATTTTGCTTAGGTTGATCTTAGAAGTAAGTAGTTGACATGTAGTTGCTTAGAATTGCTTAGGTTAAAGATGTTGAACTTAGATGTTATCATGTTAATATGTTATTGTTACTTGTTAGCCAATAACAATGTTAGGTTAGGTTTTCATTTCTTAGGTTGTTTTTATTTCTTATTCCAAATGGTTAGTTAATTTAGATACTTGTCGTTAATTAGATACTTGTGTTTGATGATTACTTGATTAGTAATTTCTGAGTTTGTGACTATGTAGATGGATACACCTCCCGTGAACGTCGCTTCTGGTAGCGACTCGTCTTTTTACGTGCCTCCAGGATCAACTGATCCTGCATGGCAATATGGTTATCTTTCGAACCGTACAGATCCGAATACAGTTACTTGCAGATTGTGCAAGAAGGTTGTCAAGGGAGGTGTGTACAGGTTCAAGCAACATCTAGCACACCGTAGAGGCAACGTGGCTGCATGTCCAAAGGTGGACGAAGATACGAAGAAGAAGATGATCGCATATCTTGATGACGTTGCAAGGAAGAAGAGCCAGAAAGCCGTTGATGTTCAAGAGCTGAGAGATGATGTTGATATCACTGGAGATGCGGGTTCGGCGAAGAGACCACGAGCATCCGACTCGTTGGAGCAGAATGTCGCATTGGAAGGTTCGCGTCAGATGACCATAAAAGATGCATTCTCCAAAGAGCATCGTGATAGGGTCACCCCGTATATAGCCAACTGGGCATATACATCGGCGATTCCTTTTAATGCACTGACAACGAAGCCCTTCATGCAGATGGTGGAGGCGATTGGGATGTATGGGCCTGGACTAAAGACTCCCACGAGGTATGAGCTTAGTGGTCCTCTTCTGAAGGATGCGGTGAAGAAAATGCACGATGACTTGCAATGTCATCGTGATACGTGGAAGTCGATAGGATGCTCTTTGATGACCGATGCGTGGACAGACATGCGCGGTAGAAGCATCATCAATTTTTGTGTTAATTGCACCTTGGGGACTTCATTTTTGAAGTCCATAGATGCCTCAAATGAGGCACACACTGCGGATTACATCTTCAAGCTGGTGGATGAGTGTCTTAATGAAGTGGGCATAGATAATGTGGTTCAGATTGTGGCGGATAATGCATCTGCCAATGTAGCAGCGGGAAGATTGCTGCTCACCAAATATCCACGGATTTGGTGGACTCCGTGCGCCGCGCACTCCCTTGATCTAGCTTTGGAGGAGATAAGCAAAGAGACGAAGGTGAGGAGTGCAATCACAAAGGCAAAGAAGCTTACGGTGTTTATATACTCTCACACCAAAACTCTAAGTTTGATGCGTAAGTTCACCAACAAGAGAGACATTGCAAGGCCTGGTCAAACAAGATTTGCAACCACTTTTCTTACTCTTGAGAGCCTGAACGAGAAGAAAGACAAGCTTAGATTGATGTTTTCCTCAGAAGAGTGGAGAAATTGCAAATGGTACAAGGCCAAGAGGGGAGAAACAGCGAGTTCTATTGTTTTCAGCCTTACATTTTGGAATCACGTTACACACGCCGTCCGAGTTTTCACTCCATTGGTTCGTTTATTGCGTGTTGTTGACGCAGATCGACGTCCATCTATGGGTTTTGTGTACGGAGGGCTTGAAGAGGCCAAACGAGAGATAGTTGTATCATTCAATGGCGTGGAGTCATCTTACAAATTTTTTGTGGATGTTGTTACCTCCAAGACCAAAAGGAGGCTCGATACTCCATTGCATCTAGCGGCTTATTACTTGAACCCATTTTTCTTCTACACCGAGTCTCGTGGTGATCCGGATGTTGTGGTGAGGAGAGGGTTTAAGGAGTGCATGGAAAGATTTTATCCAGATTTGGATGTACAAGATGCAATTACCAGGGACGAGCTTCCAGCATACAGACTTGGTCGCGGTGATTTTGGCAAGCCTTTAGCTGTGAGACAAAGGATGACAAATGACAACAATTATGACCCAGGTATTTCATGCTGGACAATTCTCTCTTTGGCAATATTATATTATATTTATATTGATGAATTCTCTATTTAAATAGCTAACTGGTGGCATAATCATGGAGATGACACGCCTTATTTGAAAGCCATGGCCATCAAGATCTTGAGCTTGACGTCTTCATCCTCCGGATGTGAGCGTAACTGGAGTACCTTTGACTCGGTAATGACTCCATTCCATCGACCAAATTTGGTTACTAATAGTAAAGTATAATGTGGTAATTGATATAAATTTAAAATTTGAATTTTGATGTTCAGATCCATACCAAGAAGAGGAACAGATTGGAGACGAAGAAGCTGAATGATCTTGTGTATGTTCGTTTCAATTCGAACTTGCGGGAACGTCGAGTTGAAAAAGAAAAAGATCCTCTCTCATCTCGTTATCGTGCATACATGGCTGAATGGACTGGAGGTATCGATGCTCATGATGAGGAGGTTTATCCAGGTTCCGGATTGACATGGAGTGCTGTAGCACATGCTAGTGGTGCTGAAGAGAATTTGGAACCGAGAAGGAGCCAGCGAGTTGACCGTAGCAAGGGAGCTTCATCTTCGAGCTCCAATGCTACACCGATGAATGAGAACGAGGAGTTATATCTTGATGATATAGAAGAAGTAGAAGAAGAAGATGATGATGATGACGACGACGAAGAAGAAGAAGAGGAGATGGACTTGGATAATGACATTGAGGACTGATTCGATTGACATGTTGTAGTATTTTTTTGGACATGTTTTATGTGCTTTTGAACATTTCCTACTTGTAGTATTTTTTTGGACATGTTGTATGTGCTTTTGAACATTTCCTACTTGTAGGATTTTTTTGGACATGTTGTATGTGCTTTTGAACATTTGCTAGTGTTATGTACCAAATATTTTGAATGTTTGATCTTAACTTCCTTCATTTTTCCTTCTCTTGATGTAATTTCTTAAGCTCTTGAAAATATTAAATTTGTTAAAATTATGAAGATAAATGATAGTATATATATTAAAATTTGATGTATATATTAAAAATAATTAAAAAATTCAAAAACGACTAATGCCCGACTAAATCCGATTACTCTCCCGACTGCCGATTAATCCTTAGTCAGTGACCCTGCCGACCGAGTACCGACTGCCGACTTCTGCAACCTTGCTCGTACCCTAACCATATCCCTACTACACTACACATGTTGCCTGTCTCTCTCTCCTTCGGCGCCGCCTTCGTCGCCGGTGTCTCTCTTTCTCTCTTTTGCTGCTGATTCCCATCATCTTCAAGTCCTCGCCCCTTGGGCTGCCGCCAGGCTAGCCTCCTCTCGCTGGCCCTCTCTTTTGTCGTCGTTATGCTGCTCTCTCTCTCTCTCTCGATGCCATCGGGCCGATCACATTTGTATGCTCGGTTCCCGCCGTCGCCGGCCTCTACGGTTTATCTTGCTCGTACCAAGGCTCGCGCATGCTGATGGATCTGATCGTACAAGTCTAGAAATGCGATCAGATTCTTATAAGTCTGTGTAGACATTCATTCTGTGGTCTACAAACACTAGTGATCTTCATCCGACGATATGTCAGAAAACAAAGTCGACGTACCCGCCACAGGTGCATTCAGAGGTCTAGTGCCAATTATCAAGACGGACGAGACGAATTATGATCTATGGGCTCTGCAGTTCATAAGCCTTATAAAGTCTAACGGTAAGAAGCATATTCTTACCGAGGAGGAGACAATGGAGAAAACCGGGGTTAACGCCTCGTGGGAGGTGGATGATGCTTATGCCAAAGTCTGGCTTTCAGGTACATTGACGATAGAAATTGTCAATGATGTATTACATCAGCCCACTACTAAGGCGATGTGGGGACATTCTTGAATCAACTTATTCTCAAGCAAGGAATGAGACCAAGATCCTCCAACTCTAGCATGATATGTTCACTGTCAAGCAGAACGAACGACCTCTTCATTCGTTGTATACGTCCTTGCGTGGGATGTTTGAGAAGCTTCACAACTTCCCGCCTCTCACGACTACTCCAGAGCAGCAAAAGACATATAGGAATGCTACCATGATCGGTATATTCCTAGCAGCCCTCAATCTTGAATATGATGTTGCTCGCTCCCAGATCCTCGCAGATGCTACAATCCCTCCCGTGGAGGAAGCCTTCCGCAGACTTAGCAGGATTACTATCTCGTTCACTACTAGTCAATCTTCTTCGACAATGGCAACCTCTCGGGGTAGAGGAGGCTCCTCTTTTTTCTGTGGATGTGGAACTCGAGATAGAGAAGGTCGCATTCGTCAACCCTGCACTTACTGTCATCATCAATGTCAAACGGAGGATACATGCTACTCTAAGAATGGCTTCCCTACATCAGCTCGTGTCGCGGAGCAAGCTGACTCATATATTGTGGCTCATTCAGATCAGAGATATGATAACCCAGTTTCTCGATTGAGGGACATTATGCCTCAAGAGGTTCCACTGCCTCCTCGTCTGCTCCAGATGTTGTTGCCTCTGCCAGTGCCAGTACCTCAAGTAGCATTTTTGTCTTTACATCTTGTCATGGGCATGATATTACAGATTGAATTATGGACCTTGGAGCTACACGTCATTTGTGGGGGGATAGAGATCAGCTTACAGCTTACAGACAAATCCTTCCAGGAAGGACAGTAGTCATTGATGATAGGACTCACTCCCCAATCACTGGACAAGGGGAGTATAACTTGACGCCTTCGATGTGACTACGAATGTGCTGCATGTTCCAGATTTTTCTATGAATCTATTGTCCATTAATATATTGTCCATTAGTCAAATCACGAAGGACTTGCATTGTAAAAATATTTTCGACCCATCTTCTCATATTTTTCATGACATTCTTACGAGCAAGGTGATTGGTTGTGGTTGTGAGTAGGGAGGTCTCTACCATCTTGTCTGAACCCCATATACCGACCTTTCCTCTCATTCCACAGAATCTGTTTCACCTTTCATGTGGCATCTGCGCTTCGGTCATCTTCCCCTTCAAAAGTTGTGTCAAGTTCTTCCCCATATTCCACCTCATTCCTCTTTTGAATGGGAGACATGTCAGTTGGGAAACCATCACCGCTCGGTGTTTCCAAGTAGTCAGAGTCGAAGCAGTAGCTCTCCTTTTGAGTTGTTTCATGTTGATATTTGGGATCCAAGTCGTGTCCCTGATCATCAAGGACACAGGTTTTATTTAGTTGCAATTGATGATTTTTCGAATTTGTCATGGTCTTTTTGTTAATAAATAAATCTGGGCTGGAAATATCATTACAGGATTTATAAGTGAAGTGCATAATATTTTTTTCTTCTTCTGTTAAAATTGTGAGGATTGGTAATGCATTGGAACTGTGTACTTGTGCACTCTCGCAATTCTTTGTTTCTCGCGGTATCATTCATCAAACCTCTTGTACCTGTACCTCTCAGTAGAATGGTGTGGCTGAGAGAAAGCATCGTCATTTACTTGATATCACTAGTATGCTTCTTATTCAGAGTCATTCCCCTCATTCATTTCGGGGTGATGCGGTTCTTACGGCATGTTATATCGTGAATCGCATTCCTTCGTCTGTTCTAGGTAAGAAAATTCCTTTCTCTATAGCATTTCCAGATAAAAAGGTATTCTCGCTTACTCCACGTGTTTTTGGTTCAGTGGTGTTTGTCACCAGTTGTCTCTAGGTCTTGACAAGCTCTCTAATAGAGCTGTCAAGTGTGTTTTTGTTGGGTACTCTAAATACATAAGAGGTATAGATGCTATGATCCACTTAACATAAAATATTATGTTAGCATAGATGTTACATTCTTTGAATCGGTAATTTATTTTTCCCCTACATGAGATAGGTTGACTTCTTCTGAGTCAGATGATGAAATTTATATGCCTCCACCTCTACCCACGCCAGTAATACTGTCACCTCCACCATCTCCTACCACGCCTCAACCGTCGCCTCCTACTTCTCCGCCACACTCATCATCATTACCGCCTTCACCACTTCTCGCATCTCCAGTTGTTGTTGTTCCACCGTTACCACGATTCTATACATGCCAGCCTCCTTCTCGCGGTCAACGCCTGTCATCCAGCACGACCAAGGTATATTCTGAATATATTGTTTCTGATGATGGGCCTGACGAGGCTTCTAGACAGGATCCTATGCAGGATAATTTACAGATTGAGAAGTTCCCAATGATTTGGATGTTCCTATTGCGCTTCTCGAGGCGAAGCGTAGTTGTGTCTCATATCCCCTTGCCTCTCAAGTTACGTTTAACCATCTTACAGGGGAATTTCGAAGGTTTGCTATTGCTCTAGCCACGGAATTATCAGGGGGCTATGAAGGACAGTTGTTGGCGTCTAGCCATGGAGGAGGAGATGGTTGCTCTACAGTCACGAGGTACCTAAAGTTTCGTAAATGCTCCTAATGGAGCATTTGCTGCCAGTTGCAAATGGGTGTTTACTATCAAACACCATGCAAATGAGAGCCTTGATCGTTATAAGGCAAGGCTAGTGGCACGAGGATTTACACAGACTTATGGCGTCGATTATCTGGATACTTTCTCTCCTGTTACTCACCACTCCACTCTACGTGTTCTACTTTCTGTTGTTGTTCGTGATTGGCCTTTATATCAGCTCAATGTTAAAAATGATTTTCCGTATGGTGATCTTCAGGAGGAAGTCTACATGCGGCAGCCTCCGGGGTTTGCTGCTAAAGGGGAGTGTCAGCAGGCGTGTAGACTTCACAAGGCTATATATGGTCTCAAGCGGAGTCTCAGGTCATGGTTTCAGAAGCTCTCAGATCTGATTGAAAAGCCGGGGTTTAAAAGGTCAAATGCAGATCATTCATTATTTGTGCAGAGAAGACACATGGGTACAACTATTATAATGGTATATGTTGATGATATACTTGTTACAGGAGATGATGTGCATGGGATAAAGAAGGCAAAGGAATTCTCGGGTCGACAGTTTGTCACCAAAGATCTTGGCACCATAAGGTACTTCTTCGGGTTAGAGTTTGCCAGGAATGCTCAGGGTCTTGTGATGACCCAAAGGAAGTATGTTACGGATATACTAGTCGAGACAAGCATGAGTGGGTGTGGACCCTATACCACTCCTATGGATCCCAGCATGAGATTATATGATGATGATACCTATGGGGTTGGTGGGAAAACTCCTGTATGTTACTATCACTAGACCTGACATCTCTTTTGCAGTAAGTCGGGCGAGTCAGTTTATGGAGCGACCCAAACAGGCACACATTGACGCTATATATATGATATTAAGGTACCTAAAGTCTTCTCCAGGTACAGGATTGCTATTCAGAAAAGGATCAAGTCTCTCTGTTTCTGCATGTGCAGACGCAGATTATGCAGGGTGTCCTAAAGATGGGAAGTAACCTCCAGGCTTTGTTGTCTTCGTTGGTAGCTCTCTTGTTTCTTGGAAGAGTAAGAAATAAAATGCTGTTGCTAGGTCAAGTGTTGAATCTGAATATAGGGCTATGGAGCAAGCAAGCACGGAAATGATGTTGGTTCGAGTGGTGCTCGATCAATTTTCATATAGATGTACCTCTTCCTATGCAGTTACAATGTGACAACCAAGCTGCCTTGTTTATTGCAAACAATCATGTATTTCATGAAAGAACGAAGCACATTGAAGTAGACTACAATTATACAAGAAATACGATCCAGAATGGCTTGATTTCCACTACTCATGTCAGTTCAGGAGATCAAACTGTTGATATCTTCACCAAGTCGTTGCTCAGAGGACCGTTCCAAAAATGTTCATCCAAGCTGAGCATGATCAACATTTATGCTCCATCTTGAAAGGGAGTGTAGAAATATTTCTTACTTCTGTATTGTTTTCTTATTTTTCTTTATGTTATGTTCTCCTATGTAACCTATAGGTCTCTCCTCAATATAAGATAATATAGGGCTCCAAGGAATAAACAACTTGTTTATTTTTTCCAACATATAGTATCTCTTCTTCCTCCTTTTGCATCAAAAAATATCTTTTCCTCCTTTTCTTCTCATTTTCTTCTCTCGCGTGCCTTCAAACCCATCGAGAAACAACCACCCATAGTCCATTCGAGCTGCAAATCCACCATTGTTCTTCTGTCTTTGTAACCTCTAACCTCGCATTATCACCTCACCTCCTAGGTTCCTTCATTTCTCATTCCATCTCACGCAAGCTCCTCCTCCGCCCACGCACGGTGGCCGAAGTCACGCCCTCATCAACGGAGCACGTACATCCATCACTCATGCCTCCCCTAAATTTGAGCTCGAAAAAACAAACAAAATGTAGCATAATAACATTCGGGTCGAGGCATTATTCCTTGAGCCTTGAAGTTCCTCCTTGGAGGACTGGTTGGAGGTGACGTCATATTACTGAAGCTCTCCCATTTGCATCTCGCACGAGCTATCAGAGGACGTCCCTCCTCGCATCTAAAACCCTCCACCTCTCTCGTCAAGAATCGGAGTTACTCTCCATCTCTACTTTTATGCAAAGAACGAAGAAGAGGGGAGGAGCTTCCCGCAATTAGTTGACGAATTGGGAAAGTGCAAATTCAATTCTAATGGGTGAGGGAATTTTCGTGAACCAATGCCACAGATTAAGCAGCTAGTCGGAATCTCCTCTCCTTTATCATTAATAATAATGGTGATCCCGGACTGCTTGGGTACTACGTGCAGGGAACTCACCCATTTACTGTCGAAGATGGGATATATGAATCCCGCATCACACCATTTCTGAATTTCTTTCATAACAACCTCCCGGAGATTTGGATTCAATCTTCTTTGGAATTCACGAAAGGGGATGATGTCATCTTCGAGATAGATGTGATGCGAGCACAAGGATGGATTGGTCCCATGGAGATCCGATATCTTCCAGCCTATTGCCTTGTGGTTTCGTCCATGAACCTCCATCTGGACGAAATTCTTGGTCTTAGGTCAGATGAGCATTGATTATGACCGTATACATGTTTGGTTCTCCCGCAAGAAAGGCTTACTTCATGTTAGAGGGCAGAGGTTTGAGCTCTGACAGAGTGGGAGCTACTTCGGTGGTTGTTTGGAAAATGAGAAAACACGTTTATTCCATCAGCCTTAGGCTCTCTTATATAGGAGAGTAGCCTATGGGTAAATTACATAAAAAGTCCAACGGGAAAGTAAAATAACAAATAAAGATACATAAGTGAATAATATATATCTACACTCCCCCTCAAGATGGAGCATAGATATCAATCATGCTCAGCTTGGACGAGCACTTCTGAAACGGCCCTCGAAGTAATGCCTTGGTAAAAATGTCTGTCATTTGATTCTCTGAGCTAACATGGGATGTAGCAATAAATCCCTTCTGAATCATATCACGTATAAAGTGGCAGTCAACTTCAATGTTCTTGGTTCGTTCATGGAATGTTGGGTTATTTGCAATGAATAAGGCTCTCTGATTGTCACATTCCAAAGCCATAGGAAGTGGGACTTCTATATGTAAATCTGTAAGCACAGCCTTTACCCACATCATTTCAGTGCTAACCTGGGCCATAGCCCTATATTCAGTTTTAGCACTACACCTTGCCACAACAGTTTGTTTCTTGCTCCTCCATGAGACTAGAGAGTCTCCAACATATACAACAAACTCAGAGGTGGACTTCCTGTCCTTAGGACACCCTGCGTAATCTGCATTTGCACAGGCTAAGATAGTAATCACCTTGCCTTTCTTAAACAGTAAACCCGCAACTGGAGATGACTTGAGGTACCTGAGTATCATATATATGCCATCCATATGTACCTGACGTGGTTGTTCCATGAACTGGCTCACTCGACTCACAGCAAAGGACAGTGTTGCAATAGTCGGCCGACTATCCCGAATAGTCGGTCCGACTATGCGGTGCGGGGGGGTCCCCGACTGAATAGACCTCCATTCGGTCAATAGTCGGCCCGACCGAATAGTCGCCCGACTATTCGGCCGACTGGCCCGACTATTAGGCCGACTGGAGTTTGACTTTTGATTTTTTGATTTTTTTTTATTTTCAATTTTCAGTCTTTGTGGGCTACATTTTACCACGGTTGCATAACAAATGTCAAATTCTATATATCTATTATATTGGTAGGTACTTTTATCTTGGATTCATGTTAACTAATGACCATATATGTATAAAAATATAAGGATATATGTATTATAAATAATTTTTATATTAAAAAATACAAAACCGAATAATTCCGAATAGTCGCCCGAATACCGATTATTCTCTATTCAGTGACCCCTCCGACTGAATACCGAATACCGTCTTCTGCAACACTGGCAAAGGATATATCGGGCCTGGTAATAGTAACATAAAGAAATTTGCCCACCAGTTATCTGTATCTTCTCCTATCCACCTCCTCTGTATCACCATCATATAACTTCATACTAGGATCCATAGGTGTGGTAGCATGTCAGCAACCAAGCATTCCTGTTTCACTCAACAGGTCAATGACATATTTCCTCTGAGACATTACCAACCCATAAGGATTTCTGGCGAACTCCAGTCCCAGAAAATATCTAAGAACCCCAAGGTCCTTGGTAACAAATTCACGACCCAGCATTTCTTTCGCCCCCTTTATTCCATGTTCATCATCACCTGTAATCAGAATGTCGTCTACATAGACCATAATTGCAATAATGCCTCTGGAAGTCCTTTGTACAAACAAGGAATGACCAGCATTAGAACGTTTGTATCCACGTTTCTCAAAGAGATCTGAGAGCTTCGGGAACCACGCTCCGGGGCTCTTCTTAAGGCCATAGATAGCCTTATGAAGTCTGCACACCTTAGGACACTCCCCCTCAACAGCAAAACCAGGTGGCTGTTGCATGTAGACTTCCTCCTGTAAGTCGCCATATAAGAACGCATTCTTCACATCCAACTGGTATAGCGGCCAATCACGAGTGACCGCAACAGAAAGCAGGATCCGTAGAGTGGAATGGCGGGCCACCGACGAGAATGTATCAAGATAATCCACCCCATATGTTTGTGTAAAGCCACGAGCAACAAGATGAGCCTTGTATCTGTCAATACAACCATCTGCATTCTGCTTGACTGTAAATACCCACTTGCAGCTTACTGGAGACACATCAGCGGGTGCAGGAACCAGATTCCATGTACCTCTAGACTGAAGAGCTGCCATTTCTTCCTCCATGGCTAAACGCATCTACTATCCTTCAGTGCGTCTTGGTAATTCCGTGGAATAGCCACTGCTGACAATGCGACGACGAAATTCCTGAAATCTCCAGTTAGTCGATCAAATGACACAGAAGCTGCTATAGGATATGATGCGCAGCTCCGTTTCGACTTTCGTAGGGCAATAGGAACATTTAAATCATTAGTATCCTTGTCTGACCTCTGTAACACATTCTGCTCGGGAAAATCATCAGATCCATCAATAGTAATATCTTCAGAACATACCTTAGGCGAGCTAGATGATGAGCGATGACCATGAGCCTAAGCAGGCCTGCGGGTATAATGAAATGGTAATGGTGAAATACGTACAATGACAGGAGGTGTAGAAGATGGTAACGGTTCTGGTGGTGGTGGTGGTGTTGGTGTTGGTGGTGGTGATGGTGGTGGCATGTATATGGCATCAGTATTATCAGGGGGTATCAACTGATCACTTGAAGCCGAGAAATACATAACAGATTCAAAAAATATAACATCAGCACTGACAAGGTACTGCCTACGCAATGGATCGTAACACTTATACCCCTTCTGAGTTCTGGAGTACCCAACGAAGACACACTTGACAGCCCTAGGAGAGAGCTTGTCAGTCTCAGGAGACAACCGGTGGACAAAGACGACCGAACCGAACACACGAGGAGTAAGGGAGAACAATTCTTTGTCAGGGAAAATGAGAGAGAAAGGAATCTTCTCGCCTAGAACAGATGACGGCATACGATTGATAAGGTAACATGCTGTAAGAACAGCATCACCCCAAAAAGAGTGAGGAGCATGACTCTGTATAAGAAGCGACCTCGTTACATCAAGCAAATGGCGATTTATCCTTTCAACGAACCCATTCTGTTGGGAGGTATAGGCACAGGATGTCTGGTGGATAATCCCTTGGGATGAGAAGTAACTGGATAGGGTATGAGTACAAAATTCCAGGGCATTATCACTTCTCACAATTTTAACAGATGCAGAAAAAACATTACGAATTTCATTAAGGAAATTAATGATAATATTCCCTGCTTCAGATTTATTATTTAACAGAAATACCCAGGACACACGAGAAAAATCATCCACAATAACTATATAAAACATGTGTCCCTGATGATCAGGCACACGACTCGGACCCCAGATTTCGACATGAAACAACTCAAACTTGGAGGTACTACTCCGACCCTGACGACCGGGATAGGTAGACCGATGATGCTTTCCCAACTGACAAGCCTCACATTGAATAGACGTGTGAGGCGAAACCTAAGGTAACACACGACACAGTTTCTGAAGCGGTAGATGTCCAAAGCGCAGGTGTCATAGTAATGGAGAGATGGGTCCAGCAGGTAGGGATGAGGTTCCAGCAAAAGGAGTCCGACTGAGGCGATAGAGGCCGCCTTGCTCATAGCCACGCCCAATCACGCTGCCCGTAAGGATGTCCTGAAAAACAAGAGAAGATGGATCAAAAATTGCCCGACACTGTAAATCCTTTGTAATTTGACTAATGTATAACAAATTCATCGAAAAATCAGGTGCATGTAACACATTTTTGAAATGCATAAATGGCATCAATCTAATATCCCCTTGACTAGTAATCGGAGAATGTGAGCCATTAGCAATAACCACTGTAAGACCTGGAGGGATCTGTCTGTACCCTGTAAGTAGACTTTGATCACCACATAGACGATGTGTGGTGCCAGAGTCCGTGATCCATGCTAAAGTATCTGATCCACTAATAGTAGATGCATATGTGCTACCTGATGCACTGGTGGATGCAAAGGCGGATGCGGCAACATCAAAATGGCTCCCAGGAGTAGGTGCTGAAACAACTGGGCCAGATGGAGGAATGATGCCCCTTAGACGGGCAACAAGATCATCAAAGCGCTGATCCAAAGAAGAAGCAGATGGGGGCTCGATCTGTTCAGCGACTCGTGCAGATGCAGGAAATCCATGCTTAGAATAGTATGTGTCTTCGGTATGTCCAATGCGATGGCAAAAGGTACACGTTGGCCGAACACGGCCTCCTCTGCCGTGAGGTCCACGGCCGCGAGCCTGATGATGGTCACCTCCACGTCCCCGATTTGTTGCCATGGCTGAGGCAGTATGATTCGTAGTCGAAGAAGGAACTGTGATACGACTCAATCTGTGAAAAGCTTCCTTCATAGGAGGAATAGTGGAATCCGCTAAGATCTGGGAACGTGCTGCCTCATACTCAGAATCAAGGGCAGCGAGAAAAACCCCTACCATCGTAGCATTTCGGTAGGTCTTCTGTTGTTCTGGAGTGGTTGTCAGGGGCATGAAGCTATAAAGCTTCTCAAACATTCCTCGTAGAGATGTGTACAGTGAGTGCAAAGGTCTGCCATTCTGCTTAAAGGTAAATATGTCATGCTGGAGTTGCAGTATATTCGTCTCATTCTTTGCCTGAGAATATGTAGCAACCAAAATATCCCACATTGCTTTGGCAGTGGGCTGGTGAAGAATATCATTGGCAATTTCAATTGCCAAAGTTCCAGATAGTCATACTTTGGCATATGCATCATCTGCCTCCCATGAGGCATTGACCCCAGTCTTCTCAGCAGGCTCTTCTTCAGTAAGAATATGTTTCTTAGCAGTTAACTTCAACATACTCATGAACTGTATTGCCCACATTTCATAGTTAGAACCATCCATCTTTACGATCGGCGCTGGACCTCTGAAGGCGCCTGTAGAGTAAATATCTGCCTTGCTTTCTGACATTATGATATAGGAAGACTAGGGGAGTAGACTGAATAGATGATTTTGTCTACACCGACATTAACGGGTTTAGTTGCATGTGTAGACGCGAGCAACCAAACCCATCAATATGTAACCGCGCGGCGAAAAGGACTGGAGTTGTACGTCACACGCGCGCTAATCTAGGACTGCACGCGTACGGGAATCACGTGCGTACACGTGCTTAGATGACGGATCACGCCACGTGTACACAGGTGCACGGGAGCAAGTATGCGCACGGAAGCAGGTGCGCGTGCACTAGCGCACAGACGCGCGAGTGCTGCGAGAAGCCGACTGCAGAGGATGGCGCACAGGTGCGCAGTTGGCCCTACGCGCAGGCACTGGAGGTGCGCACGATGGCGCACAGTCTGAGATGTGCACGGCGGCGCGGGAGTGCGCACGGCAGCGCACAGGAGGGGTTGCGCACGGCGGCGCAGACGTGCGCACAACTGCGCAAGGCGGCGCAAGGCGGCGCTAACGTGCGTGGAGGGCTGGAGGGTGAAGGCTAGGGTTAGGGTTTTGGCTCGAGAACTCCGGTCTAGGACCGTCACTCTGATACCATGTTGGGAAAATGAGAAAACATGTTTATTCCATCAGCCCTAGGCTCTCTTATATAGGAGAGTAGCCTATGGGTAAATTACATAAAGAGTCCAACGGGAAAGTAAAATAACAAATAGAGATACATAAGTGAATAATATATATCTACAGCGGTGATTTCGACGGTCACTGCAAGTATTGGCTCCTCCATCAGTTCAGTGTCCACCATTGACAGTTCAACATATTCATTCACTGATTCACAAAATTTTCAATTATATCCTCGTGATTACAGAAATCCTTAATAATCTGCTCTTGGTCTTCGAGGCTCAGGGGACCCAAAAGGAATTCGTCAAGCGCATCGACAAAGATCTCATTATCATCGACAGAGGGGAATTCGACTGCTTTCTCCACTCCTTCCTCGGGGAAGAGGAATTCGTGGATCTCAATGTCGTCCATGATTAGGTTTGTATATTGAATCTCCGCAAGAAAACCGCAGTCTTCATGGCAGTTAGATGCAAGCAAACTCATCGCAGATGCAGCCTCTGCTGGTTTTGGCTCAGGTATGGTCTCTATCTGCACTTTGTTGCTGCTGGAGTTGAATGTAATCTCTTCAGTGCCGCAGTTCTCTACTGACTTGGTTGTTCAGAGGAACAGCCTGTCAAGGATGATGGGGGTGTAAAGCAGAGGTGTGGAGACGTCCGTGTCTAGCACAACAAAATCAAAAGGGAACTGGATCCCTTGAACAGTGATGATCACGTCCACCAACATGCCCCTTGGCGCTTAACTGATTTGTTTATGAACTACAGAATCATCTTGTTGGTATAAGCGGGCATATCCCAAATTCTGTGAGTAGCGAAGCTAGCATAAGATTGACAGAAGACCCACTGTCGAATAGTACTCACTCAACTCCTGATTGAACATGCTACACTTGATGAGTGGTGCTCTCTTGTCTTTCTTCTTATCGGGGAGATTGTTGATGGCATTGATGGTTGCCATGGTGAGGATATATTTCTCATGCTTTCCATTTTGGCTTCTGGAGTTGTGGGGCCGGGACGACACCTAGTTGTACACACCTCCTTAAGTCCCTTTTTTACCGTTAGCACGTACTCCATGGCTTTCATCAATGGCATATTCAAGACCAAGTTCTGAATGATTTCAACAATCGACGGATCAGACGAAGCATTTTTCAAATTTTTTATTTTTTGATCTTTTTTATTGCTTTAGGAAATAGAATATGTACAAAATCAGAAACTTTTTCAATCAGCATTTTGTCCAAATCATTGTTTACAGGTAGATGGCAAAATATGTAAAATCATCTGCATATTATGGACCAAAAAATGCAGGCTCGGCTTCGTTGGCTGGCCATGGATCTGCTGCATGTGCGGGTGTCTCTAAGGCTGGTTGGTCTCCACCAGGTTTGGTGTTATTGTTGTCTTTTTGTACTTTGTATTTTCTTCATTATTTTTATAATTTTTCTATAGATGGTGCTCCTCCAAGAATGTCTTCGGCTCATGTTGTTGTCATGGCTGATGGCTCGCCATCAAATGCAAGATGCTTTTCCTTCTCTATAGCCGATGGTCGAATTGTTCAACCGCTCCTGAAAGTGACAGAGTTAGATGTAAACAAATTATTTCTATCTGAATCGGGTAGAACATTTCAAGCTACTCGCTCCTTACGTCGGAAATTATTCAAGTTGGCCTCGACCTGGGCTGGAATGACGATTTTGGCAGCCGTCAAATCGTCGATCTTTAGGCTCATTTCAGCTATATTCTTCATGAGTTTCTCCAAGCAAGCAAGAGATGGGTTCACCAGCACGGTTTCGGAAGATTCGTCATGATGGGGCCTCTGACTCCGGTAATGCTGGGGAGATTGTTGTTGGTATCCCTGAGAGTAGTGATAAGGAGAGGGACGAGAAGAATATTGTTGGTGTTGCTGAGAGGAGTAAGAGTTCTGATATTGATCAGTCGGCTGCTGCTAGTGATACTACGGTTGTCGGTAGCTCGGTTGCTGATATCCCTACATCCAATTGTTGCCATGCTACGGAGGCTGTTGGTATTGAGACTGGTAGGGTTGGAAGCTCCTTTCTCCCTGTTGTTGTTGGTGGTATGGTCGATTGGTCGAGTTCTGACCCTGAGATTGTCCAGGAGGACGGGTCAGCTGCTGTCCATTTTCCCGTACACCATTTACTTCTTGGATCTGCGGCAGGGGCGGAAAGAACTGCTCTTGTTATACTAGTTGGGACTCGGGCTGATATAATACCATCTGAGTCTGCGACTGCGGTGGCTGCTGCTCAGGGGCCTGCACGTAGTATACGTGCTTGATAGGCTGAGATGGCGGAGGACTCGGCTGAGCATGTTGTGTCGGTGCATGCTCCTTCTGCTCAGTAGAAGTCTCAACGGTAGCGGACACAGAGGTGCAAGGGCTGATGGTCCTTACAAGCAACTTCAGCTGTATAGCAATCTGATCGAGCTTATCCAGACCATAGGTTCTCTTCTCAATTATAACAAGTTTTTCGAGGTCATGCGACCTCTTCTCAATGATATCCACTTTGGACAAGTGGCTCCTGTGATGCTCAGGTTGGAGCTCTCATCCTTGTCCTTTGCATGGGTTGCCATATTGACAAGCTCGTGTCCGGCTGTAGGCACCTTTATGTAAGCATGTGACGAGGATCAAGCGGCCTTTCATTCGGCCATCTCCTCAAAGATCTCCCATACAACGTCCTCGTCCGTGTTAAAGTGCGAGCCAAATCAAGCGGCGTCAACCAATTCCTGACTTTCAAGTGTCAGCCCACTGAAGAAGTGTTGAACCGGACTAGTTTTTGGAATTTTGTGGTGGGGAGACTTCTCCTGCAGATCTCTAAATCTTTCCCATGCTTCATGTATCGTTGCGTGGGGCTGTTGGATGAAACTAGAGATGCAGGCGCACATCTGACTCAAGCGACTGAGAGGATAAAACCTGTGGAGAAATGCAGGCTTTAGCTCCTCCCATGTAGTCACTACCTTCCCCAGATGATTCACCCAATAAAGGGCCTGGTCTTGGAGGTTGAATGGGAAGGCAGTCATCTTGACTACCCCCAGAGGAATATTGAGGTAGTGTGTGGTTGCATGGATGCGGCTGAATCGTTGCAGGTAGATGTATGGTTCTTCTATTGTGTTCCCGTGGAAGGATGGGAGTAGAGACAAAAATTGCGGCTTCAACTCAAAGTGGGCATGGATTGCTAGAATTTGAATCCACTCAGTGACATAGCTTGCCCCAAGGTTGTAAGTCTGCTTCAAAGTGGGCTTTGGCTGCTGTGATCTTGCCTGTCCACTTCTACCACGAGGTCTACCTACTAATAGGTTATCTTCAGCATCTTTTATGTTCAGATCATCTTCTCTGTTGAAATCATCCTCTCCTCGGGCTTCTCTCTCATCGAGCCTTCTCCTCAAGTCATTCAACATTTTTTGAAAGGCGACCTGAGCCAATCCTCGGTTCGTCAACTGATGTTGGATTGTTTGAATTGATGGTAGAAGCTAGTTGTTGATGTCATTGTGAGTTGTATACATCCCATCCCCCTGGTCTGGTTGCTCGGCTTGCTGGGGTTGTGGTCCCTTTCCTCTTCCAGTAGGAGTCATTTCTGGTCCGGCATGTAACTCTAGCTCTTGATCAGGTTCTTGATCTGCACGGTTGAATAAACCATAATCAATCGTTGTCTGAGTACTAAATGTTGAGATAAGTCTGGGATTAAGATTAATCCAAGAGTTTGTGAATGGAGCACATGATATTGACTGAAATAGATATCCAACCACAAAGGGTTGATCTGTGACAAAAGTAATCATGGTTATTTAAAGAGGAAGAACTGGCTCAGGCTGCAAGTCCATCCCGCACAGCGGATTTATTGTGGAAAGGCAAGTATTAAAAGAAGAGAGGATCAGGAAGTCCAAGGAGAATTTCGCAAGATCTGAACCGATTTCCTGAAGATCGCCCCGAATTATTGGAGACGTCGGCGTCAGAGAATCGATTTGAGTCCCGACTAAATCATTCGTGGGATGACATCTGAGATGGTCAAAAGGAGATAGATGATGGATGAAAGATACGGAGACGAACAAGAAATAAAAGGAGTTTAAAACAGTAGATGGCTCAAAGTGAGCGGGGTTAAAAGGAAAGAAAACATACGAAGTGAAAAAATGGTGCAAAGAATCGATATTTTTGATCTTTGACCTCAACAAAAGTAATCAGTCAAACCACAATACAATGGATTCACCAACTCAATCCGTGAAGCCGTAAAAGTTCGGCAATTATCTTTGTAAATTTTAGATTGATTTTCAGGCAATTATCTTCGAACAAGTCCTTAAGTGCTAATCCTATAGGAGCGAGAATACTGGCGGAAAAGTATCTCGTACTTGTCCTCCTCCCTTGTAACATGTATCTTGTACATTTTAAGGTCCTTGTATCAGGATCTGGATTGCCTACTCAACCAAAGAATAAGAGTGACGAAGCCGATAGTGACGAAGCATACTTCGGGAAAAGTCTGCAACTGAATCACCCGTAAGCAGTCAAGAGCCTACTCGGACGCGAGACGATGAGACAGACACCCCCGTGAAGGTGTGGCCTAAGCTCAAATATTTCGAAAATGGCCAGTGTTCTACACAAGGTGAGAACACCATCGACGACCACACCCTACTAGCCCACTTACGATAGTTTCGTCGGTACTTCAAAAATCCAGACGTACAACAAGGCAGTATCCAAGATTGGTTTTTGGCTCTAATCCCTACGATAGTGCTCTTTCACTTGAAAAGGACACCTCCTTCCTTCAATAGTACCTGAAACAATGAGGGCTTTGCTCACCCAATGCAATGAATCCAATTAATCAACTTATTTAGATCAAGTATTTTTAGCAGTCTCTTTTTAAATGTTTTGTGTTATCACTTGCTTTAAGTAGATTCAATACAAGCGCCTAACATTTTTGTTGATTTTTCTTTTTGCTTAGGTTGTCAAAATCAGAGAGAGAAGGCAGAAATGTAATGTAAGTCGAAAACGATGATGAATGCTCAGATAGAATACCCACAGTGATTCCCAGCTCTCTCCATGTGGGATGCAAGGCAGAAATTTTTAAACCTAATCTATATGCAAATGCAACGATGAAATCACCCTAAGAACGGGAAGTGTTATTAGCGTGAAGAATTGAATGTCAAACCCTATAATAATCACTCAAAAGTCCGGTCTTGGAGACATTCTCGGTGCCCGTCACAACGGGTCCTGCAAGCGTTGTATGATGCCTCTCTCGACGCTCGATGATCACTCTAAGGTTTAACAATTAATTTTTAAGCTAAGTCCAATCGAAATGTAATCTATAGGAGCATGAATTGCCTTAGGGATGTGGACCTAGCTACCGACCAAGCACACCAAGATCAAAAGGCTCAATCATAGAAAACAAATAAAACAAAGATAGAAAACTCAAAACACGGGAAACAAAGAAAATAAAGGCGATGAAAATCACGAAAAAAACCCGGTGAGCCCTGAAGTGAACAAACACTTGGAAATTAGGCTCAAGTGTTCAAGAGTTCAAGTACATGTATTATTAAAAAATTAATTTGCAAAAAAATAAATGCACTCCCTCACCAAAAACAAAAATGGAAGTCCTATGCTAAACTCCTCTCTCTCTCTCTCTTTTGCTCTCTCCTTTTGGTCCACAAGCATAAGGACCAGGGGCAGAACTAGGAATTTTATCAAGGGGGGCCAAGTATATATCTATCATGTATAAGTAAAAAATGAAAAAAAATACATTTTCAAATGATATTTTAAGTAGAGTTAACAATGTCAAATGTGATTTTTAAAATTTAAACTTACCATTTAAATTTTATTTGAAATTTTCAATAATGTATAGACTATTTTTTCCAATAGTGATTTTTTAATTGTTTTAGTTATTTTTTTCATATTTTAAAGGAAACAACAATATTTATTTCATTTACAAAGGATTTTGAAAATAATGGGAGAGATAAATGAGCCACAATCTCATTTTATATCAAATTTATACTTAAAATATTACTATATTAAAAGTGAGTAGAAATAATTTTTTTAACAAAGAAAGGATGAAATTAATTATTTTAAATAAAAGAAAGGTTGGAGAGAGGTCAAGTAACTAGAGCTATTTTTTTAAGAAAAAGTGCAAAGATGAGCTTCCTATGATTCAAGTAAAATTAAATAAATCTCCACCATATATTAAATCAATAGATCTCAACAGAAGTTTTAGATAGGCACCAAATATGCAATTTTATATGCTAAGGTTCGTATGATATCCAAAGTTCAAACCCAGGACTAAAATGCAATTGTTATGGAATAAAACAAAAATAAGAAGTTCTGTAAAGGACTTATCTATAAATAAATTAACCCGGAGGTCTAAATCATAAGTCTAATGTGTGGGGTTACTTCCGGAGTTCTAGGACACGTTAGGAATACGCTTGCAAATCTCTCAAACCATGTGACTCATTTTACTAGGTTTCTTTGTTCAATCGTGTGGAAAAGAATGGAGTGAGCAGCTCCAATCCAACGGCCTTAGATCCTCGTGACATTTGCGATGGAGTGAATCCAAGGGAGTGGATTGGTATGCCTTTGACAGTCAGATGGAGATCACAACGTTTTAAGAAATTAATTATTTTAAATAAATGAAAGTTGGAGAGATGTCAAGTGAATAGAGCTACTTTTTTCAAGAAAAAGTTCAGAGAAGAGAATCGATCCCAGGTTCAATTTCTGAAGAACACAATATTTTACCAGTAAGCCATTAAGCACATAGTGTTGACTTTTGAAACTACGCCTACTGTATTTAGGCGTTGAGCAGGGGCCATATCAAAAATAAACAACATTAAATTAGTGAAATGTAATAATTAAGGAGGGGCCATGGCCCCCCTAGGTTATATACTAGTTCCACCCCTGATAAGGACCGAGTCTCCTCGACTCGAATGCCTCAACCACCTAGGCAGTCGTCGTCGTCTCGAAGTCCCTCACAAGAAAAATTGAAGAGATGGACATTAGTACAATCAACAATTAGGTCAAATAAAAGAGAAAATAAGTGAATAAAAATAAAGAAGTAAAAATGACCCAAAATTCTATCATACGCGTTGCTCTCCGGCAACGGTGACATTTGATGACACGGGTTTTGTAATGGTCTAAAATAATATCCTCGCGGAGAGCGAAGGCAAAATGTCACTGAAACAACCACTCACAAGACCACGTGCTCAATCAACAATTAACCCACACAAGAAATAAATCAATCAAGTAAGGGGTCAAAAGTTATTATACCTAGAATAAAATGTATAGTGGACAAGTACAATAGGGGTCGAACTCAGGGAACAACGGAGAATAGACAAGCAAAATTGGCTAAAAGAAGACAATAAATGATTTCGGGTTTTTTTTAGGATTTTAGGATTTTGTGGGTTTCTACTTATTTGATTTTCTGGATTTTCACTTTTTAGATTTTAATTTTATATTTTTATCCTCTTTTTGAATTTTTCTAATTTTTAGTTTTTTATGATAATTAATTATTATTATAGAAATATATATGTATATGCAGGTACAGGTAGTCTTTATATTTAAAAATATAGCTATAAAATACTTAAAATTCACAAAATAAAATATTTTTGGTTTTTTTTGTAATTTTCTCTGCTTTTGTATTTCCTTTTGATTTTTGCTAAAATTTTTTATGTTTAATTGAATAAATAATGCAAAATAGTGAGCAGAAGAAATACGCTGCATTATTTTGGAAATAAAAAATAGATAAAAGCTTCAAAATTCTCCAAAACTATTTTTAATATAAAGTAAATATAGTTGGTAAAACTCAGAAATGGAAATGAATACTTTTGGAATTTTCCAGATTTTTTTATAATTTTTAGAAGGATTTTTTAGCTTTTAAATTTTTATTGTTTTTCTTTCTTTATTTATATGAATTTTTGTCTGTGGGCTCAAAATATAATAATAAACAAATTCTAATTTTTTATAATTTCTCAATATATTTTTATAATTTTTTTGTATTTTTAAATGTAAACCGGGAGAAATAGCTCAATTTTGTATTTTTAATAAATAGAAAATAACCGTTAAAATACCTAACCAAAAATATATGTGATATATATCATGTATTTATAGTAATTTTCTACAAATTTTTAGAGGCATCGAACCATTTTTAATAACATAGACTCTACAAAAAGAAATTAGATACTGGTAGGGGGGTTAATATAAATAATTAAAGTTTCTGAATCCTAGCCAAACACCTCAGAAAATATTAGGGCCAAAAATGCAATTTTCCTAAATATCTAATAAACAATACTACAAAAATCTTTACGCTACAGACAAATGTTTATGGACTGAAAATAAAATACAAAAAAGGAGGGTGAAGTATGTAAAATACCCCACGAGCGCGATCCAAAGACGCGGATGCTTCACTTTTCCATGTGGCGTGGTCTGGACGGCCGATGATGCTTCAGCTGAAACAGCTGAGAATAGATCTCCAGAGGAAATCTGACGGTGGAGGCATGCTTGATCAAACGGCAACTGGGCGAACTGGGCGAGTGATGAGCGCCAAAATCGCCTCTTTAATTGTCGATAATTGTAGTATAGGAGACGAAATTAGGTCGATCAAAACCCACAAATTCGAAGATGTGGAAGGTATTTTACTTGGCAAGTCAACCAAGGTCGAACACAGGGACATGAGCCTCTTAGTCTATTTATCGAAAATTATTGCTTAATTAAGACAACCAATTTAGTGTCTACATGTAAAGCAACATGATATAACAAGCAACTATAAATGGCAAAATCGACAAGCCATTACATTAGTAAACTGAGTAGTAGGATTCAATAATGAAACTTAAAACTCTTAGATTGAGGCTTACAGGTGCCACCTTGGTGCATGTAAGTATTGTTTAAGGTGCACGCCTACTATAGTCTCTTGAGTTGTTCGCCTCGAGGCATGGCGCTTGCCCCTTGCCTCGAGGTGTCACTTTTGTTTATATGGAGCTAATGTGAGCATACTAAACAAAGGCAAAGATGAGAGGACCAAGCTTAACAACACACCAATACCAAGAAAGCAACCCTGGAAATAATTTAGCTTTTCAACCTTAAGTTTCCTTTTCATTGTCTTCGATACTGCTCCCCAATCAATCGCCCCCACATTCCACTATATCTAGCTTACCTTACTCCTCCCAATGTGAGATGCTTTCAGAAACTATGATGTGTATATCCAACATAGATCCTACACCAATAACTACTAACTAAACTCAGCTAATTAATTATTCAAAAACATCTTAGGCCTCATAACAAAGATCTTCACCATGACCAAATAAATGAAGTTGGAGAGTGAATTGCTCTTAAGTCTCCACACTCCCTTGAATCATGCTATAGTAGGAAGAATGCAAAGAAACAAAGAATTAAAATTGCTTTCCAAGAACTTGCGCATCATCTGCATCACATCAGCGCAAACTACGTCATATAACTCCGTGTAGAAGGAAATTGGGAACCCACTATTAAGCCATCCTACTTCAATGATGTCACGGAAACATTCACATCTTCCATTGTCACTAGCCTCATCATCCCATCCTATTGCTCCTCAGATAACTAGTATCCTACATACCACCTCCAAGATCCATCCGAGTTCCTCATTGAAAAAACCTTAATGTAGTAATCCTAGATACTATAATAACCATATGCATTATAACATGTCCCTACACATACATATATCTTCCCATGTTATTATTAATTTTGTCATCATAAAAATAATTTAGTGTTTCCTCAAAAATTAGTGTTAACATCAGACTCCCTAAGTCGCATTGAACAAGTTATCTACCTCCAGCAAACCTCTGTTGAGTCTCCGTTCTCGCAACTTTTAGCTTCCCTCTCCTAACATCTACTTCCTAGGAGGTCCACGCGCTCTCACTGTCCAACATATCCAACTGCTCAATCTGTTACGAAGGCTTTATCGTATCCTCCCCATCGTCTTCCAAATACTAAATGAGGAAGAATGTCAAATATCATCACATGGTCATCAAAGTAACAGTTGCCAAAGCAACCACTGGGACACTCTAATGCTCTGAAACATTATTTCGCTCTCGCATTTGAAGTATGATTTGTGATTTTTCTCTCATTTGAGGACTTAAACTAGCAGCAAGATTGTAAAAGCCAGCATTGGTATTAAGTTGGAAGTCAATTGTGAAAGTCGGCATTTGATATTTGGGTCCTTAAACCTCCAATCCCAAAGTGGGCTCCCTCATGGATCAAAGGACATACACAAGAGAAGTGTCAGCCACAGGCGAAGGCGACCCAAGAGTCTATCAATCTTCGTAGAAACAAAGCTCATTACTAAGATGATACTATAGAATGGTTGGATCACGTCATCCCGAAAGGACCACCAAAAACAATCAAGATTATGTCCGTCACTACACCAACGGGACTATGCAAACCCCCATGCTTTCCCACCAAACACTCGATCCCAAAGAAAGAATCGTGCATTGTTGTGATGACCAGTGTCGATGGTGCTGCCTTGGCCTTCCACAATGCACCATGATGATATAACCATTGTCTGTGGCCAACCCTTGAACCTGTTGCAAACAAACATGTCACGACATTCTCTCGTATCGTGACCATGTGGCCCATATCTAAGGCATCTTTCTCCACCTACAAGATGCACCAGCTCCTGGAAGACGGTAGATCCTAAGAAAAACGCACACACCTCCGGCAGCTTTCTTATGTTGCCCGTACGCCAATAGTCGCAGCCTCCTCTCCCTCTCTCATTCTGCCCTTTCCCTTATTTGTTGATTCATGTGGTTATATTCAGCCAACACCTAAATATCACCTTGCTGTCCGATCGTATTACAGGCTGCAGTTTTGGGATTTCTTGCAGAATACAATTGCCCTTACAGAACTCCTACCTGCAAAGTTGGTAAGATAACCAAGTGTCCTTTCAACAACAACAACAATGCATGACAACAGCAGTTATCACATGCTCTTTCTTTGCACTATTTAATTTAGCACTGCAACAAAATGTCATCATTATGACTTACAGTTCCAAGAGTCAAATATAAGTAAACTCATGCCTGGCCATTTTTTGCAACAAAACCAATACATTGCATAGTTTATAAAAGGACCCATCCCATATTAGCTAAAATATGCGACAGAAATCAAACTAATAGAATATGGCATAGAATAGCATGCAGATGCTTTATAGGTTCTTCACACATAACCAATATCAAATAAAAAATATAGAAATAAATTACCCTCCAAATGCAGAGCTACAAGATTGAGTCTCAAGCTTGGATGATCGAGTTCTCCTAGATAGGGACAACGAGCTGTTTGTCATGAATGCTGCTGAAGAGGTTGAGGAAAACTCATCCTCTGCATCTACTAAACCAGAATCTTTTGAGCTGCATGATGAACAATTCTAAACATAAATTAGTAAACAAATCAAACAGGGTGCGTTAGCACAACCAATTGTGACTAAAGATTATCGTCAAATGTTTCCATAAAAAATGACGGAATCCTAAAATACAGAATGTCTTGCACAGGTGAATGAATTTGTTATCTAATATAGTAAGTAGACATCAGCAAAGATATACCTATACTCCCCCTTGTTGTAAAGGTGGCTATGTAAATCTTCCAAAACCTTGTAAAAGAGAACCCCGCGCAGTTTTGCTAGTTCTGATCGTATATCTTGAAGAGAACCAACCTATAACATGTTATCAGAATCAGATGTTATCAACTGTGACAAAAAAATACAGATGAAAAATGATTAATCACGTTAAAATCTAGATTCTAATTCTTGGAAAGAATCGAGTTAAGTTTACATTTAATCAGATTACAAGATTTAAGTTATGATAATTCAAATCAGAGATTTTCAGTAATTAAAAAATATGATCGGGCCTTTCTTTAATACATTTGAAAATGAGGCCCTAATGGGGAATCAATGCATAATAGGAGCCCTTTCTTGTAAAATTTACTCATTTTATTTTGAGCAGATACAGTAACTAATAAAGTGGGTCTATAGTAGAAAAACAAGAGGAGGTTAACTGGCGTGTATTCAATTTGCTCAACTCTGAGAGGATCCATTTTTAGGATTATGGAAGAATGATAAGCTAAAAACAAAACATTTGGTACCAAACTAAAATAATACTAAGAAGTTTCCCGGGAGAATAAATCAGCAAATTACAGGACAAACAATATGTTGTTGCAGAAAAATCATAAGGAAAAAATTCAAAACATAAATAAATGGGATAATTCTCTCTGTTAAACAGAACACCACAAAATAGATGGATTTACGAACAAACCACTTGTAGGCCAGCTCTCTCAAGAAGCAATGTCGACTGAACATGCAGTTGCACTGCAGCATATAACTGCTTTTCACCGATCAATTTTTCAATGCGAGCAGGGACCTGTACACATTATCAAAAAAGCCATTAAACCGGTTAATAAAAGATACCATCCAAATATACACAAGAAAGATGATTTCCTTTATTACTCATGAAAACACAGAAACAATATTCAAACTGCAAATCAAGCAGTCAGAGAGATCAACAACTACTCCGAATTCTTATGCTTAACAGAAAATGGAAATTACTGTGAACCTCAATAGTTTTCGTAATGCCCAAATATAGCCTAGCATGAGAACAACACCATCAAAATGAGAAAGTTGACATCAAAAAGGTGACAACAAGAAACATACTTAAACAAATATAACTTTACTCAGAAACTAGAATATAGTGAAGGGAACATATGGGCATGTCAATGTGGATCCATGTTCCACAATGTTGATTATCCCAAAAAGGAAAACCATGCATATCATATAAAGAAAATCCCGATCGGAATCCATTAGCAATAATGATAGTTGAGAATATTTGCTTACTTTTTAGCCAAAAAAAAGGGCTCGTCTGGTGTCCATCCCAAGTACATATTAATAAGAATTAAAAGATGAAACTACAGGAGCTAGGTCTCGAAAAGAGATCTAGCAAGGTGAATCACATTATAAACATAAAACTTCTCCGATTTGAAAATGATCTTATTACGAGATAGCCAAATCGCCAAAGCATAGCAATTGGCCTCAACTTTAGGCCATGAATCTGAACCGGTTGGCCACCAGAGTGCTCCCGAACTTCAAGTGAGAGGAAGGGTCCACCCACAGCATGTTTGCCGCCAGTCAAATGTGTCACACACAGAATACCGTAAGACTCAAGAGCTCTCCAAACACGTCCAAGGTGGCACTCATAGCCCCCTAGAGAATGGAAGAGAATTCCAAAAAAGAAAGGTGCCAGACCTTCATATTTCCAAAAAAAATCAATACCTTTCAGAATAAATTCTATTGCAACTCGCTGAATGAAAAATCAAAGAAATATTGGAAAAGCTATTAAGAATGACGTGATCTTTTATATCTGAGCCAGGGTATCACCAAAATTTGACATGTTTGAAAGTGAAATTCCATATAATCCACTTAATGGGAAAAGGCTAAGTCAGGGTTACGGTTATCTAAATTGAGATATACACATATGTGTATGTGTGAGCGCGCGCGCCATGAATTGGGTAATAATGGTGCAATTCAACAACAACAACAACAAAGCCTTTTCCCACAATTAAGTAGGGTCGGCTACATGGATTCTTCGCCTCCATTCAGATCTTTCTTGGGTCAATCTCGGACTTATATCCAAAAAACTAAGATCCCTTCGTATAGTCTCTTTCCAACACTTCTTGGGACGTCCTCGCCCTCTCTTAGCCGGCTCAACATCCCATTTAATGGCAATTGATAAGAAAAAAACCCCATTTAATGGCAAGATATCATGGTTAATTAGCTATCCCCCACAAGTTGCATGGTATCATATAACCCACTAACCATCAGTTTAATGGACAAATACAAGATGCCTCCTTGTGACCATTGGTTAAATGTGGCCCGCACCTTGGACATTATAAGATAGATAGAGTTGAATAGAGCCTGTGACTTGTACTCATCAAACTAGTGGAAGTGTCCTTCTAAGATAGAAGAAAAGGGAAGAAATGATAGATCTCGTCAAATCTTAAGTTGCCTGCCATGAATTCCTCAACCATACAGATGATCTCCTCATCAAGGACCTAAAAATCTCTATGGAAGAAAATCACAGACCATTGACACCTGATGAACCCCGGAAAAAATGGGAGTGAAATATATCACTGAACTCGAATTTGATCCATGAAACTGAGAAATAGTGAGAAATCTTGATTTCTCTAAATATCTCTCTCAATTCAAAGATCCAGGGTTCGAATTGATGACGTTTGACTGATTCCTCCTAAAGATTTCATTTCAATTGGAATTTGGTTATTCATGATGTATGATGATCCCTACTAAGCATACATGGCTGCAAACATTGGGTTGCCGACCATGAAGAAGATCTCGATGTGGAGCATAGAGGTTTGTCCACATTCTCAGAGGCTAGTGAGGTTTGAAGGGGGAGTGTTTGCGACATGGATTGTGGTATCATGCGCAGGAGTGTCGTGACCCTGTCCAATGTTTTTCTTGTGATAAGGTAGGCCATTGGGCGGTGGAGTTGCCCCAGTGCCAAAACTTGGAGGCCCCATTGCCGAAGATGGAGGAAAAAAAGAAGGGTTCTAGTATATGTTGGTAGGTTTTGGCAAGATGGTTGGGAGTTGTTTGTGGGATGCCATGTTCGAGTAGGTGTTGGCAAGATGGTTGGGAGTTGTTTTTGGGATGCCATGTCCGAAATTAGGGACGCCATTGAAAATGTGCTCACTGGAAATGTTGTTTTAGCTAAGGAGCGCATAATCTATGCGAGAGGGATGTCCAAGGAGGAGCAACATAAGCTATTAAAGTGCAATCATGCCATGATGGGGAAGATGCATTGGCAGCGAAAAAGACTTTGAGATGGAGGTCTTGATCCATTAGTCTCTTGGATTTTACACATGTAGGGACTTCCATTCATGTTCCGCTCCCAGAAGATGATCAGTGAGGCCTTACGAAGTATTGGTCCAGTCCAATCTATGGTTTCCATGGACTCTCACGAGGACAATTGACGGATGTGTCGGTAACCATGGCTAGCATCAAGGGTCCCTGCCCATGGTTCGGTACTTTCAAATTGAAGGTCTGTCATTTTGCCTAGTAATTAATGAATGGGATTGGGGCAGGATTGATGGGATTGGGCATCTGGTGGATCCCGATAGTAGGGTTCTGCAGTTGGAGACTTCGACAACAGAGGGGGGTGTCACCGAATATCAGAGAGGTTTCGGTGATGGTGGAAGACAAATGGGTGCACTGAACAAGGAAGGTGGAAGTCAAAGAGTCGGGGCTCATTGGCATCAAACAATCGAGAAGGTCCATGGGACCCCTGGTGATATCTTCTTTGGAAGTTGGATTCGTGAGTCCACCACCATCTGTGCACCTAAAGTTGAGTACCACATCCCTGATGGCACTCTCTTTTAGGGATATGGTGTTGACTAGGTCAGACTCCCATTGGCAAGTTCCTATTGGAACTCTCGGACTTTGGACCAATGCCTGTGCATTGCCTCAAGTCAAATTATTGCCATATGTGAGGATGGATCCCAAAATTGGTTGTAGAGAATGGGGCTTCACCCTAACCCGAATAGAGGACATCAATCGAGCCTTAAAAAAGGAGTCGAAGCAGGTACTCATGTCTCCCGGTGGCTAAGGCTTTGCTCCCATGACTTTGAAGAAATCACCATGGGGGTTGTCTTAAGGCAGGCGTTCTTTCCTCCACCCCCACTCCTTCTTCCTCTCCCTTTGGGATTATGGGGATGCGTTCATCATCCTGAAGTGTTGGTGGTGTAAAGATAATGAGTTGAAAGACTCGAGGGAAGAAATGGGTGTTTCTTTCCCCCTAATTACACCAAGGAAGGATTATTAAAAAAAGTATTTGGCATATGTGGAAGTTGTCTCCTTGTTGGTTTGAGGATCGTTGTGAAGAGAGGAGTCACAACGAGATTGTGTTGACCGTTAAGAAGCATTCGATGATCAAGAAGGGAGCACCGACTTGCTACTATCAGATGGGAGGTATTGTAATGTTATAGAAGACATTAACTCTCCATGGGAATTCACAAGAAATGTGCAGGTGGAAGATGGTCGTTGCAAGGAATTGATAGCGTCTTTGGGACTTGTCCGACCGAGGGCATTCATTCATTTTCCAAATGAATGTTTTTACTTGGAATGTAAGAGGCTTGGGGAAGCCAAAGAAGAGAAAAATTGTTCAGGATATTGTAATGGAGTTGAGGGTAGATGTCACCGTGTTTCAAGAAACAAAAGACTCTCATGGGTTGATGCAGTTTTGTTGGAGATCGATGGGGGTGGCACACGCCCTTCTGCACCCGAAGCTATCGATTTCGAGGGCACGTTTGGAGGGCTTCTGCTGGCTGGAATGGTGATAGATTTATTTTGGAGGGAGCGAAGGTTCGTGGCCGTCACTCACATTTGGTTCTCCTACAATAGAGTGTGATGATAGATGAATTCTTTTTTTTTAAGCCAGAAAGTGGGGGAGACACTCTTAGGTGTTCACCCCATAAACTAAATAAAAGCTAAAAACAAAAAGAAGAGTACAGAAAAAAAAGGCGCTCTAGGCAAGCCACGAGCGTACCACACCCGACGCACGAATACATACATTTTCCTTGTAAAACCTATGACTAGAAAACAGCATCTCATTCCTAGCCAGCCAGATAGACCAGACCAAAGCCAGAGGCCATAGCAGTTCCTCCCTTGGCCGATGCCTGGCCGTGATTAGCACTCTGCAGAAATCCTCAATCGCTGCCCTGCCGACCCACCCCAGGCCCGGGTCAGCCCAAACTGGTAACACGGACGGGCATGAAAAGAAGAGATGATCCAGGGTCTCAATCCCCCCCTCACACAGCAAGCACCTGTTAGAAACAGTCGCGAGAAGTCTAGCACAGCGGTACCGCGTCATCAGTCTCTTCCTCCGGAACAGCCAAAAGAAGAAAGCAATCCTCGCCGGAAGACCCAGACCCCAGAAGAAAGCGCAATCCCTCACCATCTCCGCCGACAGGGAGGGAGGGGGTCTGCAAATCGCCGAATAAGCCCTCATCACCGAGAAGGAACCGCCACGCCAATCCCAGTGGCCACGACCCAGGGAGGGCCCCGAGACCTCCCGAAGCGCGTCGAGCAGCTGCAGGAACTCCTCAAGACGCCGGTCGAAGAAGTTCAAACGGAAAGACGGCATCCAGTTCCCATCCACCCAGCAAGAGGCAATTGTAGACACCCGGTCCGCAGCTAGAGCAAAGAGACGAGGGAAGCGCAAGGATAGCGCTCCCCTGTCCGTCCAGGCGTCCTTCCAGAAAGCAAAACAGAGCCCATCCCCCAGGATAGGCCTGAACAACGTCCGGAAGTCGGCAGAGAGAGACAGGACGGCCTTCCAGAAGGGAGAGGGCCTCCTCCCGCGCGAGCTAACCGCCGCAACCCCCTCGGGCGGCTCCACCCCGACCTCGTAGATCCGCCTTAGGAGGATGCAGGTGAGGTCCTCCTCACCACCCCAAATCCTGGCCACCCACTTCAGCAGCAAGGCTTCGTTCAGCTCGTGCAGCCGACAGACCCCGAGCCCGCCCTCACCCTTCCTCAAAGTAATGTCATCCCAGCTTACCAGGTTCATCCCGGGGCCCTGTCCGTTCCTGCCCCAAAGAAACCGCCACATCAGACCCTCTAGCCTCTTCCGAATGCCCGCAGGCACGAGCCTCGTGGAAGAGTAGTACACCGGCATGGCGGATAACACCGCTCAAGAGCACCAGACGCCCCCCCTGGACAGGACCGACGCCTTCCACCCCGCGAGCCGCCCCTCCACCTTCTCGACTAGCGAAAGCCAGTCCGCCATCTTTGATCTCCCAATGTTCAGCGGCAAGCCCAGGTAGTGAATGGGGAAACCAGAACATTCAGTGTTCAACGCGGAACCGCAAAGATCCGCCAACTCCTCGTCCATGCATACCGGAACCAACTTGGATTTGCTGCTATTCTGCACCAGCCCGGACATCTCACTAAACAGCATCAGCGCGGCCGCCATCCCCTTAGCCTCCTCAAGGCCCCTTCAATGAAGAAAATGGTATCGTCGGCGTACTGTAGAAGCGGGATCCTCGGGTCATCCCTCGAGTAGCCCCGCGTAAGCCCCGCCCGCTGCACACCCTCAATCATACGAGCAAGGATGTCTGCCGCGATGATGAAGAGTAAGGGGGCGAGAGGGCACCCCTGCCTCACCTCCCTCTGCGGCTGGAAGAAACCGCCCTCCGGCTTCCCATTCACCAGGACGGACATGGAGACCGTGGTCACGCAACGCTTCATCCAGGAGATCCAGATGTCAGGAAAGCCCCTCCTATGCAGCACTGTCTAGAGAAAGCGTCAATCCAGCGTATCAAAAGCTTTAGTGAAGTCCACCTTCCATGGCACAGCCTGAATGTCGTTCCTCTTCCAATCCGCCACAATTTCAGAAGCCAAAACCAGGTTGTCCGCGATCTGCCTCCCCGGAACGAAAGTCGTCTGGGTCGGGGCAATGATGTGCTCCAGGACCCTGCTCAGTCTGGTCGCGAAAACCTTGGCGACAATAAGGTACAATGCATTGGAGATCGCAATTGGCCGGAAATCCTCGATTCTCCCCGCCCCAGTCTTCTTCGGGAGAAGAACAATTAGCACCCTGTTTAACCGCTCGAAACCGGCATCGCCACGACAGCATTCCACTGCTACCTCGAGCACCTCGCTGCCAACCAAGTCCCAGAAATCCTTCTATAAGGAAACAGGGAAGCCATCTGGGCCAGGAGCGCCGTCTTGTTGAGATTCCAGACCGCCGCCTTCAATTCCTCCATCGTGATAGAGAGGGTCAGACTAGCAGCATGCGCGTCAGAAAGGCGCACCGCCCCCAAGCCTGACCACCTCCAACGCCTGCCAGCTCCCCTTGCGGAGAGCCTAAAGAAGTGATCCGTAATCGCCTTCCCAAGGGCCATGTTCCCCTACACCATCTCCCCATCGACGAGCATCGATCTAATGAAGTTCTCCCTCCGCCGCTCGTTGGCCACTCTATGGAAGAAGGTCGTGTTTGTGTCACCCTCCTTGAGTCACATGTGCCTCGACCGCTGCCTCCACTCTGTGGCCCTCTTCCTATCCTCCTCACAGATCTGCTTCTGAGCATCATAGCGCTCCCTGAGTGAGTGGAGGATCTTCGTCTCATTCGTGAGAGTGCATATGGAGTCATGGATCATAAGTGGTGACTTTAGCTTGACATCGCGCCCGGAGGACAAGACAAGGATGAGAGGGGGCCTCGATATTGGATTAACTGGGTTGTCTTGTCTGATAACTTAGCTTCAATTGGAGATCAATAGCGTTGTTGGTTATCACTATATGAGGAGGAACTCTAGGTCGAGATCTTTTATCGGTCGATTTTGTATGTCTATGAGGCAGTCCATATGTTCCCATTGGCTACTGCGAGGGTGTTACCTCATGCTCACTCTAATTATGTGTCGCTCCTTTTGGATTCCAGTGAAGGGCTCATATGGTGATCCTTTTACTAATTCGAGTGTTAGTAGTTGTTGAAGGATGGATTTCGAGATTTTATAGAGGAATGTTGGAAAGGGTATCGTCTGGTAGAGTCAATCACCTTCCGTTTTGCGTAGAAACTAGAACTCGAAAAATGGTTGATGGAATAGAGCAGAAATGTCCAGGTTCAGCATCATAGTAGAAGAAACATAGTACGGGAAGCGGTGGTCAGATTGGATAAGCTCGATGACAACCACGAATTGACATCAAACAAGATTGAGGAGAGAATCACCCAATCTCATATTATCCATGCCGAAGACAGGAAAGCGGAAGTGGAATGAAGACAAAGATTGTGACAATGATGATGGCTCGAAGAGGGAGACGCTAACACACGGTTTTTCCATTCCATGGTCAATGTAAGGCGCAGAAGAAACTTGATTCACTCCTTTGCGGTGGTAGGGGTGCAAGTGCACAGCGAGAGGGAGCTAGGCAGGCTTTGTGTACATACTTCTACTCACTAAGCGAAAAAATCTCTCCCAAGGGCTGGGGCTAGCGTGGCAAGGGGTTTCTCAATTGTCGCCAAGCCAAGCAAACACTTTGGTGGTAAACTTTGGGATGCAAGAATAAGAAGGTGGTCTTCTAGTTAAATGCAGATGGAGCTCTTGGTCCGAATGATTTTCATATGTTGTTCTACAGTTTAAGAGTTTATAAAGGACGATGTTATTGTGAGGCTCAAGGTGTTCAGCTCGGACAAGATTGATTTTGAGCATCTTAACAACACTCTTTTTTCTACGGTGCCCAAGAGGGAGGTGATGATATGTATCGAGGATTTTAGACCAATAGCCCTTTCCATGATATACATCATTATTGTGAAGTATATAGCGAATCGCCTCTGTTGTGTTTTGGGCATGAATATCTCCCTAGAGAAACGACTTTTGTTCCTGGCAGGATGATGGCAAAGGGGCTTGTTTCACGTCCAAGATGATGATGGATTGGAAGAGGAACCACAGGAAGGGAATGGTGATTTTTTAAGACGTATGATTGTGTTGACCGACGCTTTATTTGGACCTCATTATAGCGAAGAGGATTTTCATAGACGGGTAGTTTGGATAAAGAGGTGTATTACGAAGGCTTCGTACACAGTACTGGTGAATAGGCGCCCAGAGGAAGGCTTCTTTCAGACACAAAGGAGGGTCCAACAAGGTTTCCCCCTAGCACATCGTCTGTTCGTGGTGGTCATAGATGCATTAGAGGTAATGATAAGATTGGTTTTTAATGGTGGCTTTTATCCTTGGATCAGTTGATGTGATGTTTCAATTATCATACTTCAATATGCAGATGGCACGATCATGTTCATTAAGGGTGGGGTAGAGCAGGCCAGGGGAGTGTCTAGGTCATGGTTTTAAAAAGTGGTGCCTCGAGGCGCCAAGGCATATGCCTCGAGGCGAGGCCCGTCAAAAGCACCCCGAGGTGCACGCCTCAGGTCTGGTTGGTGGGATGTATACCTCAACTTCGCCTGAGGCGCTCGAGACGATGCAGAGGCGTAAGCCTCACTAGAGCCCCTTTTTTTTACTTTTTTTGATCACGTGCAAAGCACATGACCCCTCTTATTCCCCAAAATAGAGAAACGGGAGGGTTTCTTTCTGTTCAAACAGAAAGAAACCCCTCGCGTGGAGGAGTTCTGCCCTCAGGAACTGAAGGAGGTGTCGCGTGCCTAAACCAATACCACTACTCTCCAAGTCCACGGTCATTCTATTGTCCAAGACCCCAAACATATACCATTTCTTTAATAGCAATAAGAATGTTGCAGTCACCAAAGACATGAAGTCTAAAGAAACTCCCACCCCCTCTTCTCCTAATTTACAGAAAGAGGGAGAGCAAGAGAAACCCAAATCATGTAAATTAAGTTGTCGTGTTGCTCCCAGAAATGTACAACATCATGTCGATTACGGCAATTATATTTGCCTTCTTCTCGTTGGACCCACCCACATACGACATATGCAAAGAAGCAGCAGGAAACAAGAGGCTCTATTTCTTAGGCTCAGCAAAACAAGAATGTGGACGTATATACCTGCCCAAGTAAAGGGTCACAACCAAGATCTTGACTATTGTATAAAACACCCCCCCCCCACGGTTCCACGCTACATTATCCAATAGCTATGCCACAGACCTCGTGTGATGTTGGAAATCTTCATCCAAATGCTTGGAGATAGGGTTGCTCGGAGATGCTACAAAATGGGCTGCAGAGGAGTACTTGGAGAAGGGAGAGGATGGAGTCTTCCGAGAGAAGACCTCGTTATGGAGGAGGCGGTGGATGCTAGAGAGGGGAAGGGTAGAAAAAGATGGTGAAGGGAAAAAGTTTTTTGAACCTTACCTTTAGTTTCAATATTACATTTTTCCCTTACAATCAAACTTGACAGTCCGGACTCTGGCCCTCAATGTTAAGGGTCGACAATGTAAAGAGAGAAGATTGCAGTGTCGTGTAATTACGATTATTACAGGTGTTATCATGTAATTGGCAAAGTTTTTAGGGTCATGGTGTAAGAATCCAAAAAATACACCGACTGCACTAGCTGATGAGCTTAGGGAATTCTACCTTGACCAATTTACTAGGGCCTATTGACCATCAACTGTTCCAGGCTCCACATATCCACCAACATAGTGTCCCAACATACCCCATTAAATCGTTTGTTGGTACAAAAATAGCAAATTTTTAGCCTTTCGAACCCTCACGTGATCAACATGAAAGGGGATAAAATAGTCCGTTCATATAGTCCATTCGTCTTAAAATGAACATTTGTATAACTATGCAAATCATTATTTAATATGCAGCCTGAGATTAAGTGATTAACCATCAACACCAATCATATGCATGGCAACCTTCTGCTTTTCAAACCATGAACAACAAACTGCGCAGTTTCACATACTCATTATGTGAAACTTCAACCAATTCGCATTTGGTAAAATCACAAACACTTATTCTACAAGCAAACTCAGATCATGTGCCTTACCCCCAAGCCTCACCTGGAAACATACTCTAGTGTTACCCACCAGCTACACCAACGGAAGCACGAGAAGAAACAGAAACATTGCTCTTGATTTGCATAAATAAATCAGATGTCATACATATTTTTAACTCCTTCAATTCAATAACTAGCAATACTTAAAAGGACCACATTCCACTAACAACCAGGGAATGCTAAGAATAAATTCCCCATGAAATGCTTCTTTACAAAAAAGCAAGAAAACATAAATTTAGTAGGAAATATGGTAAAGTACTAAGAGGCTACGATAGTTCAAAGATCTGGAGAAGATAAACAGCAGATCACGAAAAGAAGCAAACCTTGGACACACCCTCAATTTGATCTAGAAGAGATATGATGTGACGTAAGGTGAGTGACCTATACCACAACTGCCGTAATTGTTTATTGCGAGAACCAAGAAGTTCCTTTGCATCTGCTAAATCAACTTTTAGTGTCGAAATGCTTTCAGCAGACTCACTGAAGAGTCTCAAAATCTGATGAAGGCAAGTATAGCAAAATTATAACAATATCAGATCAACATGATATAAGAGGGGACATTACGAAACTTCAGATTAACTTAAGAAAATATAAGAGACAAAACCATACAAGATGACATGAGACAAACCTGAGAATAATTCTGAATTGCCTTGTTAAAACCACCATGATAAGCATGCACAACTTCATCTACAACTTCTTCAACTACATCACGCTGTTCTTTCAAGAACCGAATTTCACCATCTCTGTCCTTTGATGTCAATATATGTACAACATGGGGTAACGAGTCAAATCGTGCTGCTGCCCAACTTTCATCTATTCTTGCGAGGTCTTCTTTCAAGTACTGCACAGAAAGGAAAACATTGCACCGCTTTAAAAATTGAAGGTGAAATAAATTTTTTGAAAGTGGTATAGATATAAACTTCTAAAAGAACAGTACGCTACAACTAGACATAGACATGCTATACACATGATGCCACTTGAATGGGAAAAGGTCGCAACCATCGCACATAACAAATGACAAAGGCAGATACGGAGATCTCGCAAGGGAGAAGGACTTCGCGCAATCGATCACTCAGCTTGCAAAGTTGGCGATAACAAGCATGATGAAGGGCGTGCTAGAGCTTCGAGAAGATGGAGATCCTATGAGATGACAGGTTTCCTAGCATGGACTCTAGGGGAGATCGAAGATAAAGGATCACTCATCCGTGTCATTCAGGTTGCCTTCCCTGCGAGATGCGATGAAGATCCCAAGAGAAAAAGCAAAGAAGACATCCCTGAAATTCAAGCAGTGAGGCATAGACAAGGAACTATAGCATCTGATGACCAAACGATGTTAGATCCCTAATGAGGAATTCGACTTCGAAGATTAGTTAGTGATGGAGTAGAAATGCCTCATGGACGATGAAGGATGCCTCGGTTGCCTTTCTTCTAATAAAAGGGGTGGGACGTAAGTAACCGGAAACCAGGAGTTCAAACCTTGATGGTTATTGCGACTACATGTCGTGCTAACGATTAGAGGAAGGTTCTGACAAGCTGAGATGGTGACTTTTGATGCACGAATTGTGAGAAGTCCAGATGACATAAAGAATTCAACAAACAAAATCCTAGAACCGATACGCTTTCATACCATGTGAAATATAAAATAAAATTTAAAAAAATGGAATAAATAAGCATCAAAACACGAAATATGTCCTAGAATCAAAACGAAGTTACACCGTCCCTCCCCAAATATGCCATGCCATCAACAAACAGTGATGTCGGCCACCATTATACATTACCTTCTCTTCCAGTATGTACCTCTTGTGATGACAACCATCTGATATTGAGTCGATCACATAGACTTGACAATACACTGCGTGTCAATCAACATGAACTGGCAAATTTCCCCAATACATATGCTGGTCCATATTGACCAATACAAATTTGACTAAAGAGCAGCAGCCAACATATGATCATGTTTTCACCACTCTTACATTTTATTTTAATTCAATATCAGCTGCCTTGATGCTTCACAACTCAATTTCCTCTAATTGTGAGACTAGAGCAACACATATTACGATGTCAACTACATAAATGAGGGAAAAGTTACCAAACATGTAAAGCCTGCCACCAAGTATAAAACTATGTGTTGCAACTGTCACAAAATATAATTTAGTATAGTTTGACCTCGTAGATAATTGGAACACAAATGTAGTGTGTTACCATTTCCACTCCTACACCTCTCATGTCTAAAGCATACATAACAGGGGTCTCAGAACTTAATTCACAATTCAAATTGAAAAAATGGAATTCTAGGTAATCGAACATAAATGAATTCTTTGTATATGTTCGTTATTCTTTTATTTTTCTTCTCGTGTGGGTTAAAGAAAATGTCATTATTTCCCTCACTGAATATGTACAAATTTATATATATAAATACAAACCTGATTAACCAGTGAGACAGGGTGATAAGCTACAGGGATGGAGGTAGGCGACTAAGCAAAGTGCGTAGATGAAGCAAAGAAATCAAAACTGACACCAACATCCTTGAGAAGATTTTCTTTTCATGGGAAAAGGGAGGTCTCCTACTTCTGGATCTTAACCATGCGCCTGTCTATGCCCAGTCCCTCCTCTGTAGAATTAGAACCTAAGAACAAAAAGTTGGCAGCTGATAGCTCTACCACTAAGCTACTGAAGAACGACGGAGGATAAAGAAGGTAAGTTCCCCAGCTGATTTGACATGAAAAAGGCTTTTTTCCAGAAGAAACGTGACAAAAGCTTCGCAACATAAATATATGAGTTCTCAGATACCACACAACAAGATGCAAACTTCCCATGTTGTGTGGCATTCTGGAACGTCGATGCACGATGATCAACTGAGTGATAAGGGTAGAATCCTGCTCTCTCTCTCTCTCTCTCGCTCTCTCTCTCTCTTTCTCGCTCTCTCTCTCTTGCCCGCTCGCTCGCTCTCTCTCTCTCGCTGATCTACGCAAATACTCAGAATTGCTCTCGAGCTTCTTCTAAGCATTCGGGCTCATCTCCCCATTATGTAGCAAGCGCATTTTCAGCACAACTTCGGTAAACCCATTGCCAAACAAAGATATTTGCTCCTTGTATATAACAGGTGCTTATAAATATCATAAACAAATCATACAATACCGTCCAGTTTACCTTCCTTTAAAACGTCATGAAGCCTCCACGATTCACAAATAGTTACCAATACTCATTACAACAATGGATAGAAAAAAGTAGAAACCATGATAGAGATAGCATTGGGTGCCGAAAGGATTCAAATATACTGTCACTGGAACTATGGACCATGACTACTACACATTCCTTTCAAACTAACATGATTCTCTAAGTGATCATTCGCACGCGTCACCAAACACAAATGCGAAATTCGGAAACATCCGGATCAACTAAAAATCCTACGCTAGAATAGTAGAAACGAAATTTTATAGCATTCGACAATACTTACGGATTTCTCGACAGGAATGGGGAGCCCGTCAAAGATCCCTCTCCGTCCATAGTTCATGTTAAGACCGACAGGATCAAAACCTGCAGAACAAAAAATCACATGATTAGAAATCGGAACCCCAGAGGATCGCGACGGATTAGGCCGAGCCTCCTCAAATTTCGGCACTGGATTGGGAGAAGTGCGGATTGGAGAATGGAGATGGGGAAGATCGAGAGGGGGAGAGAGAGCACCTGATGGGATCTGAGGGGTTTTCCGGTCTCCGGTTTGGGGTTCGGAGTGGGAGGGAACGGGAGAAGAAGGGGAGGAGGAGAGTTGGACCAAGTAGCTATTTAGGATCCAACGGCGGGAGACGAAGGGAGAGAAAGAGTGGACGGCTACGATTGGGTTGCTCCCGCCATCGTGGGGTGATAATGTCGAGATTTACCGCGTCTCGAGAATTTCTTTCGGATGATTTGTAATAGGGATTTTTACTCGGCAGACCTTATAAACTTTATCAATTACCTCCACAATCTTTGAAACAACATAATTCTCTCACTGACTCCGTAAACTTACTAACTTTTACCCAACAGACCATGAAGTTGACTCTCATCAATTCACCTGTTAAATTTAACCGGATTCCGTGAAAAAGAGCTGCGAATTGCTCTCTTTGTTTGATAAATTTACAAAAATGACATCTTCCTCCACCTCAACTTCAATACTTTTCCTCCCTCCATCCTCTCTCCCTCCAATGTAGTTGAGGCTCGGGTCTAACACACGATCATTCTACGTTCCTAGTCCTTGATCAGGATCAGCTCATGTCGGAATCTTGGTCTAGTTCCGGTGAAGAATCACTGTGAAGTGTCTCTGTTCCGGCCACTGTGATTATTGCTTGGGAAGTCGGCAAAGGATGTTCAGACCAATGGGTCAACCGAGATCTTCAGAGGATCTTGCCAACAGAAAATATTATAGGAAACTTGGCTCCGAAGTTCGAAGGCTCTCTCCATTTTTCCTCTAGACAGTACTGGATGCGGAACCTATGCAGAAGAACTGGGCGGTAAAATCTCGTAAATTTCCACCCCTCCCGTTGTTCCACCCTGAGTCGTTGCCTCCCCTCCCGTTGCTCCGCCCCGAGTCTCCACCAACGCAAGGATCAAGAATTCATGTTCAGACCCGATCTTCACGACTTCATTCTCCAGCTCCGCTGTCACGTACTCCTTCAGAAGCATGTCTCTGAAACCGTGAGAGACTGTGAGGATCCCTTCTAGTCTCCAGACATCATTGTGGCAATCGATATAACCACCATGTAGTCGAGGGAGGAACTTTAAGTTCTGAATGTAATGCAGTCTTTCTTTTGGATGTTAACCAACAAAGAGTTGAAGATGGAGGCTTACCAGTAGCTCGATTCTCTCCCTTTCGTCTTCTCTCGACGACTTGTGGTTGTGAGGGCCACCGCGGTGTCGTTTATGCTCAAGATTGTGTGGTGGTCCCCGGCGTTCGAAACGACGAGGTGGTTGTTCCTGACCAGTGCAGTGACGATGCATGCACTGCCGGCAACCTCCTCCGTCAAAAGATGCGAATCCGCCTTCATGTAGCCGGTCTTCACAGCTTCCTTGACCCCAATTTCAGAACCTCCCAGTTTTGCTACTTCTTTGATCGCATGTTCGTGGAGATTCCTTGATACGAATTCGGCTGCGTCCGAGCCTCCGTGCTCGTCGAAAACTCCAAAGAATGGCTGAAGTACCCATGCATGAGATCAGACACTTAGAAGAATCGTCGTATATCTTCTCGTCTGTTTGAATGGGGCCGATTTGGATTGTGCTTAAACAAAGTAACTCCGGAAGTACCATCTTGGAGTAGCTGTCAATGTTGGTTGCTGAAACGTGGCAGTTTCCCATGTCGTGCCTCCTCCTGCCCCTCTTGTAGAAGACGGAGAACATCTCATCATCATCCTCCACCTCATCAATCCTGACTTCCAGTTCTGACCCACCAACAATTGCATGTTTGGTAACTCTAAATGTGTGGGCCTCTTTCGCTTGAGAGCAAGTTGCTGTCTTTGTCCACACAATGGCTACTGGAACACGGATCTACGGAGGAGCTATTGCACTCCTCCTTTGGGAACGAGGCACTGAGATCGATCGAACGACGACGCAAGAGATGTGTAGTAAGAGGAGAGGAAAGCGAAGGCATCCACTCGTAACCCAGTGGAATTTGCGAGGAAGAGAATGCTGGAGAGCTCGTGGTCATGTTCTCCATGTTCAGTTTCTTCATCCAGGCCATCGTCACTGTAGAGGAGAGAGGGAAGAAGAGAGAGGCTTGTAGTCTGAGAAGAAGAGAAAGGAGGTAGAAGATCCACCGTTGATTTTCAGCTCTGGTTAGATTAACCCACACTAGTGACTCAAGTCAAAGTACAACTAACGGCAAGGTCTATGCGGTAAGACGGAGCAAGTTTATGGGACCGAGGAGGGAATTAGGTTGTTCCAAGGTCGTAGAGGTAATTTGAAAATTTTATGGGGTCTACCGGGTAAAAATCCCTTTATAATATGCATTCGTTTGACATTGGACGTCGGGGTTGGTCTTAGCATGTTTAATCTTGCCTTTTTTCCTGATGGGGTGTCAATGGACAGATTTTATATGGATGACATGTTCATGTTCAGAGAACCTTGATCTACCTCAACAGTTGCATGTTGACCTGGTAGAACCTAATCTGAATTCTTTTTCCTTTCGAGGTCACATGGTTGGCAATGGATCACAACATGCACAGAATACTTCGGTAGTAATTGATCAAGCAGCAATAAACAATGGTCTCTTTGCTTCCCTTGAATCGATGTAGGACTAGAGTAGGGAACAAGGTAGATTGATGAATGTTGTCAAGGCCAAGCTGAAGCAGATAAACTTACAAAAGTAATAACTTGAGTCCTAAAAAATACTTCAATGGTAACAATGTGATCTTCCAATGGTTCTACGTTTAAAATAGTTTTGAACTTGAATTGTTGCATTTGTAAGTTTGTAATTCATATTGATATCAAAGGAAAAGTTTGGGACCTCCATGTAGTTTTGTCTAAGATTTTTTGTATTATTTGATATTAATTTCCAGCTTATTAATGCTTGTGTGTGTCAAGATTGCAAAAAAGTGGGTTGACTAAACAATTTAATCAAATATCAAGAGGGTGCCCAATCCACATAGGGCTAGTCGGTCGACTTCTTTTACAATGATTGCCAATTTCTGATATTTTTTAGAAGTAAACTAATAGTAAAATATTCATTATTTGGTTCGGATTCAATTGTTGTTTTTATTTTATTATGTTAGTCTCGAAAATATCCAAATCTATGTGAATATATGGGAATATACATATACAATTAGTTATTTTAGTAGTAAAAATACAAAAGTAAGTAAATCCGACCAGTCACCAAAAGATCGAGTAATACTCAGTCAATGCCCTTATATCAAATACCTACTATGGACTTTTTACAAGTGTGTGCATTATTGTGCTTCAACACATAACTCGCTTATACATATGAATGTACATATTCACATATGTGTACATGCTAGTTACATCCTCTCTCTCTCTCTTGTCAAGGAGGTTTATTAAAAAAATTATCTATAAAAGATAGATTCAAAGTCTATCCACCATGTTGGGAATGAATCTGATCTACAAACACAAATAGTAAATAAGCGATAAATGAAAACATGTGCAATATCATGATTAGGGATCTATAGTGATTTGGCAATGCCTAATCCACTTACTTACAACATATTATCTTTTTGTGTATTCTCGGAAATATGTTTGAGAGTATAAAGATTATCTTTTGCGTATTCTCGAAAATACATTTTACAGTACAAATAAGTGGTTTCTCCAAACAATTTCACCAAGTAGTGCTAATTTCTCCCTTTTTATAATGGCTCCAGTGGCTACATGACACGAGAAGAGGCCATGGGAAGCACAAGCAAGACAGACACGAGGGCAAGAGCCGTTGCGGTCAGACAAGCGCTGAAAATACTAGAAAATCTCAAGAAAATGGGGCAGTGAATGACTGAACGTCCGTTCCGGGTGCGAGCATCAGCAACACCTTCCAAAAAGTCACCTCTGCACCGTGGGACGGGAGTGGGGGACGGCCCTACGCGCAGGCAGCAGCACCGGCTCTACGAAGCTTATATGACGGTTGCTTCTATTGGCTTTCCGCGGCGGACCTTTAGTATCAACTCGATTCTGCTCCAGGCACGTGACTAGTGGAGTTCGCAATTTCTTCCTCTCCTTCTCTCACTTCGAATTCCGATATTCTGAGACGGGCCCTCTGGATCCTCTATGCATTTGAGGGGTTGGCGAACAGACCGATGTACATGTGAAATTACTAAAATATCCTTAGTGCACTAAAAATTCATTTAACAATCTTTAGAGGATAATCCCATGTGTTATAGGTAACTTCAGAACTCGAAGTATTGTTACAAAGCTTACAATGAACACCATAAACATTATTGTAAGTTAGGTGGACACAACAACTTTAGAGCTCGTCGGAGCTCCGTTGTTGTTGTCGCTGACGAACCGAGGGCGTCCATTCGAAGAGAGCATCGAAGTCCTTCAAGTTATCACATGTGTTTCACGTGAGGCACCTCGAAATCGTCGATTGGGGGGGGGGGGGTGAGATACGTGGGGAACGACCCTCGAAGGTACGGATTTTAGTGTTCGCCTCGACGTTGGGTCACGTGCCTTTCATGCATCGCATATATGTTGTTTTTGTACCGATATGTTGTCCAGATCACCTTGATTTCTACATGCAAAGTCAGATTTCAGATCATATTGCCACCTTCGATCACTATTTCTAAGAGATCCGATGATCCGAAAATATAAAACTTAGGTCATATATATCCATGTTCTACACTTTATACGTGCATGCAATTTGTTTCACAAATTGGAGATGTAAAAATCGAACACGAAAGCGGAGCACCCACTGCATTGAACTCCATGTGCTGAGAGTTTCTGTGATAGGAAAAATATGAAATATATGTCAGATTTCTCCTTGTTGAATGCTCTATCCAGCATCTAATTTATTTTCAATTTGGAGAACAATTTTTGGAACAAAATCAGAGCACCCGTCGTATTCAACCGTATTTTTTAAGAGTTTCCTTGATCGGAAAAATATGAAATATATGTTATATTTCATTATGTTGAATGCTCTATCCATGCATCTAATTTGTTCTTGATTTGGTGAACATTTTATAGACACCAAATCTGAGCACCAACTAACGGTCTACAATTATGATCAACCAATGCAATGAGTCATTACATTAGCGAATGTTACTCATCCAAACAAGTTAATTACATAACTATGTTGAGACCTTTTACGACTAAACCCCAAGGAGTTGAATGGGGAATCATGGTAGATGATTTGAATACTAATTGGATAGGGAATGAAATTGGGTAATCAAGTGAAAGCATTGATCAACATTCTATTTGACTCCAGTTACGAGTACTTGAATCTAAGTGATGTCAGTTTGTTCGCGATTGGAACCATTGCCTCATGTTTCTTACGTGTCAGTAGTCTCCACGGTCGAGATGTTCTCCCGTGTTGACGAGTGTAACATATGGTGTAGTTTTCCCATATTGCTTGGGTAGTTGGAGGTAGTGACCGTAAGGGATGGGCTAGCACCTTTGGGTCCCTGAATAGAAGTATAGACGACCGTGAACCTAATTATGTTGACTGGGCGACACATAGTAGTTGGTGTCCGATGACTTTTCGATGCCAGTCGATGAAGCCCTTACCAAGTTGTGTGCTTAGTAATCTATGTTTCTCTTGTTCAGTTAGGGCTGATACTTATATGTCGACTAGTGTAGGCCACATTAGTTATTACTATGGGTAGGAGCACTAAGAGGAGTGTTTCAGTATGTGGTTAGCGAAGTAGGTGTTCTTACCTGTTTGCCATGTATCTAGAGAAAAACTGAAGGTGGACATAGGTTCTACTATAGTTTAGTTGAAAAAATATCTTAAATCTCATATCTTACTTGAGTTGTTGATGAATCTCCATTTCATCACCTTTATTCTATCATTTTGGCCTTAAAAACCCTAGCTAATGCATGTAAATAACATCAATTTGTGCAAAATAACATCCATCATTTATTGCATTCATCGAGTGAATAATAATATTTTTAATGCCAAAATTATAGAATAAAGAGAAGAAAAGAAAAATGAATAAAATATTGAAAATATTTTATGACCCTGAACCCCGAGACCTAGTCAAGGATTGAGTTGGTCGACAAGGAATAAAGTATGGGGAGATAAGGGCCAGGAATACCATAAAAATCAATTTTTTTATTAATCTATTTATGCATTTCTGACACCTATTTTATTCCTTATTATTTGCTCATCAAAGGAATAAACTTTGTACATGAAAGTTGTAGACACTAGTGTAAATAAAAATACAAAATTGAGTTTGTACAAAAATAATACACAGTGTTCATTTTATACACAAAATAAAAAGCCAAAAATACAAACCCATATCTTTCAAATAAAAACTCAAAATATATCAAAATCATCTCTAATTATATATAACTTTTCACAACCTATCTAATGGTGGTGGTTTATATTTTTTTGGAGTTACTGTATGAAAGTTAGGTTTTTGACCCCTATGTACATTATGTCGATTAAAATATTTAATTTATTCATGCTATATTATTTTTACAAATTTATATTTTTGTAATTTTGTGATCATTATTCATAACATATGTACATATTGAAATTAAATTAACACTAAAAAGAAAATGTAAAATAAAATAAGTATATAAAACACATAGGCAAAATACCTATGTTATATATGTATATAAATAAAAGGGAATTTTATTCTTTTATTCTTTATATTTTTGTAATATTGTAGATATTATCTATATTCTATTAAAAATACAAAACCAAAATAAAACTCAATAAAATACATTAAAATATAAAGGTGTACCTAAAGCATAGGTAAAATACATATAAATATACCTATCAAATATACATATCTATTTATTCAAGTATACAACATACATCATAAAAATAAAATAAAAATGTATTTATACTCACAAAAATAAGTTATAAATATATGAAATTAAAGAATAAAATAATAAAATAGAATATTTAAAATAAAAATGTATAAAATATAGGCAAATATACATATAAATACACTATTAAAAATTAACTACTAATAAAATACACTAAAAAATAAATAAAAATAAAATATATTTGATCTAAATTAAATTATTAGTTGTTGGTTTTTACCAACAACAATCTTGACCATTGGATTAAACACAAATCAATCTCATCCATTGATTTTGTGTGTCCCATGGATTGTGATCCATGGATCACAAAACCCTATAAATAGAGAGGCATACCTTGCTCTCTATGGTTATGCTATTGAGACACAACTCTCTCTCTCTCTCCCTCTCTCTCTCTCTCCTTCCACACGCCAACCCTCTCCTCTTCTTCATTGGTGGCCGTCCACCAAGCCCTATAGGAGGAGCCTCGTCGTCGCTTCGTCATCACGCCATCGCCTCGACGTTCCTCGGTTCTCCATCTTCTTTGGATTCGTCAAATTCGATACGACGCTCACGCTTCCGTGTTACGCTTGAGGATTATCCCATATCCTTCCCTTCGTCCTAAGTATAGCAAGGTGAGCACTTCGAATCCTTTCATTCTTTGATCCTCTCCATTGTCTCATATTCTTGTCTATACTTAGGGATATCTTACCCTAACTATAAGGAGAGACAATCTGAGTACGATCTGTTCAATCTCACCCTAGACCATCCCTGCCTTGTGTACAGTCTGCTATATTTAGGATTATTTTATCCTAAGTATAGGGGATAGTCAACTTCCTGTTCATTTATTCATTCCCCATTCCTTCATTCTTTAGACCTTTCTATACTTAGTCCGAGTTATATCTTCTCTTTTTCTCTTTGATCTATGAGGACATAGCTCGAGCTATGTATAGGGGGATCGTGTATACTATGTATATACTTTAAGCCATAACTCGTACTTTTGTATTTTAAATAATACCTGTGGCTAAAAATAATGTTAAATTCATCACAAACTTCTAATAAAAAGATGTTTATACCTCCTTTTTGTACATTCTGATTAATAAATTAGGCAAAAATACTTTTGCAGGATGTTTGAAAAATAGTTTGAAACTCTTTTTGAAAAATCTTTTGAAAGCTGTTTGGAAAATATTTTGTAAAAAGTGTTCAATCTTTGTTAAAATCTTTTTGTTTGCAAAATTTTATTTTTGCGTAAAATAAAAATGTTTGAAAAGCGATTTGCAAGGTTGGAAAAATGATTGCAAAAATATTTTTAAAAATCTCTCTCTATATATATATAAATATATTATTTGAAAAACCTTTGCAAAATGATTTTCAAATATGTATAAATGTTTGTAAAGATCATTTGTGAAAATTATGTTGGACTATAGTTTTCAAAACCGTTGAAAAATGATTTTCAAATAAGTTTGAGGACTGTACACACCATACTCAAAAATCTTTATAAATGTATAAAGTGAGCAATTATCCCTTGTAAATCCTTTAAGAACCAAACCTCTTCTATACGTAAGATATATCTCCATGTAAAATATGTACCCATTTTCAAAAATCACAAAAACATCTGCAAAACTAAAAATACTAAAAATATTTTGTATATACCCCTCCTTTTTGTATATACTGATTAATGAATCATGGTAAAAATGTTTTTGCAAAATGAATTGAAAAAATGGTGTGTCCCATTTAGAAAACTTTTTGTGAAATATTTTCAACCTTTGTAAAATATTTTGATTTGCAAAAATTCTTTCCTTTGCGTGAAATAAAAATTTTGAAAACCTATTTGCAATTGATTTTGAAAATGGTTGTAAAAATACTATGAAAGCTATATATATCGTGTGAAAAAAAATCTTTGCAAAATGGCTTTCGAATATTTGTAAATGTTTGCAAAAATTATTGTGTACTATGGTTTTTGAAATTGCTTTCAAGCAAATCCGAGGAATAAATGCATTAATATATGTATATAAAATTCTTTACTGATTGTATATACCTATAAAATGACTTTTAACCTATAAATTCTTAAAAATCCTTAATGCTTGTAGATAAGTAAAACGAAGCATGCTCGTGTAAATAGATGTGCACATTTTACACTATGTGTCAAAATTCCTTGTGCAGAAATTCTCTTTGTTTTCAAATTCTTCTTGAAAAATTGCATCATTCTTTCTTCAATGTACTTAGCATTTGCATAGTATTTATATTCTTTTGATTGTGCTTGATGATTGAACTAATCCAATAAAATAGAAGATTGGAGCTTGGTTGGACTTTACTGCACCTAATTACACTAGAACCTTATGGGAACTAGGTTTAAGGTACATCAGGTCCATTATGACTTAATTCTTTGAGACTCAGGGCTGGGTTCAAGTCACCTCAACTGACTAACTAGAACTTTTCAAGACCCATGCATGACTCTTGTAGGTCGTGACCTAACTTGGACACTTGCACCTTTCACTTGGCTCACCTCAGTTGGAGTGGTGAGGAGGTTGGATCTTACAGTCTAAGATGCACACGAGTGGAAACATTTGTCATTGTCTAGGGAGGGAAGTGCACCCTAACATGGTCCAGTTGCCATGAGGTCGAATGACATGAGAGTGTGGGTTGCAATAAAGCTTCAAAAGAGGGATAGTCTTCTGGCTCAAGAGGAAAAACTCCTTATGTAAATGCTGTTGTAAATAGTATGTTGGGAAAAAAACTCCAAAAAAGTGGACAAGCCTGAAAATAAAAATAAAATGCATGCCGGAGTATGTATATATGTTGTATAGAAAATAAGCAAGCTTGAGCATCAAAGTTATACAATGTGGGTCTGCATCTGGATGACTTGACTGCACTAGTCAGGCATCCCGGGATAGGTAGCTACACCGGCTACCGTCCATTCTTTTCTTGACCTCCTCCTCTTGAGTTGGATGCCACTTGAAGGGAATACCCCTCTCCTCGAGGACAGAGTGCTGGATTGGGGAATCATTGGGTTGTCATTCTGGATAAGTCAGTTCCTTTGTCATTTCAGTTGGAGAGAGCCACTATCACTTACACCATACAAATCAGCTTCATAGCCATAAGGGTTTGCGTATGATGTAGGCTAGTTCTGACCTGGCTATTGAGGTAGGTTGAACCGAGTTCTGTGACACTCGAAGGCTGTTGTGTTTTAAATTTGGTTCCCAACCAGGTTCCACACACATCCTCACACCAAGGTCTAACATGAGCTCCACCTTGTCTTTTCTTCTTTATTTTTTTACTTACTGCATAAGTGTGCATAAGTGTTTGCTAGGGACTAGCAAAGCCAAGTATAGGGTGGGTGATGAATCTCCATTTCATCACCTTTATTCTATCATTTTGGCCTTAAAAATCCTAGCTAATGCATGTAAATAATATCAATTTGTGCAAAATAGCATCCATCATTTATTGCATTCATTGTGTAAATAATATTGTTTTTGATGCCAAAATTATATAATAAAGAGAAGAAAAGAAATGGAATAAAATATTGAAAATATTTTATGACCCTGAACCCCGAGACCTAGTCAAGAATTGAGTTGGTCGAGAAGGAATAAAGTAGGGGGAGATAAGGGCCAGGAATACCTTAAAAATCTATCTTATTATTCATTTATTTATGCATTTTTTACACCTATTTTATTCTTTATTATTTGTTCATCAAAGGAAGAAGCTTTGTACATGAAAGTTGTAGACATTAGTATAAAATTGAGTTTGTACAAAAATAATACACAGTATTCATTTTATACACAAAATAAAAAGCCAAAAATCCAACTTCACTAACCCATATATTTCAAATAAAAACTCAAAACATATCAAAATTACCTAATTTTATATAACTTTTCACAAGCTATCTAATGGTGGTGGTTTTATATTTTTTGGAGTTACTGTATGAAAGTTAGGTTTTTGACCCCTATTGTACATTATACCGAATCACCGATTAAAATATTCAATTTATTCATTCTATATTATTTTTATTAATTTACATTTTTATAATTTTGTAATCATTATTCATAACATATATACATATTGAAATTAAATTAAAACTAAAAATAAAATGTAAAATAAAATAAGCCTATAAAACACATAGGCAAAATACCTATGTTATATATGTATATAAATAAAAGGGAATTTTATTCTTTATATTTTCATAATATTGTAAATATTATCTATATCCTATTAAAAATACAAAACCAAAATAAAAATCAATAAAATACATTAAAATAAAAAGGTGTACATAAAACATAGGTAAAATACATATAAATATACCTATCAAATATACATATCTATTTATTTAAGTGTACACCATACATCATAAAAATAAAATAAAAATGTATTTATACTCACAAAAATAAGTTATAAATATATAAAATAAAATAATAAAATAATAAAATAGAATATTCAAAATAAAAATAAAATGTATAGATATAGGCAAATATACCTATAAATACACTATTAAAAACTAACTACTAATAAAATACATCAAAAAATTAAAAATCATAATAAAATACTACATAAAATAATGATCATTTTTTATTTTATACTCAAAAAATAATAAAATCATTTATTTTTTAATTAATTATTTTCGAACAACCCTGCTATTTTATCCTGTAGCACACCTACATGGACCAATAACATGGCATTAACGGTTTACCTCTGGTCAACTGCCCCTTCAGACCTCCTGGCCCGTCAGAAATGTCCATTCCTGCAATTTCATCCATATTTTGCGCTCGATTTGTCCATCCATCGCCTTCGACTCCTTCAACAAAAATAATCATGGATCATCCATGACTCATGCCAGATCATTGTATAATCGGTACATTGCCCGACATTCCTTCAATCGCTTGGTCAATAAGGGTGCCTGAAATGTTCTATAAATAAAACCTCCGTTCCTCCTCTCAATTTGGTCACCGTTTCGAGTCTAGGAGGCCTCGTCTTGGATCCAGCTAGTCTTCTCGTTACAGGGGAAGTCGATTTGCGGCCAGGCGGAGCTCTAGGAGCACGGAGGTGCACCCATGGTGGTTCTCCGACCACTCTGCTCCCTGGGCACTCCCCAAGTGTAAGAGTTGTATTCTTAACCTTTCTTTTACTTGCATTTAGTCTTAGATTCTATTTCCAGCTAAGTTCTTCGCAGTTAGATTAGCGTAATTAATCAAACTCGTACTTCGTCGGAGTGGAGCTCCGTCGAGCTCCTCCGCACACCTAATCTGGGCTACGCTCTTCCGTCTGCTCCCATTTCACTATTTGATCCCTTCTGATCATGCCGCTCACCTCCGTTCCCCCAGATCCCTAGTGGATCTGGAGATCAGCTCTCCAAGCGCCTCCGTTCACCGGAGAGCACCACCCGCTCCATCTCGTGCCTCATTCCATGCCTAACCGGGTCGAGGCAATTTTTCCTCCACCCGTGAGCTTAGTTCTGCAGGTCCCAAGAGCAACAGAGTCACCTGAAGGCGAAATAGAGCTTCGCTGGAGGTACCTGGAGCACCTCGCCCTCCCCCACCTCATGGGGGTGCTCTGATGATCCTCCGCTCATCTTGAGACCTCCAACCAGAAGGGGACCTCGTCGGGATTCTATCTGGGCCCGTTGGAGCAGCCAAGCACGTGGAGGAGCGAGATCTTGCCGGAAGAAGCTCACCCAGGCGACCCTTCCTCCCTGTTCTTCGACTTCACCTCCCCATCGTCGGATCAAGAACGCTGGCCCAGTTCGAAACCCAACTGTCAGATCGAGCCACGTTTCTGTCGTCAGATCATCTCCGCCAATCTGATCCAGGCCGTAGAAGCTGAAGCGTCATCGGTCGTCGAATGTGTGACACATGGATAAGTGATGAAGCCTCGTCGTCCGATCCGAGCACCTTTCGGGTAATTTGCATATATGTCCTCGCTTTTTGTATTTTATGATTTAGACCTGTAAATAAAAGTTAACGTTCATAAATAATTTTTGTATTTCTAAAAAGTCCAATAAAATGAAATGCATATTATATATTTTTGTGAAAACTGCTTGGAGGTCCCTGAACTTTCTGTTATTTGCATATTGGTCCCTCCCAACCTGCTCACGTATAGTCCCACGTGATGGTATTTTGCACGAATAACCCTGACAGTTTTATATTTGTTGAACATTTCATTAAAATTTTAATTACGTTGTATATTTTTGTCATATTTGCATAAAACCCCATGATGTTTATTTTAATTGCAAAAATGCCCCTACCATGACAAGCATTTTTGTGTTTTATCCTTTTATTTAACATAGCCAATGTGCTCCTAAAAATCTGCAAAAATGAGGTTAGATGCTCTATGCCATGCATATTCATGCCCATATTTTTAACTGGCATTTTTTGCATTTAATCTATTAATTAAAATATAATGGAGCATATTTATTCCTTATTCAATTAATAAAATTCCCAAAAATATAAAAATATCTTTAAAAATCCCCAAAAAATTAGGTATAATGTATTTTATCTTATTTTAAGTTCAGATAAAAAATCACTAAAAATTGGAAAATAAAAACCCTAAAAATTGAAAAACTCTAAAATCTTATAAAAATTACAAAAATTCTACAAAAATCCAAAAAAAAATATTTTTTCTATTTTATAATTTTATTTATATATTAAAATTGATTTGGAGAATTTTGGGATTTATTTATTATTTTCAACACCCAATTCACTTTCTTCCTAATTTATTAATCTCTTATATGGATATTTTTGACTTTAAAAAATATATAAAAATTAGCAAAAATTCTAGAAAAATGGAAAAAATATAAAAATATAAAAATCACAAAAATATCTTATTTACTACATTTTAACAATTTTTTACATATTTATGTATTTATAGTATTTATATATATATCTTATATTGTATTTATACATATATACAAATACAAATACATATATATATTATATTTATATAAAAAAGAGATATAAAAATTGAAAAATATAAAAAGAAAATGCAAAACTATAAAACCAAAAATAAAATAATTATAAAAATTAAAAACCCCACAAAAAGGATCTATACTTAATGAATGACTTGGTTTGTACATAAAAGAAAACCATAGGCTACCTGTATTGCTCTCTGTGGTTCGATCTCTACATGCTTAGTCACTATGCATTTTACCGTAGAGAAATAAAATCTTAATGCCACATTTTTGCCATTAATTGAATTATGCATATTGTGGGTTAATTGCTGATTAAATCCAAGGCCTTCGTCGATTATGTCGACGACGGTGTTCCCACCTTGTGTGGAACACCCGACCGATGATGATTTTTGGGGTTTATCAGTTGTGCATACCATCGAATACTCTTACCAGCATGTAGTGGTTGTCTAGTGAGTTGCCTCGGTTGATCCTATCTTACTTATGTTGGGATTCTTTAAAAAAGAGTTACTATGGAAATCAAATCGACTTCATTAAAAGATGAGTACTCTCAAAATCAAGAGGACTTGTAAATGAAATAAGAATGGTGAATTGGGGTATGAATGGTAAAGTTAGTAAAGGAAGGTGTTGTAAACTTAGTTGGTATGTATCTACTTCACACATGCCTTCGAAGGCACCCAACCCAAAGATACCATGTATCTTGGAGTCATAGTATGAGACCATCGTGGTCAATATCACATACTACATGAATATTGGAAAGTACTAATAATGAAAAATCAACTTAAAGAATGGTAATGATCTAAGAATAAGTATTTCCTTGTAGCTGTTACTAGTGGGAGAGTGTTCACATTTGTATATACTTGCTTCACCCAGTCACCTGTTGCTTTACCTGTCATTTAAATATACATGTACTGGATAACTTTGCTCATAACGTACTCTCTTCTGTAAGATCCAACAGGTTTGCAGAAACCGTCGTAGTAGTAGGTGCAGTTTTGTTGTTGTGGAGCTTGCAGGTTTAGTCGTACCATACAAGGTGTGTAATTATGGTTTGGTTTGTAGTGGCTATTTGACTTATACTTTTGTACTTTTGAGAGATATTATTTGTACTTATACTCTGATGGACAGTTTCAAGCTTTGTACATTTTGTGGACACGATGCTTTTGTTATTATTGTAGTTTTTATATCATGTTATAAAGAAAATGAATTATCCTCATGCAATTCCTTCTTTACATTCCTTATTCTTCTGCAATAGATTCATACGTTAAAATGTGCGTGTGCTGAATGTGAATGTCGTGCTTACGAGATGGTTGTTGAGTACTGTGATCCATGAGTATGACAATATCTCCCTTGCATCAACCTTCATTAGCTCCATTCCTAGATAGGACTCGAGAAAGCGGGACAGACTTGCATTGCTACCATCACATAAGGCCACCTTCCGATCATAATTTCTCTAGGGTCCTCGACTAATAGAAAACTATTGGCATGGCTTTTTTAATCGTAACATCATTATAGCCTGGCATGGACAACAGGAAAACAACTAAATAGTTGTAGCCTTCTCCCTCATCATCTTCCATCATTTAGTATTAGTGGAAGGTGAGTGAAGTAGCCTCTGTATGGATGAGGGCAAGGAGGAACCTTCCGACATCACCTAAACTATATATTTGGCATGGTTGATAATTTTCCCAATAAGTAAGGTCCGCAACTGATATTGCAAAAAAAGGAGACATAACAGATATTGCGGAATTTAAGAGAGGTATACTGTAAAAACAAGCGGAAAAAGTATCATGTATTAAGAACAACAAAAATCAACTAAAGATTTGATGGCTAAATTAATAAGGCACCTTAATATGAATACACCTCTTTGACACCCTAATCTCTCTCAAGCCATCATTTGCATTCAACTTTGTTCACATGCAAGAGGTTTGTATTGCACAATAATCCACGAGCTTTCTATAGCATATTACATCACAAAATGTTGAGTTTTACAACATAAGTTATTATAAGAACACTAACTAGGGTCAAGTTGTTATGAAAATTGATGATGTGTTTTTATGTTGAAATTTCAATATAAATTGAGAACGAAAAATTTATGATGTTTGATATAGATAATTTTTTTATATATAGAAATCATTATAATGATAAAAAATAAATGTGGTACCAATAAGGTTTCTCCGCAACAAATATATCCATTTTTTTCTACAAATTATATTATGCCACCTGCCTCTTATATCTTTTACGTTTTAACCTCCTTGATATCTCTATTTCTAATAGTACTTTTCTTCTTGCTTCTGTTATCCTTATTTACATATTTTATAATATTTATATTTTGATATATAATCCAATGTTATTAAATTTACATGCTTGCACATGTCTTCTTATTTTATACGTTCTTGTAATCTAACCCTTCAATTTACTTGTTTTTGGTCTCGTTAATTATTGGATTTTTTATATTTATGTCCTCCTTAGATGTTGCAATAGTAGTCATGCTCCTTTTTTAGGAATATTAGTTGTACCCTTGATTTCTACTCCTATTATCACTTGTGTCCTTCCGTTAGTTTGATTGTCCGACCCTCAAATGTGCCTTCATTGCGGAACCTGAGGAGAAATATCCTGTCATCATCAGCTCACGATTGACCGAGGAGAAAGAGTCTTGCTTGCTAGAGATCTTGGAAAAGAACCACAAGGCAAGAGGCTGGAGCATTTCTGATCACCACAGGATAAATCTCGTACTGTGTTCACACCATATCTACTTGGAGAAAGATGCCAAACCCTCTCGTTAGTTCTAGCGTAGTTTGAATCCAAACTTACGAGAGGTCATGAAGAAGGAGATAGATAAATGGTGTGACACGGATTTTATTAATCACGCCTCTGATTCCAAGTGAGTGGCACCACTTCATATTGTGTCGAAGAAGTCGAGCATTCAGATTGTCACACATAAGAACAGAGAGGAGATCATGAAGCAAGTACTCACATCGTGGTGTGTCTATATGGATTACATGCGCCTGAATGTCGTGATAAAGAAGGATCACTTTTTCCTTTCATTCATTGATTATATCTTGGAGAGACTAGCATCTAAAGAGTTATTTTGCTTCTTGGATGAGTACTCGGGTTACAATCAGATAGCTATAGCTCATAAGGACAAGGAGAAAACCACCTTCACATGTCCTTTTGGAATGTAAAACCACCTTCACATATCCTTTTAAAATGTACGAATTCAGACGTGCATGCCCTTCGGGTTATGCAATGCTTCAGGAACATCCAAAGGTGCATGATCACGGCCTTTGCCAAGATGGTGGGTGAATACCAAGAGGTCTTCATGAATGACTTCTCAATTTACAGAGGTTCTTTTGATTTTTGCCTGAGGCATCTAGATCGAGTCCTGCAGAGATGTTGTGAGGTGAATCTGGGGCTTTCCTGAAAAAAAAGTCAATTCATGATGCATGAGGGTGATCAATCTCCATTTCATCACCTTTATTCTATCATTTTGGCCTTAAAACCTCTAGTTAATGCAAGTATATAGTATTATTTTGTACAAATTAACATTCATTAATTGTTCCATTTATTGTGTATAAAATATTATTTTTAATGCCAAATTATAGAATAAAAGATAAAAAGAAAAAGAATAAAATGTCAAGGGTATTTTATGACCCTAAACCCCAAGACATAGGCATCTTGATGACTGGGTCGACAAGGAGTAAAGTTGGGGGAGATAAGGGCCAAAATTCTATTAAAATCCCAAATCTTTTAATCATCAATAACCCTTTTTTGGGACCTATTTTATTTTCTATTTTTTATACCTTAAATAAAGAAACTTTGTTCATGAAAGTTGTAGATAATAATATATATAAAAAAACAAAATTGATTTCATACAAAAATAATATACTGTGTTCATTTTATACTCTAAATAAGAAGCCAAAATTCTAACTTCCCATACCCATATCTCCTAAATAAAAACTCAAAATATCACCTTTAATTGTATATAACTTTTAATAATCTATTTAATGAAGGTGATTTCATATTTTTTGGAGTTAAGGTTTGAAAGTTAGTTTTTGGACCCTTATTGTACAATATATCCGAATAAAATATTCATTTTATTTATTCTTTATTATTTTTATAATTTTACATTTTTATAATTTTGTAAATATTATTTATAATATATGTACATATTTAGAATATAATAAAATCATGAATAAAATATTGAAATATAATATGTACACAAAATACATATTTTCAATAATGTTTTCTTAGAGTTTTACCCCTGTATTGTTTGGTCAATATCTTGCGAACCATTTGTCCAAATTTATTGAAATTAATGGCATTTTGAAGATATTTTTATGCTTTTTAATTTAGCATATTTCATTTTTTTGAATGATCTATTTTGAATGCCTTAAATTTTAGAGTGTATAAATATTCTTTTCAACCTTGAAAAGGAAATAAAAATTGATTCTTTAATTATTCATTGATCAATCAACACCTTGTTATACACTACATGAGTCTAAATCAAATTAAGCCCCTTAATTAAACCATTACTCATTAATTCTTGATTAATTCTTTAATTGAGAATTTGATTGTCAGTTATTAAAAAGAATCAACTAGTTAATTAGGTTAACTGTTTGGGCGTGTTTTGTGCACTGATTTCTTAAATAATTATACAAGTTATTAGATGAATAATCAAAAGATTGTTTAGTGTATTGTATCTTGTTTTGTGTGCATCTGCATAATTACTGTTCATTCGATATATTTGCATAAAAATCTCTAAAAATTATCTTGCATTGTATTGTCTGATGTTGCTTGACTTACATCACCATTAAATTGCTAAAGTAAATATTTAACTCTTAGATTAAATTATATAATTACTTATGTCCATGTGTCATCCCTTGACTTGCCCAAGATAAATTAAAGCCGAATCCTCTTCGCATAGATTATTCGATTCAGTTCTGACTGAGTGATGATTGGTGTATTATAACGAATATATATTATTATTGTCAATTAGCGTTTAGTCAGACTGCCTGACAGGTTCTTTTGTGTACCACATGTCACCCGAACCACAGAAGGCTCCTCTGTAGCTTTATTGACTAAAGGAGGTCGCTGTGATAGGAATGGGTAAGAGGTTGGTCCTCTACTCATGGTTGGGGTGTCCCTGACAGCTGCTACTCCTGTACATGATGTATGCGGTAAGCATGAACAGAAGATGCAGTCACGACAGGTACCTTTAACTTAGATACCTTCTATGGAAGCTCTGCCATCTGCTTGGGAAGCTGTGATAAGATGCTATCTAGCTCATTCATTCTCTTGTCAATCCTCTCAACAACGGTTCATCAGTTAATTTATTATCTTTGGCTTTGTATGAAAAATTGGAGTTGGGACCATTGCGCAAATCAAGAGCATTACTCCAGTTTGCGAATAAGTCTATGAAGAAGAAAAGGGTGAAGTTAAAAACATTATCATCAAGATTGAGGGACAATATTATAGAGTGGACTTCACTTTCCTTGATATGGATATCCCCAATCATTGGTAAAATTCATCATCCTTGGGTGACCTTTCCATAGGACCACTGGAGCTTCTTTCAATTATCAGACAAGGATGATGAAGTTTCGTTCTCCAAGCGGAGAAGTAGAACTTAGGATGAAGCAGATGAAATGATAGCGAACTGACTCTGAATCTAGCACAAAGTTCTCTTCATCGTTAGAAGCAGACTGTAGAATCGTGAGCACAATCGGAGTATGGAAACATAATCCGACAGAACTGAGTGAGATCCTCTCATCTGGAGAGGAAAGTAAGCACGATGCAGTTTGTGAGGTGTTGCCAGAGTTCTTGAGTTATGGGTCATCTTCCTATCCCCTCGATGACTCAGAGATCTCTTCGGATCTGTCAGTTCCTTCTTCTTCGAGACAATCAAGGGATAGGGATTACGAGTCAAACATAACTTTAGCCATATTATTGTGTTTCTTTGGCAACTCGACTCCTTACACAACGAAGTTGGTGGCAAGCACAATTGAGTTAGTTCCATCTTCACGATGCACGTAACCAGATTCAGAGATGGTTCAACCCTATTTAATTGATGATACTGCTTTGCTAGAGCTGAAGTCGTTACCTCCTACACAAAAGTACACCTTTCTTGCGGGGCCTAAAGATATATTTCATGTCATGTTCTAAGTTGACTGTAGAAGAGAAGTCTAGGTTGTTAGGAGTTTTAGAGAAGAACCGCAAGGATATAGAGTGGACGGTGTCGGATCTCGTGGGTATAAACCTCTCACCCTTTTCATACCACATTTATGTTAAGGATAACACCAAACCTTTCCATTAGTTTCAAAGAATATTAAAGCCTAGTCAGCGGGAAGTAGTATAGAAAGAGATTGAGAAATGATGTGGTGCATGTTTTGTTTACCCCATCTTTGATTCCAAGTGGGTGGCTCCCCTTCATGTCATCCCAAAGAAGTCGAACATTCAGATGGTCACTAACGAGGAAGGTGTTGAGATCGCGACACAAGTACCCACATCGTGGTGCATTTATGTGAATTATAGACACTTAAATTCTGCGACCAAGAAAGATCACTTTCCCTTACCTTTTATCGATCAGATCTTGGAGAGACTAGCAATAGAGTTTTTCTATTTTTTTATGGGTACTCTGGCTAAAATCAAGTAGCCATCGTCCCTAAAGACCAAGAAAATACCACTTCTAAATGTCCTTTCGGCCTTACGCTTTCATGCACATGTCATTTGGGCTTTGCAATGCTTTAGGCACTTTTCAGCGGGGTATGATCACTGTATTTGCTGAAATGGTTGTGGATTTCTTGGAGGTCTTCATGGAAGACTTCTCAGTCCATGGTGATTCTTTTTATCCATGTTTAGACATTTGGACTGAGTACTTCAAAGGTGTAGGCAGATGAATTTGGTACTCTGATGAATCTCGTATTCATCATGCTAAAATTGGTCATTTAGGCTCTGTTCCCCATCATTCACCTGTAATTAATCATTAATAGAGCATTATTAGCATTCATACATGTGTAAATAATATCTGCATTTCATCATGCATAATTGCATTAAAAATCTCAAGTGTAAATTAGCCCAAAAAGCCGCTAACTTCTCACATTTGTAAATAATTCATCCTAACTCCGATTGACCCCAAACCACCTCCATTGTGTAGATATTATTAACTTTATTAAATAAAAAAAGTACAAAAAAATTACTAACCCCAATAAGTGTCAAATAATCCCAAAGTCTAATTTCACATCTGACGGACTAAAATGAGCATATCTCCTACATACAGTGTCCAATTTTGGTCTACTCACTTTTAAAGTACTCCATTTTCAAATACCTTCAAAACAAGACTAATTTCATAAAATCCGGAGCTCATTTGTGAAAGTTGGGTTTTGGGTCTCTTTTGCGCATTTTGACTTTTTGCTATTTTTGACTTCAGTTTTTATGTCCTTAATTAAGTCTTTTAATTTTATTTCTTCTTCATTTGTGTTCTTCGATGAAAGTTTTATTAGGCGACACAAAAGTCCAAATCCAGATTAAAACTAAAATCAAAGAAAGTGACCAAGTCCATGTGTCCGTTGTCGGTCTGTACAAAAGTTGAGTGTTTCTGACTTCTATTTTACTTTCCTATTTTCTTATTTATTAAAAATCTAAAAAACTAGATTAATGTGTAATTAATTTTCTTGTATTTTACCGTATTTTTTCTAAAATTTTTATCCTCTCTAAAACCACCAAAAAATACAAAATCCCCAAAACCCGGTTTTATGTACACATGGAGAACTACCAAAAATATCACTTCTCACAGATCACCTCTTTTGGTCTTGGATCCTTCATGAAAGTTGTAGATGTCGACAAGATGAACACTTTCGTGAAGGAAAATTTTCAATCCGAGGTCATTCTCTATGTCTTTTCTATTTTTCTTTAGTTTAAATTTTGAATTTTTTTGGGGGCGCCATGTGGCAGCTCCCGAGCGTGCCACGTGGAACCCCCACTCTCTCTCCAGCCGCCCCACCCCAGGTCACGTGCCTAGCACGTGACCCAGGCCTTCTCCCCCAATGCACGCATGAGCTCTTCCCATCCGTTTCCCCCTTCCGCCTTGCGCGGCCATCGAGCCGCCTTGCATGGCCGTTCACCACCCCCTTGCGCGTAACCGATCATCACCTTCCCCCTATAAAGCTCCGCCGAACTCCACCTTGGCGAGGCATCCGCCCTCTTGTCGGTTACAGTGGCCAAGATTTTGGTGAGATCCAGGACTTCAAGAAGCCCTGTTGCAGTCTCCTAGAGAGCTCTTGTGTAGATATTACTAACCTTATTAAATAAAAAAATACAAAAAAATACTAACCTCAATAAGTGTCAAATAATCCCAAAGTCTAATTTTACATCTGACAGACTAAAATGAGCATATCTCCCACATACAGTGTTCGATTTTGGTCTACTTACTTTTAAAGTACTCCATTTTCCAATACCTTTAAAACAATACCAATTTCATAAAATTCGGAGCTCATTTGTGAAAGTTGGGTTTTGGACCTCTTTTGCGCATTTTGACTTTTTGCTATTTTCGACATCAGCTTTTATGTCTTTAATTAACTCTTTTAATTTTATTTCTTCTTCATTTGTGTTCTTTGATGAAAGTTTTATTAAGCGACACAAAAATCCAAATCCTGATTAAAACTGAAATCAAAGAAACTGACCAAGTCCAAGTGTCCGTTGTCGGTCTGTACAAAAGTTGAGTGTTGCTGACTTCTATTTTATTTTCCTATTTTCTTATTTATTAAAAATCCAAAAAATTAGATTAATGTGTAATTAATTTTCTTGTATTTTTCCGTTATTTTCCGATAATTTTTATCCTCTCTAAAACCATCAAAAAAAATACAAAATCCCAAAAACTCGGTTTTCTATACACATGGAAAACGACCAAAAATACCACTTCTCACAGATGACCTCTTTCGCTCCTGGATCCCTCATGAAAGTCGTATATCTCGATAAGACGAACAACTTTCATGAAGGAAAATTTTCAATCCGAGGTCATTCTCTATGTCTTTTCTATTTTTCTTTAGTTTGAATTTTGAAATTTTTTTGGGGGCGCCATGTGGCAGCTCCTGGGCATGCCACGTGGCACCCCCAGGTCACGTGCCTAGCACGTGACCCAAGCCTTCTCCCCCAATGCACACATGAGCACTTCCCAGCCGTTCCCCCCTTCCGCCATGCACGGCCATCAAGCCGCCTTGCATGGCTGTTCACCACCCCCTTGCGCGTAACCGATCATCACCTTCCCCCTATAAAGCTCCACCTTGGCGAGGCATCCGCCTTACAATTATCAATTTTTATTTTAATTTTGTGAAAGAGAGTTAGCATAGATTTTATTTTCTGCAATATTCTCAAGGTCCCTCTCTTTGAACCCTTGTAATAATTTTAGACTGAACATTTCTGTGGTGTGTCGGGTCTGTTTCAACTCCTTCTGTGTGGTTGGGACCCGACTTGAGTGGCGTAGGACTTAGACACATATATGATCGTTTCTTTATCATTGATTGTGCTCGTAATTCTTGGGCCACACTCTCACTAATATACGCACTATAGATCGTTCAACATTAGCCAAAAATTTAAATCAATTCTTCCCGCTAATAGAACTATCTGTTTAGGGCGTTTTTCATCTGTGCATATCATTTAGTGTAAATTTTAATTCCTTGTACTGCATCCCGCATGAAGAACGCGAGGATTCACTGTAAGTCCTTCTCTTAAGCATGCATCATTGACTTACGTTTGCATTGGCTTTTCCGATTCTCCTTCTCAAGTTTTACAACTTAAGGATTTAAAGGAATTGGGACTGCTCGTTAGGCGTGAATTTTTGTGCTCACATAAACCACAGTGATAACCTTAATTTAAAATTAGGATTGCTAATCAAGGCGATTGTAAATAAATTGACAGAAAATTAATCTGTGTTTGCTGGAGAGGAACCCACTCATTGTTTGTAAGGACCAGAACGCACACTTAGGAAAGAACCCAAAACCGAAGTGCTTCGTTCAGACTACTGATTTTAAACAATTAGCTACTTTTCAGTGAGGGTCTCGGGTAGCCGTTTACGGTCCGACTTCCCTTAGCAGAGTAGGTGGTTTAGAGGACACCGCAGAAGGCTCCGTCCTCAAGTAACACAAGTAGCCGTTTAAACAGTCCGTACTTACACCTATATTGGCTAAAAGTAGGTGCAACTAGTTGTATGAACTCGGGACAGTCTTTGTGAAATATTTCGGCACCTAACAGCTCTGCTTAATTTTTAAGATTGTTTTGTCATTAAATTAAAACTGAAAAGATAAGCGGCCGAACCCTGACGTGCCTTCATCTGTATTGAGTGGTGAACTTGAGAAATGGCTTGTGTTTGCTTTGTGTCTGCTTCTTGTCTTAGAAGTTTCATCTTTTCACTCCTCCGCTAAGGAATCTCTTATCCTTAACAAAAACCTCATTTAATTCCAGCACTTATCTTTGAACTCTTCCTTTCTGAAGGTGAATCATAATGCCTCCAAAGAAGAACCCCGGGGACGATGAGAACGACAATGACCCTATCCGGGCACTCTTGGCTAGGATAACCGCTGCCGAACAAACTAATGAACTACTTAGGACACAGTTGGCAATAATGCAATAAGGCGAGGCTGCTATGGAAGACACGTATCTCCCGGAATTAGATGAAGATTATAATTGGTTGAGACCTGTCCCCCCTGAGGATGCATTCGAACACAAACCTCATTTCCTTGGACTGCTGCCAAAGTTCAGAGGAAATAATCACGAAGAACCATATATCTTCCTCTGCGACTTCGAGTTAGTCTGTGCTAACCTTTGCCACCCTAGGGATAGCCAGGACTACATAAGGTTGAGAGATGTCCCCTTTGCCTTGACTGACAAGGCAGCCTACTGGTTGAAAAATCTAGGGGAAATAGTCACAACATGGGCCACATTCAAGACTCTATTCTTAAAGAAATTCTACCCAGTTAGTAGAATTAATCAAATGAGGATCAAGCTCACGAGTTTCACCCAACACCCGAATGAACCATTTCATGAAACCTGGGAAAGATTCACAGACTTAATACAGAAATGCCCAGGACACGGGATAAGTAAAATGATACTGGTCCAAAGTCTTGTGAGCGGGCTGAACCCTGAGACTCAAGGGTTGGTTAGTGCATCCTGCGGAGGAAGCTACATGGGACGCCACGAGGACACCGTCTACAAGGTGTTCGAAAGACTTGCTGAATCTAGCCGTGCACAAACCACTAGCCGGGCTTACATAGCCGTCTCCAAAAAATGGTGAATAATCTGACAACCGACCACAATGCTGATATGGGAATAATAGCTGATAAGCTAACTATGGTTGAGCAGATTTATAAAAAGGTGGATGAGATCCATAAATCATCCGATATGGAGAAATTAGCTAAACTGCCTAAACAAATGGAGGAACTGGCTGAAAGGGTATCAAAGATACCATCCCTGACTGCACCCCCCACCCATACACCAAATTCACTACATTCAAGGTCAAGGAGTAGGGAAACATAGCCATTGGGGTGGAGACCAAGTCTTGTCCCCTCAAACTGATGAAACCTCTGCTCAGACTGATTTTGAGGAACCTCCACAAGTCATGGAGATAAACGGAGTTTGGTATAATTTGGAACCGGTCAACCGCTCAGACCAAAACTCTACTCCGAACCCTCGTCCACCGCTGGCCCGACCCATCTACCAACCTCAACCACAGCAGCGACAGCAATATCTCACGGGTTATCAAATCCCGCAACCTCAGCCACAACAGAACCAACGCCAACAGGCCAGGCAGGGCCAAGGATCCTCTTGTTCAATCTCTCCAGAACTCCAGCGAGTGCTGGATGAGCTTCACGACATGAGAGTCGACATAAATCGACTCTCTCATTGGAGAGATGAGGTAACTGCACCTAGACCGTGATTGTAGCTCAAGTCCAGGCTAACCCAAATAACCTTGGACGTAATCAGGTATTAATCTCTGACTATTTCGTACCTGAAATTGAGCCTTCCTCAAATAATAACTCTTATCATATCTCTCTTAGGAGCGGAAGGACCGTAACCATGCCTGATCGAGCGAAGGAACACAAAGACATAGCCCCAGTGTCCACCAATTCACACAACCCTGGGGAAATTGACAAAGGAAGACATGAGGAGAAAGAACAAGTCCCACCCACACCACCCAGATACAATGGAGAGTCTGAGTCTGAGTCAGACAGAGAAATGCCACCAAGACACCAGCCACATCTGCCCACAAATTTCCCTGTTTTTAGTCCGAGTGCGAGTCCTGTAAAAAAAATCTCATTCAATAAAAGTGATGTTCTTGATCATAACAAGTCCATTCGTTTCCCCCATGCTCTTACGGCAGGAAAGCAGAAAAACATGAAAAACCAAAAAAATGATGACGAGATGGCCCGCATCTGCAAAGAAAATATTAAGGTCACTCTGTCCTTAGACGAGATGATAGAAAGAGACTCGGCTTTTCGAAAATACCTTAAGGTGAGATGCACACCAACAAGGGCCAGCAAACAGACTCCTAGCCGAACAGAAAAACACATACTCTCAGTAGCTACATCTCGTCTTATAAAAAATGAGCTGCCAAGGAAGAAAAGAGACATGGGTGCTCACTTTGTCAGTAGCCACATCAAAGAAATCAAATTTGCAAGAACATTATTAGACAATGGATCATCTATCAATCTCATGCCCACAACCCTATTTGAGCATCTAAATCTAGGTCCTCTTAAGCAATATACAGTTGTACTTCAATTCGCAGATACATCAATAAAGAGACCTAGGGGAGAGATTCGAAATGTTGTCATCAACATATAGGGACAAAATTACCTAGTGGATTTCACAATACTTGACATGGATGTCCCTAGAAATTGGAAAGATTCCCAGATGATACTAGGGCGACCCTTCCTTAGGACCGCAGGAGCTATATTTGATTACACATCGGGGAGAATCCAGTTTGGAAAAGTTGAACTTAAAATGCGACAAACTAGGTTCCAAAGACCTGACACTGAGTCGAGCACTGAGTCTGAAAAATCAGAAACTGAGACTGAATTTACAGAAGCAACAGTTGGGCCCTGGATACAAAACCCAACCACTATGATAGAATCAACCTCATCTGGAGAGGAAATTGTTGATGATTTAGTCTGCCAGCTCATTCATGCATCTACCTATACTCTAGGAGACTCAGAGGCCCCTCTAGACCTGTCAGTCCATTCTCCTTATGGACATTCCTTGAGTAAGGTACACAGATCGGACGCGGCGATTGCCACACCAAATTCCATCATTAGTGATCCGATCCCTGAAACAACCACGATGGTGGACAATATGGATACACTGCAAGCCTCCACATCACAACAAGAACCATCACTGAGGGGACTGGATTCGAGCAACATCATTGACCTTCCTGAACTCAAACCATTGCCCCCTACACTTAAGTATGCCTTCCTTGCAGGAAAAAAGGGACAATTTCCAGTCATTATCAGTTCACATCTGACCGAAGAGCAGGAGGCCCGCCAGCTTAATGTTTTGGAGAAAAACCGCAAGGCTATAGGCTGTAGATTGTCTGATCTCCCAGGGATAAACCCATCCCTGTGCTCATACCATATTTACCTGGAAGATAGTGCTAAACCCTCCCGTGAATGCCAACGTAGATTGAATCCAAACTTACGGGAAGTGGTTAAGACTGAGATCGAAAAATGGTGTAAAGCTGGGTTCATATATCCCATCTCCGACTCCAAATGGGTGTCACCTTTGCATGTAGTCCCGAAAAAGTCGGGACTTCAGATTATCACCAATGACGAGGGAGAAGAGATCACGACACGGGTACCCACGCCGTGGCGTGTCTGTGTGGATTACAGGTGCCTGAATGCCGCAACGAAGAAGGATCACTTTCCGCTGCCTTTTATTGATCAAATCCTGGAGAGATTGGCAGGGAGAGAATACTTCTGTTTCTTAGTCATGTACTCGGGCTACAATCAGGTAGCCATCGCACCCGAGGACCAGGAAAAGACTACTTTTACATGCCCCTTTGGCACATACGCATTCAAGCGAATGCCTTTTGGGCTTTGCAATGCCCCCGACACCTTTCAGCGATGCATGATTACGATTTTCGCCGACATGGTTGGGGATTTCCTGGAGGTCTTCATGGATTACTTTTCAGTCCATGGTGATTCATTCGATGATTGTCTAGCACACCTGGATTGAGTCCTCCAAAAGTGTAGGGAAGTGAATCTGTTGCTCTCTTGGGAGAAAAGCCATTTCATGGTGAAAGAGGGCATTATATTGGAGCATGTCATCTCCAAGAAGGGAATGGAGGTTGACCCAACCAAAGTTGATGTGATTAAGAAACTAGAGCCACCCACAAATGTGAAACAAGTACGGTATTTTCTAGGGCATGTCGTATTTTACAGGAGATTTATTAAAGACTTTTCAAAAATTACCCGACCATTAACTGACCTTCTTGGGAAAGACACCGAATTCCTGGTATATCACAAGTGTCTAGAAGCCTTCGAATTACTCAAGAGAAGGATCATTGAGACTCCCGTCCTACAAGCTCCCGACTGGTCTCTTCCCTTCGAGATCATGATAGACGCATCCGATTTTGCTGTAGGGGCTGTATTAGGACAACGAAAAGATGGAATCCCGTATGCTATTCACAACGCAAGCAAAGTTTTAGACCCTGCTCAGAAAAATTACACTGTGATCGAAAAGGAAATGCTTGTTGTAGTTTTTGCCTTGAAAAAATTTCGATCTATACTTCTAGGATCAAAGGTGAAAGTTTACATAGACCATTCAGCCATTCGATACTTAATGGCCAAAAAGGACTCAAAAGCACGACTTCTGAGATGGATTCTACTGCTTCAAGAATTTGATTTGGAGATTAAAGACAAACCTGGTATTAAAAATGTCGTGGCTGATCATTTATCACGGATCGAACATAACAAAATTTCGAAATCTGAATCCATCCGTGAAACCTTCCCAGACGAGTCAATTTCTACTCTTGACTCACTCCCATGGTATGCAGACACGGTGAATTATCTTGTCACCAAGGAAGTTCCTCAAGGTTGGCCCAGAAACAAAATCGATCGACTCATATCTGAAGCGAGACACTATCATTGGGAAGATGCGTTCCTTTTCTTTGAAGGACCGGATTGCATATGGAGAAGATGTATTCCTCAAGAGGAATACCAAAGTATCCTCAATCTATACCACACCTTGGAGGTGGGAGGACATCACTCTGGGAAGAGGACTGCCGAGAAGATATTACAATGTGGATTTTACTGGCCGACCTTGTTTAAAGATGCTTACAATTTTGTCAGGTCGTGTCCCGTCTGTCAGAGAACGGGAGGAACCATTGGTTCCAAAGATGCCATGCCTATGCAACCTGTGATCATCTGTGATGTATTCGATGCATAAGGCATTGACTTTATGGGCCCATTCCCTAATAGTCAATGATTTGAATATATTCTTCTCGCGGTAGATTATTTATCTAGATGGGTGGAGGCTATCCCTACTCGAGCAGCAGATAGCAAAACTGTTTGCAAGTTTTTGAAAGATAACATTATTTCGAGGTTTGGAATTCCAAAAGTTTTGATATCTGATGGGGAAAGCCACTTTGTCAACCGGGAGGTGAAGAAGTTGACTAAGGAATACGGCATCGAGCATTGTGTCGCTACTCCTTACCATCCACAATCCAATGGCATGGCCAAGGTGTCAAACAGGGAGGTTAAAGGAATTTTACAGAAGCTCGTCTGCCATGACAGGAAGAACTGGTCCCAACTCCTGGACCAGGTTCTATGAGCCTACCAGACGGCTTATAAGACCCATTGGGTACCTCCCCGTTCAGAATGGTATATGGAAAGCCATGCCATTTGCCCGCAGAACTCGTGCATAAATCAGAATGGGCAATCAAAAAGGTTAATTGGAACTGTCACCAAGGAAAGAAGAACCGAGAGATGGATTTGAATGAACTATCTGAAATTAGAAATCATGCGTATGAAAATAGCACCATTTACAAGGACAAGGTAAAGAGATGGCATGACAAGAACATTCAAACCAAGATCTTTGTCCAAGGACAGAAAGTTTGGCTATTTAATGCAAAATTGAAAATTTTCCAAGGGAAATTGAAATCGAAATGGACAGGACCCTTCATTGTAAGAGAGGTACACAATAATGGGAGTGTTGAGATCTCAGAGACCGCAGATAGCACTCAAACATTTATAGTCAACGGTCAGCTGCTTAAACATTTTGTCGAATCCAACGAGCATTTAGTACAAGTTGAACAGATCTCCTTCACTCAGGGCACAGATTTTGACAAAAGATTTGATCTGCCCAGATAGACCACCTCTCTGAAACCCACACTCTTCTGTATATCCATCTACCCGCTCTCGATCCCTCGATACTTAGGGGACCGACTTCATTGTTTATACATCATGTCTCTTCTATTGTTTTCGACCCATCTATACTTCGTACGAGCTATGTCTACATTTCACTTTGTGCCATGAGGACATAGCACAAGCTAAGTATAGGGGGGTGTGTTTGTATAGATTTTATCTACTTTATCCATAGCTCATACTTTAATTGTTTTTATCTAACATCGGGGATGGGTACAAGTAGTGTGTATAATACCTGTTTTTCAAAAAGAAAAAAGAAAAAAAAAGGAAAAAAATTTCACTCATGGTCTTGCATTTCATCAAGCATTTCATGCACTCCTTGGTCGATATATTCCTGACACATTCACCATCACTCAAAGCTTGAGGATTTTTGAGGACACTTGATTTCTGAGATCTCGAGATTCTGAGTTAGCCTGCTTTAGTCATTAGGGTTTTAAACTTAATAATCCACACTTCCCTAGTTTGAAAGATTTGAGCGCTATATTGCACTCTTCGTCTCTACCTTCAAAAAGAATATGATCAGCACAATCACTCCCACAACTGCATGATTGATGAGATGAGTTGAGATATCACTTGAGTAACTAGGACTAGAGATTTGAGTTTAGACCCGATCTGATGATATTCGAGGACGGGATAAAGTTAATGAAGGCTGCAAAAAACCTGAGTGTCAACAAAACCTAGCCAGTATGTGAACAAGTTCATATGCTATCTTTTTGATATTGACCTAAGTGCCAGGGTGTGTTAAAACTTAATGAAAAATTGTTGATCAGTGTGCGCCAACTTTTGATAAAAGCAGTGGAGCTAGCCAACAAAAGAAAAGAAAAAGAAATATTAAAGAAAAGCTCTATCATCCAAAGTCAAAATCCAAATGAGCTTCCACCAATGGCGAGCGCTCCCAAACATTTTCAAAGTGTCCACTTGGACCAAGCGCTAATTAGGACCAAGGAGTCGGGCTGACACCACAAAAAGGGCTCTGCATCGTAAGGGATACAAGTCTGGGTGTCGAAGGTATCTTAGATACTCAAAAGAGACACACCCCGGTGTACTCCCAGAAAAACAAGTGCAGATGACTCCAAATTCTCTTGACGAACACATTGATCAACAAAATGAAAATATACTTGTGTTGAGTAATAAGGCACTCGAGAGGCACCTTGATACAATGTAAGGGAGAGAAAATTAGACACAATCCTATACCCTCAATCATCTGGCCGTCCATCTACACTTTCAAGTCTGACAAACTAATGAGACGGTTGACTGAAGCAAGAATAGACTTATTCCCTAGTGTTGAGGATTAGGTCTAGAGGAGAGTCTCTTGGATTAGAACTTTGGGTGATGTCTAGACTTGACTCTCATGAATGCAGTACACTAAAAATCATATCCTTATATTATATGTACAAACAGAGAGTTTGAAAATTACAGAAGTTGGATTCCTTTTGATTAAAGCTTGGTTGAGCCCAGAATTTTAGGATCACTCAAATTAAGGGTCTTCTATGAATTAAGCCTTGAAAATTCACATGCACAGTCAGGGATGTATTCAACTAAGTCATTCATTCATGCTCGGGGACGAGCATGGTCTAAGTATAGGGGTATGCTGAATCTCATATTCATCATGCTAAAATTGGTCATTTAGGCTCAGTTCCCCATCATTCACCTATAATTAATCATTAATAGAGCATTATTAGCATTCATACATGTGTAAATAATATCTGCATTTCATCATGCATAATTGCATTAAAAATCTCAAGTGTAAATTAGCCCAAAAAGCCGCTAACTTCTCACATTTGTAAATAATTCATCCTAACTCCGATTGACCCCAAACCACCTCCATTGTGTAGATATTATTAACTTTATTAAATAAAAAAAGTACAAAAAAATTACTAACCCCAATAAGTGTCAAATAATCCCAAAGTCTAATTTCACATCTGACGGACTAAAATGAGCATATCTCCTACATACAGTATCCAATTTTGGTCTACTCACTTTTAAAGTACTCCATTTTCAAATACCTTCAAAACAAGACTAATTTCATAAAATCCGGAGCTCATTTGTGAAAGTTGGGTTTTGGGTCTCTTTTGCGCATTTTGACTTTTTGCTATTTTTGACTTCAGTTTTTATGTCCTTAATTAAGTCTTTTAATTTTATTTCTTCTTCATTTGTGTTCTTCGATGAAAGTTTTATTAGGCGACACAAAAGTCCAAATCCAGATTAAAACTAAAATCAAAGAAAGTGACCAAGTCCATGTGTCCGTTGTCGGTCTGTACAAAAGTTGAGTGTTTCTGACTTCTATTTTACTTTCCTATTTTCTTATTTATTAAAAATCTAAAAAACTAGATTAATGTGTAATTAATTTTCTTGTATTTTACCGTATTTTTTCTAAAATTTTTATCCTCTCTAAAACCACCAAAAAATACAAAATCCCCAAAACCCGGTTTTATGTACACATGGAGAACTACCAAAAATATCACTTCTCACAGATCACCTCTTTTGGTCTTGGATCCTTCATGAAAGTTGTAGATGTCGACAAGATGAACACTTTCGTGAAGGAAAATTTTCAATCCGAGGTCATTCTCTATGTCTTTTCTATTTTTCTTTAGTTTAAATTTTGAATTTTTTTGGGGGCGCCATGTGGCAGCTCCCGAGCGTGCCACGTGGAACCCCCACTCTCTCTCCAGCCGCCCCACCCCAGGTCACGTGCCTAGCACGTGACCCAGGCCTTCTCCCCCAATGCACGCATGAGCTCTTCCCATCCGTTTCCCCCTTCCGCCTTGCGCGGCCATCGAGCCGCCTTGCATGGCCGTTCACCACCCCCTTGCGCGTAACCGATCATCACCTTCCCCCTATAAAGCTCCGCCGAACTCCACCTTGGCGAGGCATCCGCCCTCTCGTCGGTTACAGTGGCCAAGATTTTGGTGAGATCCAGGACTTCAAGAAGCCCTGTTGCAGTCTCCTAGAGAGCTCTTGTGTAGATATTACTAACCTTATTAAATAAAAAAATACAAAAAAATACTAACCTCAATAAGTGTCAAATAATCCCAAAGTCTAATTTTACATCTGACAGACTAAAATGAGCATATCTCCCACATACAGTGTTCGATTTTGGTCTACTTACTTTTAAAGTACTCCATTTTCCAATACCTTTAAAACAATACCAATTTCATAAAATTCGGAGCTCATTTGTGAAAGTTGGGTTTTGGACCTCTTTTGCGCATTTTGACTTTTTGCTATTTTCGACATCAGCTTTTATGTCTTTAATTAACTCTTTTAATTTTATTTCTTCTTCATTTGTGTTCTTTGATGAAAGTTTTATTAAGCGACACAAAAATCCAAATCCTGATTAAAACTGAAATCAAAGAAACTGACCAAGTCCAAGTGTCCGTTGTCGGTCTGTACAAAAGTTGAGTGTTGCTGACTTCTATTTTATTTTCCTATTTTCTTATTTATTAAAAATCCAAAAAATTAGATTAATGTGTAATTAATTTTCTTGTATTTTTCCGATAATTTTTATCCTCTCTAAAACCATCAAAAAAAATACAAAATCCCAAAAACTCGGTTTTCTATACACATGGAAAACGACCAAAAATACCACTTCTCACAGATGACCTCTTTCGCTCCTGGATCCCTCATGAAAGTCGTATATCTCGATAAGACGAACAACTTTCATGAAGGAAAATTTTCAATCCGAGGTCATTCTCTATGTCTTTTCTATTTTTCTTTAGTTTGAATTTTGAAATTTTTTTGGGGGCGCCATGTGGCAGCTCCTGGGCATGCCACGTGGCACCCCCAGGTCACGTGCCTAGCACGTGACCCAAGCCTTCTCCCCCAATGCACACATGAGCACTTCCCAGCCGTTCCCCCCTTCCGCCATGCACGGCCATCAAGCCGCCTTGCATGGCTGTTCACCACCCCCTTGCGCGTAACCGATCATCACCTTCCCCCTATAAAGCTCCACCTTGGCGAGGCATCCGCCTTACAATTATCAATTTTTATTTTAATTTTGTGAAAGAGAGTTAGCATAGATTTTATTTTCTGCAATATTCTCAAGGTCCCTCTCTTTGAACCCTTGTAATAATTTTAGACTGAACATTTCTGTGGTGTGTCGGGTCTGTTTCAACTCCTTCTGTGTGGTTGGGACCCGACTTGAGTGGCGTAGGACTTAGACACATATATGATCGTTTCTTTATCATTGATTGTGCTCGTAATTCTTGGGCCACACTCTCACTAATATACGCACTATAGATCGTTCAACATTAGCCAAAAATTTAAATCAATTCTTCCCGCTAATAGAACTATCTGTTTAGGGCGTTTTTCATCTGTGCATATCATTTAGTGTAAATTTTAATTCCTTGTACTGCATCCCGCATGAAGAACGCGAGGATTCACTGTAAGTCCTTCTCTTAAGCATGCATCATTGACTTACGTTTGCATTGGCTTTTCCGATTCTCCTTCTCAAGTTTTACAACTTAAGGATTTAAAGGAATTGGGACTGCTCGTTAGGCGTGAATTTTTGTGCTCACATAAACCACAGTGATAACCTTAATTTAAAATTAGGATTGCTAATCAAGGCGATTGTAAATAAATTGACAGAAAATTAATCTGTGTTTGCTGGAGAGGAACCCACTCATTGTTTGTAAGGACCAGAACGCACACTTAGGAAAGAACCCAAAACCGAAGTGCTTCGTTCAGACTACTGATTTTAAACAATTAGCTACTTTTCAGTGAGGGTCTCGGGTAGCCGTTTACGGTCCGACTTCCCTTAGCAGAGTAGGTGGTTTAGAGGACACCGCAGAAGGCTCCGTCCTCAAGTAACACAAGTAGCCGTTTAAACAGTCCGTACTTACACCTATATTGGCTAAAAGTAGGTGCAACTAGTTGTATGAACTCGGGACAGTCTTTGTGAAATATTTCGGCACCTAACAGCTCTGCTTAATTTTTAAGATTGTTTTGTCATTAAATTAAAACTGAAAAGATAAGCGGCCGAACCCTGACGTGCCTTCATCTGTATTGAGTGGTGAACTTGAGAAATGGCTTGTGTTTGCTTTGTGTCTGCTTCTTGTCTTAGAAGTTTCATCTTTTCACTCCTCTGCTAAGGAATCTCTTATCCTTAACAAAAACCTCATTTAATTCCAGCACTTATCTTTGAACTCTTCCTTTCTGAAGGTGAATCATAATGCCTCCAAAGAAGAACCCCGGGGACGATGAGAACGACAATGACCCTATCCGGGCACTCTTGGCTAGGATAACCGCTGCCGAACAAACTAATGAACTACTTAGGACACAGTTGGCAATAATGCAATAAGGCGAGGCTGCTATGGAAGACACGTATCTCCCGGAATTAGATGAAGATTATAATTGGTTGAGACCTGTCCCCCCTGAGGATGCATTCGAACACAAACCTCATTTCCTTGGACTGCTGCCAAAGTTCAGAGGAAATAATCACGAAGAACCATATATCTTCCTCTGCGACTTCGAGTTAGTCTGTGCTAACCTTTGCCACCCTAGGGATAGCCAGGACTACATAAGGTTGAGAGATGTCCCCTTTGCCTTGACTGACAAGGCAGCCTACTGGTTGAAAAATCTAGGGGAAATAGTCACAACATGGGCCACATTCAAGACTCTATTCTTAAAGAAATTCTACCCAGTTAGTAGAATTAATCAAATGAGGATCAAGCTCACGAGTTTCACCCAACACCCGAATGAACCATTTCATGAAACCTGGGAAAGATTCACAGACTTAATACAGAAATGCCCAGGACACGGGATAAGTAAAATGATACTGGTCCAAAGTCTTGTGAGCGGGCTGAACCCTGAGACTCAAGGGTTGGTTAGTGCATCCTGCGGAGGAAGCTACATGGGACGCCACGAGGACACCGTCTACAAGGTGTTCGAAAGACTTGCTGAATCTAGCCGTGCACAAACCACTAGCCGGGCTTACATAGCCGTCTCCAAAAAGATGGTGAATAATCTGACAACCGACCACAATGCTGATATGGGAATAATAGCTGATAAGCTAACTATGGTTGAGCAGATTTATAAAAAGGTGGATGAGATCCATAAATCATCCGATATGGAGAAATTAGCTAAACTTCCTAAACAAATGGAGGAACTGGCTGAAAGGGTATCAAAGATACCATCCCTGACTGCACCCCCCACCCATACACCAAATTCACTACATTCAAGGTCAAGGAGTAGGGAAACATAGCCATTGGGGTGGAGACCAAGTCTTGTCCCCTCAAACTGATGAAACCTCTGCTCAGACTGATTTTGAGGAACCTCCACAAGTCATGGAGATAAACGGAGTTTGGTATAATTTGGAACCGATCAACCGCTCAGACCAAAACTCTACTCCGAACCCTCGTCCACCGCTGGCCCGACCCATCTACCAACCTCAACCACAGCCCCCTCTCCCAGCACGCAGTCGGTCGCCCTCCGCCTCCGCACGAGGGATCGCTCGCACCAGGTGCTCGGCCATGTGTCGGCCGAGCCTCCGCAGTGCCTCAGCTCCTCCGCTCTCCGCCTCGCGCCTAGCCACCGCTCCTGCCACCACCGCTAGGCCACCTCCGCCTCGCGGCCCAGCCTCCTACGCCTCGACCGGTCGTGTGTCGACCGACCAAGGGCCTGCTGTCCGTCCACCTCTGCGCCTCGGCCACACCAAAGGCCGCCCGCGTCTTCCCCTTCAGCCGCCATTGGATCGGGCATCGGCCCGTAATCCAACGGCCTCGAGCACGCTACGACAGCCCCCCCCGAACCTCGGCCCCAGCCTCGAGGATCGGGGCCCCCAATGCGCCGCAGATCGCCACATCAGCTCGGTCCACTGAGCCTAAGCCCCGTCCCCCGAACCTCAGGCTCGGGGCTCCCGCGCCTGAGCCCCGCCTCCAGGCCTCCTGGCGCACGTGCAAGGCACATGCGTCTAAGGAGAAATTGTAGTGAAGCCCCGCCATTTTCCGAATTTGCATTTATACCCCCGCCTGGGGTAAATTACAGAAGAGCCCCTTCGACTTTCAGATATTATAGATAATCCCCTCCAGGGACCATTTTGAAAGAAAAACTTTATTTTATTTACATTTTAGTCCCCGAAACTTCATTTTATCATATCTTTCTCCTACGGACTCTGATTTTAGCATATAATATGTCATTTTGAAGCTCTTTTCATGCTCTATCATCTTACATATCTTATAGACAGATCAGAGAATAGTTTTTTGATGATTATTATTTGTGGAGTACTCGGATTCTTGTGCAAGCTGAAAATTGACGTATCTGCGTTCTTTTATTGAGGAAGTTATTGATTTCTCTGTAGGGATTCAACTGAAATTATTTCACGTGATTAATATTCTTTCATGGACAAGGAACCATTTTGTTGAATAATTTAATCCATACAGTTGCTCTTCCAAAGTTTATGATTGAATCTTAAGGGCTATTATTGATTTATTTCACAAGAGTGATTCGATTGATAAATTTTATAGCCGCAGCCTGGATTTACCGATAAATATTTCTGGATTTGATATCTTTTGATCTGTGATTTAATATAGAGGAAATTGATTATCATTATTTGGACTGGAATTCTTCATCTCAGATCCTGTGCTGAACTATTGTCTCTGTAGATTTGCATTTAATTGCATATCACTGCATCGTGCATTTTCTCAACGCAGAAATTAATCAAACATTAATTAACTATTTAATTAGATTTAAGACCACGCAACTAAAAATCACCGTTCTCTGTGTTCGACCTTGGTACACTTGCCAAGTAAAAATTCTCCACAACATTCAAAGTTTGTGGTTTTTGATCGACCGAAATTCGCCTCCTATACTACAATTATCAATTATTAACGAGGTGGATTTCGCGTTCATCATACTCTCATAGAAAAAGAGTCAATTTATGGTAAAGGAGTGTATCATGTTGGGGCAAGTCATCTCCAAGAAGGGAATGGAGGTTGACCATACCAAGGTACATGCAATCAAAAAACTTAATCAACTAACCAACATTAAGTTAGTTTGGTTAATTCTGAGGCATGTTGGATTTTGTAGAAGATTTATTTAGGATTTCTCTAAGATTGCCCGACCACTGACTGAGCTTTTAAGACAGACACAAAGTTTGTTGTAGATCACAAGTGTCTTGAGGCCTTTGATCTCTTAAAAAAGAAAATTTCTAACTCGTCAATTTTGCAAGCTCCTGAGTGGTTCCTTCTCTTTGAGATCATGACTGATGTATTAGATTGTGTTATAGGAGCTGTATTAGGTCAACGATGAGTAGGGATGCTTATTGCTATTCTAAACGCAAGCAAAGTTTTAGATCAAGCACATAAATAGTACATGGTTATTGAAAAAGAAATGCTCTTGGTAGTTTGGGCCCTTAGAAGTTTAGGTCTTATATTTTAGGTTCTAAGGTGACAATCTGCACAGATCATACATCCGTAAGATATATCATGGAAAAGAAGGACGTGAAGGCACGCCATATTAGGTAGATTTTGTTGCACCATGAGTTTGATTTGGAGATTAAGGATAACCATAGAGTTAAGAATATAGTGGCTGATCATTTGTCCTGTTTGGGGTTAAAGGATTCTCCTGACTCTGAGCTGATCAGAGAAACCTTTCTAGATGAGTCGATTTGTGTTATCAATTCACTTTCGTGGTATTCCATCATGTGGATTATCTTGTCTCCAATCAAGTTCCCCATGGTTGGACTAGGTGCAGTATTGCCCGACTGATGTCGGATTTGAGCAAATACCACTGGGTGGGTCTGTTCCTTTTCTTTGAAGGATCATATTGTGTCTAGAGAAGGTGTATTCCTCAGGAGGAATACCAGAGTGCCCTCATACATTGTCATTCATTAGAAGCTGGAGGACACTATTCGGGAAAAAGAACCGCTTACATGGTACTTCAATGTGGACTATATTGGTCGATCTTGTTTAGAGATGCTATCGATTTTGTACGGTCGTGCCCTATATGTCAAAGAATGATAGAGACAGTTTGTTATAGAGATTAAATGCCCATGCAGTAGGTGATTTTATGTGATGTCTTCGACGTATGGGGTATAGATTTCGTAGGCCCCTTTCTCAACAACAATGGATCTGAATTTATTTTATCGACAGTTGATTATTTATCAAGGTGAATGGAGGCTATGCAAACCTGAGCCGAAGACAGTAGGGCTATCTATAAATTCATAAAGGACCATTATATTTCAAGGTTCGGGGTACCTAAGGTTTTGATTTCAGATGGAGGTAGCCGTTTTGTGAATAAAGAGATGAAAGCTTTAACTATGGACTATAAGTTTGAGCACAGAGTTACTAGTCCTTACCACCCACAATCGAACGACATGGAAGAGGTTTCAAATAGGGAGGTGAAGAGTATTTTACAGAAGTTAGTTCATCCTAATAGGAAGAACTGGTCCCAATTATTGGACCAAGTTATGTAGGCCTACAGGACAACCTACAAAGCTTATCTTGGTATTTCACCTTTTAGAATGATTTATGGCATGCCATGCCATTTTTCCGTTTAACTGATTCACAAGTAAAGAAAATTATTTGGAGTTATCACCTGGGGAAACATTGTCGAGACTTGAACCTCAATGAGCTAGTGGAAATCAGTAACAGAGCGTATGACGACAACTTGATCTACAATGACAAAGTTAAGAAGTGGCATGATTTGCATATTAGATGCAAGAACTTTGTCTCGGGAAAAAAGGTATGTTTGTTCAATGTTAAGTTAAAGGTTTTCCATGGGAAATTAAAGTAAAAATGGACGGGTCCCTATATAGTGAAGGAAGTGCATAGTAATGGAAGTGTAGAGATTGCCGATCTCATAGATGGTACACGTTCTTTCTTGGTCAACGACCAACTGTTGAAGCACTTTATAGAATTTAAAGAATGATTGGTTCCAGTTGAGGTAATTGACCTCATGGCGATTGAGTCCCTTGCAGATATTTCAGATACAACATGAAGTCACAGCTTGAAGATACAAATCTGACAGATTCATTATCTTGCATATTCATCCATTCTTTCACTAACAATTAATCTATTATTTTAGGGTTTGGTTTCATCCTCTTTTAGATTTTTACTCTTAACTTAGGCTAGAGCCTAAGTATAGGGAGGAACCTAACCCTACTTCTGTATATCCTTCTTGGTTATTTCTATTGTTTTTTCCTTGGTCCTTCTATGCTTTATTCAATTCTTTATACTTAGGATATGTTCACCCTCGGTATAGGGGGGAGGTCCGAGAACCTATTCCTCTTAGTTGTTCTATTTCCATTTTTATTCTTATGTACCCAATTTCTTTGTCCTTCAGCCCTAAACTTAGGCTACTCAAAGCCTAAGTTTAGGAGGGTTTGGCCAGTTTTCATGCCCCTGTCTTGTTTTTCCTCTTTACGCTTTGTACGAGCTATGTCTTTCATTTCACTCTGTGCCATGAGGACATAGAACAAGCTAAGTATAGGGGACAATGTTTACATATTGCATATATACTCTTATTTATAGCTCGTACTTTTACATTTTTCGTATATTTATTGTGAGCTATGGGTGGGGATTTGAAAATGTTTGTGAAAATTGGTTTGTATTTTTTTGGAAGAGGTTTATATTTTTTGTCATGATTTGCAAAATTATTTTACAAAATTATTTTGGAAAGGGAACAAATTATTCTGACACTATAACACATTATTTCTGTATATATTTCAAATTCTTAAAAAAAGGGGAATAAAAAATACCCAACTTCAGTTTCTCAATAGAGTTTTCAAATTTCTGAAGGGGTGCATTTGGTGTAACGGTTACTTTTTGAACTGTTGGAATCTTTAGGCTTTAAAAGGTTTCCTAGTCTTAATCCCTCACAGAGTAAATATGGAAGAGAGTTTAGATGTGAACTCTATATTTTGGAAGATCAAGTTGATAAAGAGTTTTTTTAAAAGAGTGATGGTTATTGAGTAAGATAATTGGTTATTGGAAGAGTTGGATATGGAGAATCATTCACCTTTCCTTAAGGATATTCAAAAACCTGAAGATTATGTCTCTTGTAAGTTATGCCACATCCTCATATGTCCAGCTTTTCACCTTTTTGACAAACCTATAGGTCTATTGCCGAAAATAAGGGTTGGATATATTTTCCTTCCATTTTAGAAAACTTCAAGTCTTCCCACATTGATATGGATATTACTTTTGACGAAGAATGGCATCATTCGAGGCGCTTCATTTTTCAAGTTAATGAAGATCTTTCTTATTCTGAGGTTTACTCTGTGAGCAGGAAGCAAGTGAAGCATAAGGCTGCCTATGATTTTAAACCCCATGGATTCAAGTACGATGCTTGAGGTTGAGAAGCTAAAGTTTGATAGTGTTGTGTTGGTACCCCTGTGATGTTTTTGTAATATGTATCAGTTCTTTTATGTTGTGTTCTATCTGTTTTGTATGTCTTATCCTTGAAGGATGCCTATTCTATAGTTTTTGTTCATAAAATTCTTAAAATAAAATTACCTAACTAATTAGCCCGGTAACTAAGAAAATGATGTTTCCCTGACACTTTCGCATTTCACAACAAGTCTTGTTGAGATTCATAACACTAGATTTATGAGGTTCAGAAAATCCGAGTTAACATGTCTTAATCATTATATCTTGGACTTAATAATTCATATTTCCCTACTTACGTAGATTTGTGTGCTATATTTCATGCTTTAATCTCTCCTTAATGAATATGACCAACAATCACTTGCACGACTGCATTTATGATGAGATGAATTGAGGTTTCACTTGAGGATCTGGGATTTGAGATTTGAGTTTGGACCCGATGTTATGATGCTCGAGGATGGGATAATAATTAATGAAAGCTTTATAAAACCTGAGTGTCATCAATATAAACTAGTATGAGAACATGATTCTTATACTAATCTCTTGATATTGACCTAAGTGCCAGGGTATGATAAAATGAAATTAACTGTTGATTAGTGTGAATTCTTGGTAAAAGTAGTGGAGCTAGCCAAAAAAAGAAAAAAAAAGAAATCTCGTGCTTTACAAAGTCAAATCAACGAGCATATACTAGTGGCGAGCGCTCCCAACACTTTTAAGTGTATATTTGGACCAAAATCTTAGGCTTTCAAGAGTCGGGCCAGTACCTCAAAAAGGGTTATGCATTGTATAATGATACAAGTCTGGGTGTCGAAGGTATCTTAGATACTCAAAAGAGACACACCCGGTGCATTCCCAAGAAAATAAGTACATACGACTCAACCTCTTTTGATGGACACATTGATTAGCAACAAAAATATATGTGTTGAGTTAACAAGGCACTTGAGTGGAACCCTTGTTCCAATGAGATGAAGAGAAGAAATGAAACAAACCCGAATCCCTCCATCATCTGAAGTTTCATCTACATTTCTTTAAGTCTGACAAACTAATGAGATGGTGAATAGAAGAAAGAATAGATTTAATCCATAGTGTTGAGGATGAGATCTTAGGAGAGTCTCTTGGACTGAAGCTTTAGGTGACATCTCAACATTACTCTTGTGAGTGCAATCAACACATAAAGACATACATCTAATATACACACACACACATATGTATTTTCATAAAGTCCTATGATTAGAGAAGTTGAATTCCTTTTGATTTAGACCTGGTTTAGCTTAGAGTTTTAGGGTCTCTAAAACTGAGTGTTCTGGATTGATTAAGCCTGGTCTTTAGACATGCACAAGTCACGGAATTCACTACCCCACTAATTCATTCTTTATTTATTTTCTCGAGGATGAGCAAAGCGTAAGTATGGTGGGGGGGTGTAAATCCCCGTTTTATCATGTTATTTATAGATTATTATCTCTTTAGTTTGAGCTCTTTCATCTAATTTGTAATTAGTTAATATTGATTAACAAATAACTCTTTGTAAATAATCATCCCTAATTATTGTAATTATATCTATATACTATAGTGTATATATTTTATGTGTTTTTTATTTATTAAAATCCAATAAAAATCACTGTAATATTATACATAATAAATTTAACAATAATTGTAAATCAAAAATACAAAAATATAACAAAAGAAAATAAAATACATATTTTTAATACATTAAAACACTTACAAAAATTTAACCATGTATATATGATACTCTCTTTGAGTCCTACATGAAAGTTGCAGATCTCATCGAGATCTACATCTTAACGTTGAGCAATTTTTTAAATTCTTCTCTAATTATTTATTTTGTATTTAATAATGATCTATTATTTTCTTTTAGTTGTCATTGGACCACGTGGTGCTACCAGCCTCAGCCACATAGCCCGCCTCTTTACTTTTTTCCGCATGCATTAGGGGTCATCTAATTATTTGATCAGACGACCTAGACTCTCGATAACTCGCCTCCTCAGTAGCCACTTGATCATTTGATCAAGCAGCCTTGATCCATATGGACATCCATCCCTCCGATCTCCATCCAATGGTCGTAAGATCGTCGTCAACCTCCAATACTTCTCCTCCAAAGATTGCGAACGTCACCAACCTTCCATCTTCCAGTATTTCCCTATAACATCCGGGTTCCAATCGAACCCGAATCTGATCCGATTTGGATCCGATTGATCAAATAAAGTTATCGAACAATATTAAATAACTTAAATTGATCAACTGATCGCAAATCAAAAGTCGTTCGGGGAATATCGACTAAAAATCGATTGCACCATAATGCGTGCCACGAAAAATTTGTGACGTAAATTCAACAATCGCGAAACAAACCAAGACCACGTAAAAATACGATTTGACAAAAGAAGACCAACGAAATCGACCATTCGTCAATCAGATATCATTTGATATTTTAATTTCACAAAATTTAACCACAAACCAAAGCTGTATCTCGAAAAGTTTGGGCATCCAAAACCGATAAAATATATCAATATTATACTCGAATTGATCATCATTTTGAGACGGTCAAAATGAGCCAGTATGCGTCAAAATCGGAGGTTCGAGGCGTGAGTACGGATATTTTTTTTAAAACATCTCAAATAAATGAATAAAAAAAATGAATTATTTCTGCTACAGTGACAGTAGCAGACTGCCTGCTTTCCAGGCCATTCCACTTGGGTTTTCTTCTATCCCACTTGTCAATCAAAGGAGGCTTTTTCCTCCTTATTTATATCACACCTTTCTCTCCTTTTCCCCCCCTTAAATCTTCCTTTCAAAATCCAACATGAATCGCCTTTCTTTCTCTTCACTCTTTCAAATACTTCCCTCTCTAATTCCAACAAAGGAGCCAATTACAACCCTATTCCGAAACATCTTCCCTACATCCACAGCTGCTCCAAGTACCGCACACAGGGGATGTTGGAAGCTCCAAATTCAATCAGCTACTACATACAATCCTTTTCATCCAATTTGAAGAAATAGGTACAATCCTACCTTCTTTTGCTATCATGCATGTATTAGACATATTTGTAAGCCAATATCATGTGTTGTGGATCCATAAAGATGACAAGATTGATGGGTGAAATTAGTTGTAGATTACTTGAGGAAGGTTGGATGTAAACTAAACAAGTTTTAATCTAAAAAGCTATCACAAAGTTGTAAAATGGGATTTTTTTATACGGATTCCTGAGGACAAATAAGGTATTGTTTGACAATATTGTTCAATTCTGCTTTTCTGAATGTCAGAATTTAAATATCTCAGGAGACTGTTATTATGTACTGGATAACTGCAACAATTAGAACAATTTAGGGGAGCGGTAACGATGTTGTTCCTCGAAGTATGAGTACTAACCAACAAAGCACAGATTCCAACCACAAGTATATAAAAAAATACATAAATGTTTTGGATATGTTTTGGCCCTGTTCTGATTAGCAGAATAGTGCAACAAAATACACCAAAATGCAAATTTGATGTTTCCACATGGCTAGAAAGTTGGGGGGAGAATTGATAGTTACAATTTTATTTACATAATTGGAAATTTATATTACAGCTTTAGACTATTGACATTTGGATTTTTATGATATACAAATCAGATGATTCTCTAAACCCCCACATTATGAATGTAAATGTATCTCTTATTATGGTACATGATTTTGAAAATGATAATTTACTTGGCTCTTATATTTACGTCACATGTTGCCAGTAAAGATTTGTATGATTGATGAATTTGGGTATTATGAAATATTATATTTGTTGTTTCCCATGCAGAGACGGTGCTTGTGTTGTGCGGGGGTTTTATTGATCGAATTTTAGGTCAACCATCTTTAATTCGAGAATCCTTCCTTAGGAAATACCCATGATCGGGGGTATCCTTCTAGTATAATATTTCCATTATGCAGTAAAGCAAATAATAGAAATCCAGGAACAATGTGAAGGGAGTTGGTGATATAAATTTGCACCGTTCCCTTGCCATTAAGTAGTAAAGCAAACAATAGTAATCCAGGAACAATGTGAAAGGAGTTGATGATATGAATTTGCACCCTTCCATGTATAAAAGGATCGAACAGTTATCTAATGCTACATCAAATACAAAATCTCATCAAGCGACAATTCAGAACAGACCACCAGGGACTGGGTAATCTATGGCAACAAGAGAACTAGTTCATAAATCTGTATGTGGTAACATTATAATTGTCTGGGTATTTCGTAAACATTATTGACGACTTATATGATTTCTAAATATATTTCCATTTCACATCTAATCTTTATGTACGTAGGGTTTCATGTGCATGCATACGAGATATTTGTTGTAATGATTTATTATAAGGATTGATAAGGAGATTGACCGTTCTTGGGATATAAGAGAAAAATATCCAATCAAATGTGAGTTTGGAAACATAGGTATAGTCTACCAATTCAGAAGTAGAAAAAGGGATTAACAACAACCTTAACAATTCACATAATGATGCTTTTCATACGCGAACTTATACCATGCCTGAACTTGTTGAAAGGAATTATTTGATGAGAATCCGTGATAACTACTGATTAAAAGTGCCGGTCATGGTGACTCTAGCACTCGACCATGCGAGGGCGCAGTGACCCTCAACTGGGCGGAGGAAAGGAAGCTCAGTAAGGGCAGCGGTCGTCAAGTGCACATGTCAAGGATCCCAGTCTAGTTTACGGCTTTTACGCGAGCTCACAGTGTTTTTACGCCTTGTTGCGATCCCGACTTTTGACCATCTCCGTTGACCCTTTGTTTTAGGATGCCTATGCAGGGGATCCTCAGTTTTTAATTTTTCTCACGAGCTCGTTTGCCCGTACTAGTCGGGCTGGTTTCTAGAGTGACTTTTCCAGAAAATCTCTCTCACCCGTCACTGGGGCGTAGTTTTGGAGTTGACCTTTCCCTCTATTGGACATACTTCCAATAAGAAGGCGAGACGAAAGAGTCTTCTTAGGAGGCTACCTTACCGCTAGAGTTCTTGGTTACTTTCACCAACAAGCTTGGCGATGCTACATCCAAATCATCCTTGTCTACATCTAAATCATCTAGGGTCACATTTGAACCAATTACAGTTGGGGATTAGAGGATACAATCAATGTAGATTGGGTTATAATGTATCTAGGTTAAGAGATGAAATTTATGATAAGTTGAGTTGGTTGGAAGTGACTATATGTAAATTGGATTCGAAATCCCTATAAGCTAGTGGATGTGTTTGGAACTTAGTTAGGATTCATTATACAACACCGCATGCCTACGGAGGCACTCCAACTCTAAGGCATTATTCATGTCTTAGAGTCATAGTGTGAGGTTATACAAAGACTAAGACCACATACTATCCACTAGACTTTAAAATATAGATAGAATTGCAAATCTGATTAATATATTATCAAGAGTAAAATAAGGTATCACCTCACTAACTCCTTATTAAAATCCAAAAACTGACCTCAAATGATATGTAAACAACATATACATACCGGTCTCAATTAATATAGTTAAATGTTATAACTAGGAAATATTGAGATAATGAGTAGTAAGGGGTAAATGCATGCAGAATAATTTGAAAAACCTTTTTCTACGCAAGTAGTAATAGATTTTCATTCATACATGCCCATCTACTTGATTTCTTTTGCACATAATAAATTACCTGCTATTATTTTAAATTGCGGACTGTATTCACATTTGTGACATCCTCTTCTTCCTTTCACGTGTGGCAGGCAAGCAGCTTGCAACACAGTAGCAGATTGACGATTCTTAGTGATCGGGTATATTCTAGATGGTATGATTTCTTTTGTCACTATTTTGTTCAATCTCATTTTGTAGATGTTTCCTTCTCTCCTGTACATATATTTTTAGACACATGTATAAACGGTTGGTCTGTCTTGTACATGTATATATATTATGAAAATGAATGGAATAAAATGTTGATGGCACATCTTCCTGTTGCTCCGTGATTGTGAATGTGGAATTGAATGTCATATGCAACAACAACGTGAAAAATTTCCCTGTAATTTCAAATACCTAATGCGATATTTAATGAATGTAGTATTGCAAATGCCGCATAAACAGATGCCCGGATCCGAAAGCGTCACCGTTTGGTATCAGAGCTGTGGTACCTGCTACACACATTCGCAGTATTACAATTCCGATCACATTAAGTTCTCACATAGCGACAGTCTTCTGACTTGTCGTGAGTCCAAGAAGATAGATTGACATTCGAATCCAATCACCACAAATGGCACCAATTTCATTAATTTTCATATTATATCCCAAGAAGAGAAAAAACATATATGATAAGTATTTGTGAATGACACTTTTTTTGACTAAAAATGGTTCTCATGCAGAGCCATGGCATCTCGATCAGGTCAGGAGACGGCTAACTAGCTAGCATGCATATTGACCGCTCTCACCGATCTTCAGCAACAGCAGGCTGCTATGCTAGATCAACATGATTAGAGTTTGGCTCAATAGATGGAGATTGCTGACAGGCAAACGGACATGGAGCACAGATTTAAGGAGCTTTCAGATTCCACCTACTGTCCATCTCACGACGGCACACACCAGGGCCAACGACAATCGGTAGAGGTACAATAGTCTCATTTCGATGATCGACTTGAGGAGATACCAGAGCATGGAGTAGGTGATGGAGACTTTGACGGGGAGCAGAACCCTGTTGACTTTGCAGATGAGGATGCACACGAGTACTCTACTATCCACAAGCATTAGTCAGTGTTCACTTCCTACCAGCGGGCCAATGTGCCCATGTTTGAGGGTACTGGTACGTCAGATGTTGTTGAGAAATGGCTCAAGGGGGTGATGAGGGTGTTGAGGATGATACGCGCGCCACGAGACACGTGGCTATCTTTCTTGGAGTATTCACTGACATACTTCGTTGAGAGATAGTGGGATGCAGTAGTTTCCGAGTCGGGCCGTGAGCCTACATGGGACGATTTCGAGATGAGGTTCAAGTCCCATTTCTTTTCTGTGAAGTGGAAGGAGTCCCATCATCGTTTGTTTGCAGAGCTTCGTCAGGGACATATGACAGCCAAAGACTAGTTCGTCAGATACACCGAGCTGTATCGACATACACCAGCAGCTGCTTCATTTCTAGAAGAGAATCTGGAAAAATTTATCAGAGTCACGAGGGAATAAGTACAGGAGAAGCTGACTGGATTGCATATCACTTCTATCTCCGAGGCTACTGATGCAGCGGAGAAGTTCGAAGACATTCGAGAGCGACGATTTGGGAGCTCGTTTAGAGCTGCACCTAGACCACAACAATCTTTTGGGCCGATTCGTCGACCATTTCAACAGAAGAGGTCATCCAAATGATTCCGACCTACAGGTTCATCATTTTCAGGCAGTGCTCGCTCATGTCCATCAACTACTCTGGGAGGAGCACTTGTTGGGCGTGACACAGATTCCGCTCGATCATTTGGGTCGCAGCAAGTAGACAGACCCCCAACAGGATCGACTCGGAGCACAGACACGACCATTCCATTTACCCGTCCAGTCCGATGCTACTTGTGTCATGAGTGGGGACATTACCTTCATCAGTATCCCCAGAGATCTGGTGAGCCTCGCCCACAGCCGCAGTCATCACAGCCACAGGTACAACATACAGGGAGTTCCCGTGGCAGGAACTCCAACTTCAGGAGGCAACAACAGAGATAGACACAGAGTATGGTAGGTTCCAATACCGCACTAGCCAGACAGGGTCAGCTACACGCAGTGACCGAGGAGCATGCTCGTTCAACAGCTATTGTGGTGAAAGGTGTGGTATCATTCTTGGGCCAACCTTTCCATGTTTTATTTGATTCTAGAGCGACTCATTCTTTCATTGTTTCGAGACTACTAGCTTCTTTAGGCAGAGTTGCAGAGACTCTATCATCTCCATATCACATCCATGGGCCATGTGACCAATTGTTTATCATTTCCCTGATAGTCAGGCACTTGCCGTTACTGATTAGCGGTCACGAGCTCATCGCAGATTGTCTACTCTTACAACTTGATGAGTTTGACTTGATTTTAGGCATGGATTGGTTGTCATCTTATGATGTATTAGTTGATTGCTTTAGGAAGACAATTGTCTTCAGGATTCTGGATTTACCCGAGTTTACTTCTGAGGGTACTATACATGACTCCAAATTTCAGTGTTGCGAGCTCAGTGACTTGTTGATCAGGGATGCGATTCATACCTAGCATTTGCTTGGGAGGTATCTGATCATGAGCCTATGGCACATGACATCCGTGTAGTATCAGAGTACCCAGATGCGCTTCGTGATGAGCTACCAGTATTACCTCCTGAGAGAGAGAGATTGAGTTTGAGATCACATTGCTACCAGATACACAACCAATCTCGATGGCACCATACCACATGGCACGAGCTGAGTTGAGAGAGCTGAAGGTGAAGTTGCATGCGTTACTTGACTTGGGATTCGTGAGGCTGAGCACTTCACCTTTGGTGCTCCGATTCTTTTCATCAAAAAGAAGGATGGATCCATGAGATTATGCATTGATTACAGATAGCTGAACAAGAGAACGGTGAAGAATTGTTATCCTTTGCCACATATCGATGATTTATTCGACTAGATTAGGGATCTTCGGTGTTCTTAAAGATCGATCTTCGTTCAAGCTATCATCAGTTGAGGATTCGAGAGTCCGATATTCCGAAGACTGTTTTCAGGACGTGCTATGGACACTACGAGTTTGCAGTGATGCTGTTTGGGCTCACCAATGCACCTGCATCATTCATGGATATGATGAACCGGATCTTCTGTCCATACTTGGATAAATTTGTTGTGGTGTTCATTGATGATGTGCTCATATATTCTCGGAATGAATGGGATCATGCGAATTGATCCATGGATCGTCTTAGATACATTGCGGGAGAAAAAGCTATATGCCAAGTTGAGCAAGTGTGAGTTCTGGTTGTCCCAGGTTTCATTTCTTAGACATGTCATTTATGGAGCAGGTATCACAGTTGATCCTGCAAAGATTGAGGCAATCATGTCTCAGGAGCAGCCCAAGACAACTACTTAGATTCGAAGCATCCTTGGATTAGCGGGCTATTACAGACGCTTTGTCAGTGGATTTTCACGCATTGTTCGTCCTTTGACACGATTGACGTAGATGGTAGTTCCATTCATTTGGGATGATGCATGCGAGCAGGCCTTCAGGTCACTGAAGGGAGGCTTACTACAACGCCTATTATTGCTCTTCCTTCTGCTACTCAGGACTATGCAGTCTACACAGATGCATACAAAGAAGGTCTAGGAGCGGTATTGATGTAGAGAGGTCATGTGATTGCTTATGCATCACGATAGTTGAGACCGCATAAGCAGAACTACCCTACGCATGACTTAGAGTTGGCGGCAGTTGTCTTCTCCCTAAAGATATGGTGCCACTATCTTTATGGGGTGAATTTTGAGATTTTCACTGATCACAAGAGTTCAAAGTACATATTTGATCAAAAGAGGCTGAACATGAGATAATGCAGGTGGCTCGATTTACTGAAGGACTACGACTGCACGATCTCTTACCATCCAGGTAAGGGAAACGTGGTGGCTGATGCACTTAGCATGAGAGCTCATGTAGAGGGTATGATGAACTGGCTATATACGTGGGATATGCTCGCAACTTTGACTGATTGGCATCCTTCGGAGAGTGCATCCATTTCTATTATCATACCTCCATGATTCAGCAATCTGTGGGATCGCATCGTTGAAGTCCAGAAGACAAATCCATGGATTCGAGATAGATACATGCGCACCGTCAAGGATGAGGTTGATGATTTTGTTGTGGCGGAGTCCATTTTATGGAAGGCAGGATGCATCGTTGTGCCCAACGACGAACAATTGCACAGAGATATCCTCGATGAGGCACATAGTTCATGATTATCTATTCATCCGTACAGCACCAAGATGTATCTTGATATACATCGACATTTTTGGTGGGATGGAATGAAGCGCGATGTGGCGCAGCATGTCAGTAGATGCATGATCTGTCAGATTTGAGCACAGGAGACCACCATGATTACTGCAGTCTCTCCCCATTCTCGAGTGGAAATGGGAGAGCATTTCTATGGACTTCATTACAGGTTTGCCAAAGACACCATGTGGTCATGATTCTATTTGGGTCATTGTTGATAGGTTGACCAAGTCAGCCCATTTCATACTTGTCAACACGACTTACACTCCATCCAGATTGGCCAAGATATATGTGCATAACATCATCAGGCTACATGGTATACCACAAGAGGTGATGTCTGACAGAGACTCGAGATTTACATCACATTATTGGTACCAATTCATGTCAGCACTATAGATAGAGTTGAAGATGAGTTCTGCTTATCATCCACAGATAGATGGACAGAGTGAGTGCACCATATAGACACTTGAGGACCTACTTCGCGCATGCACTTTGGAGTTGAAAGGATCCTGGAAGGATCATATGCCTTTGGTGGAATTCACATACAACAACAACAGTTATCGTTCCAGTATCGGCATGGCACCATTCGAAGCCCTATATGGGTGGAGATGCCTCACATCTCTCAGTTGGCGTGAGGTAGGCGATCATGCTCTTCACTCTGTAGATCTCCTGGAGGAGATTACGAGGGCTGTTGATCTTGTGAGATGGAGGCTTTTGACGGTAAAGAGCCGCTAGAAGATCTATGCAGATTGTCGGAGAAGAGACTTGCAGTTTCAGGTAATCCAGTTCTTTTCTCTTCATCCATTCAATCATGACTTATCGATATTCAACCTAATCTCACATATAAATGACATTCCTATAAATTATAGGTTGGAGATTGGGTATTTTTACGAGTATCTTCCATGAAGGGAATACAGAGATTCGGTGTTCGTGGTAAGCTGACGCCACGATATGTTGGACCACTCGAGATCCTAGCTAGAGTGGGGAAGGTAGCCTACCGAGTAGCCCTTCCTCCGCATCTATCATCTATTCACGACGTCTTCCATGTATCCAACTTGAGGAAGTATGTAAACGACCCTCGACACGTCATCATCTATGAGAATTTAGAAGTGGATCCAGATTTGACATATGAGGAGAGGTCAGTGCAGATACTTGACAATGCTGTGAAGAAGCTTCGTAGCAAGGAGATTCCATTGGTCATGGTGTTGTGGCACCGATACGACATTGAAGAAGCAACGTGGGAGACTGAAGCCGACATGCGGGTACTATACCCACAGCTTCTCTCAAGTAATCAATAAAACAAGCACTTTAATCATTTAAATGTTAAAATAATATGGCATGTTTTTCCTTTAAGGTCTTTATGGGTTTAAAATCCTTTGAGGTTTTTATGACCATATGAAATTTAAACAAGACACCAAATGACCTTGACTCGAGTCTTGAGGACGAGACTCCCTTTGAGGTTTTTATATTTGTAACATCCGGGTCCCAGTCAAACCCAAATCCGATCTAATTTGGGTTTATTGACCCAATAAAGTTATCAGACAATATTAAATAACTTAAATCGATCAATTGATCGCAAATCAAATATCGTTCGAGCAAAATCGACTAAAAATCAACCGCATCGTAATGCGTGCCCCGAAAAAACCGTGACGTAAATTTAGAAATCGTGAAACAAACCAAGACCACTTAAAAATCCGATTTGACGAAGAAGATCAATGGAATCGATCGTTCGTCAATCAGACATCGTTTGATATTTCAATGTCGCAAAATTTAACCACAAACCAAAGTCGTATATCGAAAAGTTCAAGCATCCAAAATCGATCAAAAGTATATCAATATTATACCAATATTGATCGTCATTTTGAGATGGTCAAAACAAGCCAGTGCATGCCAAAATCGAAGGTTCGAGGCGCGATCCAACGTGAATAGCTTTTCTTTCTCTTCACTCTTTCAAATACTTTCCTCTCCATTCCAACAAAGGAGCCAAATACAACCCTCTTCCCAAACATCTTCCCTACTGCCACTGTTGCTCCAAGTACTGCACACAGGGGCTGCTGGAAGCTCCAAATTCAATCAGCCACTACATGCAATCCTTTTCCTCCAATTTGAAGAAATAGGCACACTCCTACCTTCTTTTGTTGTCATGCATGTATTACAACATATTTGTAAGTTAATATAAGGTGTTGTGGATCCATAAAGATGACAAGATTGGTGGGTGAAATTTGTTGCAGATTAGTTGGGGAAGGTTGGATGTAAACTAAAGAAGTTTTAATCTAAAAAGCTACCACAAAGTTGTAATACATGAGGACAAATAAGGGACCATTTGACAATATTATTCAATTGTGCTTTTCTGAATGCCAGAATTTTAAATATCTCAGGAAGCCTGATATTAGGTACTAGATAATTGCAACAGTTAGAACAATTTAGAGAAGTAGTAATGATGTTGTTCCTCGAAGTATGAGTACTAACCAACAAAGCACAAATCCCAGACACAAGTATATAAAAAAAATTCCACAAATGTTTTGGATATGTTTCGGGTCAAGTTCTGATTAGCAGAATAGTGCAATGAAATACACCAAAATGCAAATTTGCTATTTCCACATGGCTAGCATGTTGAAGGGAGAATTGACGGTTCCAATTTTATCTACATAATTGGAAAGTTTATATTACACCTTTAGACTATTGACATTTTGATTTTTATAATACATAAATTAGATGATTCTCTAAACCCCCACCTTATGAATGTAAATGTATCTCTTATTATGGTACATGATTTCGAAAATGACAATTTACTTGGCACTTATAATTACATCACATGTTGCCAGTAAAGATTTATATGGTTGATGAATTTGGGTATCATGAAATATTATATTTGTTGTTTCCAATGCAGAGATGGTGCTCGTGTTGTGTGGGCTTTTATTGATCGAATTTTAGGTCAACCATCTTCAATTCGAGAGTCATTCCTTAGGAAATACCCATGGTCGAGGGTTTCCTTCTAGTATAATGTTGCCATTATGAACAATAGAAATCCATGAACATTGTGAAGGGAGTTGGTAATATAAATTTGCACCCTTCCCTTGCCATTAAGTAGTAAAGCAAACAATAGTAATCCAGGAACAATGTGAAAGGAGTTGGTGATATGAATTTGCACCATTCCCAGTATAAAAGGATCGAACAGTTATCTAATGCTACAACAAATACAAAATCTCATCAAGCGACAATTCGGAACAGACCACCAGGGACTTGGAAATCTATGGCAACAAGAGAACTAGTTCGTAAACCTGTATGTGGTAACATTATAATTGTCTAGGTATTTAATAAACATTGTTGACTATTTATATGATTTCTAAATATATTTCTATTTCACATCTAATCTTTATGTAAGTAGGTGTGCATGTACATGCATGCGAGATATTTGTTGTAATGATTTATTATAAGGATTGTAGACCATTCTTGGAATATAAGAGAAAAATTGCCAAGCAAGTGTGAGTTTGGAAACGTAGGTATAGTTTACCTATTCAGAAGTAGATAAAGGGATTTAAACAACAAGCTTAGCAATTAGCAGTAATGATGCTTTTCATATGAGAATTTATACCATGTCCTGAACTTGTTGAAAGGAATTATTTGACCAGGATCAGTGATGACTACTAATTAATGGTGCTGGTCATGGTGACTCTAGCACTGACCATGCGAGGGCACGGTCACTCTCAACTGGGCGGAGGAAAGGAAGCCCTGTAAGGGCAACGGTCGCAAGGTGCGCGGGTCTAGAATCCCAATCCTATTTACGTTTTTTATGCAAGATTGTAGTATTTTTATGCCTTGTTGGGATCCCGACTTTTGACCATCTCTGCCGGCCTTCTGTTTTAGGATACCTATGCGGGGGATCCTCGGTTTTTAATTTTTCTCACGAGCTCGTTTGCTCATACTAGTCAGGCCAGTTTCTAGAGTGACTTTTCCAGAAAGTCTCTCTCACCCGCCTCTGGGAAGCAGTTTTATAGTAGACCTTTCCCTCTATTGGACCACATTTCCAATAAGTGGGCAAGATGGAAGAGTCTTCTTAGGAGGCTACATCACCGCTTGAGTTCTTGGTTACTTTTCGTAAACAGGCTTGGCGATGCTACATCCGAATCATCCTTGTCTACATCTAAATCATCTAGGGTTACATCTGAGCCAGTTACAGTTGGGGATTAAAGGAGATACAATCATAGTAGATTGGATATAATGTATCTGGGTTAAGAGATGAAATTAATGATAAGCTGAGTTGGTTGGAAGTGACTATAGTAAATTGGATTCGAAATCCTTATAAGCTAATGGACGTGTTGGGAACTTAGTTAGGATTCATTATACAACATCGCATGCCTACGGAGGCACCCCAACCCTAAGGAATTATTCACGTCTTAGAGTCATAGTGTGAGGTTATACAAAGACCAAGACCATAGACTATCCACTAGACTTCAAAGGATAGATAGAATTACAAACCCGATTAATATATATTAAGAGTAAAATAAAGTATTACCTCACTAACTCCTTTTAAAATCCATAATCTAATCTTAAATGATATGTAAACAACATATACATACTGGTCTCAACTAATATAGTTAAATGTTAGAAATGGGAAATATTGAGATAATGAGTAGTAAGATGTAAATGCATGCAGAATAATTTGAAAACTTTTTCTACGCAGGTAGTAGTAGATTTCCATTCATACATACCCATCTACTTGCTTTCTTTTATACATAATAAATTACCTGTTATTATTTTAAATTGCGGATTGTATTCACATTTGTGACATGCTCTTCTTCCTTTCATGTGTGGCAGGCAAGCAACCTGCAACACAGTAGCAGATTGATGATTCCTGATGATCGGGTATATTCCAGATGGTATGATTTCTTTTATCACTGTTTTGTTCAATCTCATTTTGTAGACGTTTCTTTCTCTTCTGTACATATATTTTGGGACACATGTATAAACCGCTGGTCTCTCTTGTACATGTATATATATTATGAAAATAAATGGAATAAAATGTTGATGGCACATCTTCCTATTGATCTGTGGTTGTGAATGTGGAACTGAATGTCATATGCAACAACAACACAAAAAATTTCCTCGTAATTTCAAATACCTAATGCGATATTTAATGAATGTAGTATTGCAAATGCGACATAAATGGGTGCTCGGATCCGAGGGCGTCACATTCCCTAACCTCCACTCAATGCCCCTTCATCAACTAACACCCCTAACTTCTAACCCTAACCTCCACCTCTCACTCTAACCTCCAAATCATTCAAATCCCTAACTCCCCTGACCACTAATGGTGGTTGAAACCACCCGAGCAACCTCCACCAATCACCTCTCTTCTCTGATAAAAACCCTCATCCCCATGAACCGTAGAGGGTATCTGCCACTTTGTGATCTTGCCACGAGCATCCATCCATCTCCACTGATAGTGAAAGGCAGAGATAGTGATGCGACGATGGTGAACAGGGTCCGACGAGATCCAAGGTGAGCACACCTTGTTACAACCACCTCTTCGGTTGTTCGAGCTCAAACCTTTAGCACAGATTTTGATGTGTAGACCCGGAGTCTTAGCGCTTCAAATAGGTTAAGATTCATCACTGATCTCCCTTCCATTTCAGGTAATATCCCTAATCTTATTTTTTTTCTATTTTTATTATTTTATTCAATCTAATCTGCATGACCAATCCATTATCTGAAGCCATCGATATCATCACCACCACTTCACGATCATTGCAAACCCATCATTCCATTACGTCTCGATCTGTGTCACCTTACTAGATTTGATTCCTTTCCCCTCTCACAAAAAAGGGAACCCATCTAGGATTCATCTCAATTCACTCAAGTAATCCTCAATCTAGATCCATTTCACTCCTATTTCGCTCACATGTGCATGGATTCATTGCCTAACACCTACAAGAACTTGCTATGCTTCAATGATTGGAGACTAAGTTGATCTTGAGATTCATTACTGGAGATTTGGCACTGACAGAGCCTTGTAGAGGCTTTCTCTTCAATCTCGAGCCTCTACAACATTCGTTGGGATAAAGCAAAGCTTCTTGGAACTCTAATCAAGCAGGAGGAGTAAGGGAGTCATCTTTCGTAGTTTGCCGGATCTCCGCCCATCTAACACCATCAGAGGATGAATGGGAAGAACAAGAGAAGAAGCAACCACCCGATCCTCCTTCGTCGGCGTGATCTGATGGCTTTGTGGCTGCCATGTTTCTCACCTAAAGCAGCGCTCCGTAGCCTGAAGTTGGAGCACCCAAGCCTCCGTCGAAAAACATGAAAGATACACGTGTCTCAAGCCTGGGGCACCTACTGGGCCTGAGGTCACGTGTCCAAGGCACATGCGTGAGAAAGTTTTGTAGAGATACACCTCCTGGTTGCCCAAATTACATATAAGCCCCTCAACTCTTTGTAAGTTACATTTGTACCATAGAGTTTTCTTTTAATTACATTTTAGTCTTTATGAGGACGTGTTTCTAAGAGTTTTAAATATTTTCAATAAAGTTTTTTTTGAAGTTATGCCCATGTATTGTTTTATCAATATCTTGTGAACCATTTGTCAAAATTCATTGAAATTAGTGACCTTTTAAAGATATTTTTATGCTCTTTGATTTGGCATATTTCATTTGTTAAATTGATCTTATTTGAACGCATTAAATTTCATTGTATAAATATTATTTTCAACCTAGAAAATGAAATAAAAAATTTCTTATTTAATTTTTCATTTATCAATCAACACCTTGTTCCGCAATACATCAATCTAAATCAAATTAGGTCCCTTAAATTAAACCACTAATCATTAGTCCCTAATTAAATCTTGAATTGAGAATTTACTTGTCTATTATTAAAAAGAATCAACTAATTAATTAGGTTGACTATTTGGATGTGTTTTGTGCACCGATTCCTTAAATAATTATACAAGTTATTGGATGAAAAATCAAGAACTTGTTTAGTGAGTTGTATCTTGTTTTGTATGCATTTGCATAATTACTGTCCATTTAATATATTTGCATAAAAATCTCTTAAAATTATCATGCATTGCATTGTCTAATGTTGCTTGACCTAGATCACAAGTAAATTGCTAAAGTAAATATTTAACTCTTAGATTAAATTAATTAGTTATTCATGTCCTTATGTTCGACCCTGAACTTTACTAGGATAAATTAAACTTGAATCAGTTTCACAGAGATCATTCGGTTTGGTTCTGACTGAGTGCTGATTGACCGTATTACAATGAATACATATTATCAATGCCTATTAGCGTTTAATCACCCAACCACCTCTACTGACTTAGCACGCCTACACAAAGATCTAGAGTGTCTAATGAGGATGAACTTCTCCACCTCAACCAACGTGCTAAAGTTTGGTGGTTGCACGAGGGAGATCGAAATACCGAACTCCTCCAGGCTGTAGCCTCCTCTCGAAGGAGTTGACATTCCAATTTGGCACTGAAATATTGCCAGGACAACACACATACCTCTATTGAAGGAATATCCCAAATTGCTACTACCTTTTACCATGAATTTTACTCTACTCTTGATACAAATCCTTTCAATACCCTCGAGCTAGAGAACTCTCTGGTAGGCCAAATTGTAAACCCTCTTGGCCTCATTGAACACATCTCTGAAAGTGAGACATTTGAAGTCATTTGTAACCTCAAATTCTTGAAAGCACCGGGACCGGATGGTTGTATCTCGATTTTTTAAGAAGTACTGGACCACAATCAAACACAACTTCACGAACAAGATCAATCACATCTTCTCCCCAGAATTTAATGCCTCGGACGTAAATTCATGAATAGTTTTGTGGTTAGTCTTTTTTACAAAAGGGAGACTCCCAGGATATTAGAGACTATTTCCCAATCAACCTAATCAGCGTACCCCTTAGGATAATCTCCAAATCTTGGCCAATCAATGGGCTCCTCAACTGAGCGAGCTTATCCCACCCTCTAGTATGACTTTCTCAAAGTAAGGGGGGCCTCTGATGCCTTTGCTATGACCTAAGAAATACTCACCCATTGGAATCACCATGGTATTTAAAATATATCTCAAAAACGCATTCGATTCTCTCAGATAGAGAACCATGTTCAACACCCTATCACATACCGAATGCCATCCCTCATTTGTCAATGGGATCTCAACCCTTCTGAAAAGCATGGCTATCTCACTCAAAGTTAATATCTCCACCTCAGGCTTTTTCAAACCATCTTGCGATGTCAGATAAAAAGACCCTTTATCATCCCTCCTATTTATAAATATGATAAACATCTTCAAGGGGATGCTATAGAACCTCGCTAAAGAAAAAGTGATTGAAGGGTATCGGATTCCTAGTGAAGAGCGGTCATTACGGATATGCTCGTCGTTGATGACATCCTCATTTTTATAAAATTCAATGAGAATTCTTTGAGTATCTCATGTTTACATTAAAAGTGTTATCCATGTTATCAAGCCTAAGCATTATTGAGGACAAGTCCTCGATCAACGACCTCAATCTTAGAGAGTCTAAAACTAATCTGGTATCCTTAATTTTTGATTGACACCTTTATAACTTTTCCATTACCTATATTGGGATCCCCCTTTCCCCCAAACCTCTTAAGAGAAACAATTGGCTCCATATTTTAGAATGGTGGAAATCCCGCATGCTTTCACTCCCATGCAGTGTATCACTTCTCAACTCATCATCAACTCCACAAATTCACCATATGTTGGTCTAATTAAAAATCCCCAATAATATCATGTTGAAGATTGCTAGAATTTGAAGGAATTTCTTTGGAGCAGAACTTCGATGAAAAACCATCAACGCCAAGCATGGTGGGAGTCCACATGCTATCCAAGAGATAACAACGATTGAGGAATCTTAGACCTAAAGACCTGTAACTACTCCTTGTTATCCAAATCATGGAGTAACACTCAGGAGAAACTTAACTTGCTATCTGCACAAATAATTCACAATAGATTATACACCGCTAGACCTTGTCCTACCCTAAACAATCATCGTGAACCCACATGTTGGTGATCAATTAAAAATGGTTCAGAAGCCATTTGTCATTTGGCTTCTTGCTCTTTAGGTTCGGGAGAAAACTCTCTCCTTTAGAACAATGATACCAACCCTCCACTCTCAATCCTTTTCCCTAATCTTTGGGACATGGCTAAAAATAAGCATGTCATTGGCGCAAGCTTATTCCACATGCGGGGCAAAAAAAAGTGATTCAAGGCCCTAGTCAAAAGATCAATCTTTCATCATGATATTCCAAAACTAAGGTATTTTCTCCATAATCACACACTACATCCTGGTATGTAAACTCAATCCACTTACCAGGCAGAACCTCCAACATTAGATTAACAAAAAAATTATACAACCTTCTTGCTCAACGAGGCTTGAGTGCTAAACTAAAATCTCGCTTCTGGTCTAAATATTTCCACCCAGGTGTCTCACTTTTTCTATTATCTTTATGTCACAAAAACTTAGAGCACAAGACCACCCTTTCTACCCAGATACACCAATATCGAATGCGTGCTCCCTTCACCTCTCAGACGCAGAAACCAACCCCACATGTTCGTATGCTGCTCTTATACTTTCTTTATCTTGTCCCTGTTAAATTATTCTAAGTACTGTGGGAGCCTTGAGTATTTTTTAACAACACAACTCACACCCATACTTCTCATCTCATTGCCAGATATCCGCCATACATGCATCAATTTGGTGGTTGACATGGAAGGAGAGATATTCGAGGATGTACCTTAGCATGATTAGCATGTCTATTGTCATTTTTCGAGTAAAATTCAGAATTGATTTTATTCACTAACTTATGAACTACAGGCAAGAACTTACCAGCTCCTTGAGTCCCCGCTCCTGCACCTATTGCCAGCTCACGAATAAGAAGTAGACTGTCACAGCTACAATGGATGCTCCTCAACGCCTATGCCGGAGGACAAGGCTGTTGGTTATTATCCATTCCAAAAAACAAAGGAAAAAGGGGAGGGAGGTTGTTGAACAATTATTCCCTTGGGATCCTATTTGCAATAGGAGTGTGACTTGTGTTTCCTGTTCCAAATAGGACTAGGATGAGAGAGAGGAGACAAGAGTAGTATAAATAATGCTCCATGCATGGCATTGGGATTATCCCAACTCAAGCATCTCTCGCTCTCTTCTCTCTTATTTTTCTCTCCCCAAGCAAGGCGAGAATTATCCCACACAAGGCGTGAGGAGTAGTCTGCACAAGGCACAAAGAGCAGCCTGCAGAGGTGTGAAGAGCAACCCGTAGAGGCGTGAGGTGCATCCACGCGAGGAAGAATCACGCACGAGGAGGACGACCCGTGAAAAGGAGAAGCAACGGTTTCATGTTATCCAAGTACAAGGTGAAAGTTATCTGATTTTCTTCTTGTAACCAAGCCTCCGTTTTGTTGGACAACAAAACTGAGAAGATATTGTGCCCTCTCATTTTTCTGACCTAGTGTGATTTGTTGCGAGTCGTTGTGTCCCATGGGGTTTCCCCTCTCTCACATCGAGGAGGGTTTTCCCACGTAAAATTTCTCGTCTCTCTATGGTTGCTTGATTATTGTGCTATGATTATTTTGCTTAGTTTCAATGTGGAGAACGTTTCGCTGCTAGTCATCCTTTACAGGACAGGTTAAGGGAATCCCCATGATTTCCCAACAAGTGGTATCAAAGCCATGTTGTCGAGATGGGAATGGATGATGAAGGCACGATGTCAAGTTGACGAGCACAAATTGACAAATCTAGAAAGCCAAGATGGAGGACATCTTATATTGCAAGGACCTCCATGATCCGGTGGAAGGAGAAACAATTAAGCCAAGGGCATGTCCGCAGGTGACTGAACGAAGCGGAAATGAAAGCAGTCAACACCATCCGGAAATGGTTGCACTTATCGGTATTCCACCATGTCATAGAAGAGATAGATGCAAAGAAATTATGGGAGAAATTGGCAGATCTCTATGAGCAGAAGACGACCACCAATAAGGCGTTCTTGATTCGAAAGTTGGTGAATCTAAAGTACAAGGACGGGATGAAAGTTGCTGAGCACTTGAATGAGTTCCAGAGTCTCATCAATCAACTGAGTACCACGAACATGGCACTAGATGATGAACTGGAGGTGCTTCTTCTATTGGGTTCCTTGCCAGACAGTTGGGAAATCTTGCTGATTACTGTGAGCAACTCCACTACAGACGGTAAGCTAATCATCCCTATGGCAAAGAGCAATCTCTTGAATGAAGAAATTAGACGACAATCATATGGAGAGTCTTCTTCTTCACATGTATAGACATTTGAAAGAAGAGGCATGCCAAGCAGCGGGGGAAAATCACGAGAGAGACCTATGGAGAAGTCCAAGGATAGAGGAAAGTACCATCATTGCAACAAGACTAGTCACTGGAAGAGAGACTGTAGAGTCTAAAAAAGAGAGCAAGCAGAAGCCAAAAAGAATCAGAGGAAAGATGAAGATGAGAATGTTGCTGCAGTAGTGGCCGATTACGACGAGGATAAGTTAGTTCTCACTATTCAGGAACAATGTCTACATACATGGGATGACTCCGAATGGGCCATTGACACGACAACCTCCTACCACGTAACTCTGCACAGGGAGTTCTTCATTTCCTATACAGAGGGAGACTTTGGGAGAGTTAAGATGGGGGACAATAATTACTCCAAGATCGTTGGCACATGCACCATCTCAGTTCAGACTGATATTGGATGTGCAATGACTCTGCAGGATGTCAGGCACATTCCTGACTTGCGGCTTAGCCTCATATCCGGTTCTCAACTGGGTAGGGAAGGATGTCATCTGAAGTTTGACAACAACAAGTGTAAGATCAGTAATGGCTCTCTTATCATGGCCAGAGGCATCACATGTTGCATGCTCTACAAGACTCGGGTGAAGGTCATGGATGGTAGCCTGCATGCTAGTGAGGCTGACACGTCAAATCTTTGGCATCGTCGGCTTGGATACATGAGACAAATGGGCTTACAGCTTTTGAGCAGGAAGGAGTTGATACCATGCCACACTGACACCTTATGATTCATGTGATGTTGGAAAGAACATGTGTGCACCTTTCAAGATTAGATCAAAGGTGAAGGAAGACGTCATGCAGTTGATTCCCTCTGATGTGTGTGGTCCCATGGACACAACATCTTTGGGAGGAAACAAGCATTTTCTGACCTTTATTGATGATGCATCAAGGAAGGTGTGGGCTTATATGCTGAGTACGAAGGATCAAGTCTTTGATTGCTTCAAGAAATTTCATGCCATGGTGGAGCACGAGATAGGAAAAGTGTTGAAGTGTCTGCATACAAACAATGGAGGGGAGTACACCTCTCACAGCTTTCAGAGCTACTACGCAGAGCACGGGATCGATCATGAAAGGACAAAGCCCAACACACCCAGCACAATGGTGTCACTGAATGGAGAGAGTTTGCTGCATGCTGAAGACAGTGAAGCTGCCCAAGACCTTTTGGGATGAGGCGGTTCGGACCGCCTGCTACTTGATTAATCGATCTCCATTTGTTCCCTTGAATTTTCAGGCTCATGAGCGCATTTGATCTGTAAAGGATCCCTCATATGCTCATATGAGGGTATTCAGATGCAAAGCTTATGCATTTATACCGAAGGAACAAAGGAAGAAGCTTGATGACAAGGCAATGCCCTGTATTTTTGTTGGCTATGGAGATCAGGAGTTTGAATACCGACTTTGAGATCCAAGGAAGAACACCATCACCAGGAATAGAAATGTGATTTTTATGAAAACCATACTTTTGTGTGGTGATGGTGACTCGGATGGGATTGCTATGGATGATGACAATGATGAGGACTCAGATTCTTCTCCACTACAGGGAATAGAAAGAGAAGATGCACAACCAGAACAACATGAGCCAGATGCAAATCCCGCTGCTGCAGGTCCAGGGGATCTTGAGCAGGGGAACAACCTCATCAAGAAGCAGATGCAACAAAACCTCAGGTCAAGAGATCTAGGAGGGCACATCAGCCATCATCCCACTATTCTACTTCCCAGTACGTGATGCTGACTGATCATGATGAGCCATGCACTTTTGAGGAGGCACAAGAGCATAAGGAGAGAGATCATTGGAGGAGTGTACTAAATGAAGAGATGCAATCTCTGAAGAAAAATCATACCTATGATCTCGTTGAGATTCCTGCAGACAAGAGAATGGTAAAGAACAAGTGGGTCTACAAGCTGAAGTCAGATAATGGTGGCAAGCAACTGAAGTACAAGTCTAGATTGGTTGTGAAGGGATTCAAACAGAAAGAGGGCATGGACTATGATGAAATCTTCTCACCAGTTGTGAAGATGAATTCTGTGAGAGTGGTGATAGAACTTGTTGCAATCATAGACCTTGAGCTAGAGCAGATGGACGTGAAGATGACTTTTGTTCACGATGATATGAAGGAAGAGGTCTACATGGAGTAGCCACATGGATACCGGGAGAAAGGGAAAGAGCATATAGTTTGCAGGTTGAGGAAGAGTCTCTATGGCTTGAAGCAAGCCCCTAGACAGTGGTACTTGAAGTTTGATGCCTTCATGATGAAGCAGAACTTCAAGAGGACTACAACGGATCCATATGTGTACATTCGATGTCTTCCCAATGGCAGGTTCACTATACTGTTGATCTATGTGGATGGCATGCTGATAGTTGGTCATGATCCCGGGTTGATTGCAAAGCTCAAAATAGAATTCTCCAAGGAATTTGAGAAGAAGGATTTGGGCAAGGCAAACAACATGCTTGGGATGCAGATCACTCGTGACAAGAAGAAGCATAGGTTGTGGTTGTCACAAAAGAAGTATGTTGAATACATTTTGGAGCGGTTCAACATGAAGAATGTGAACCCTATCAGCACACCCCTTGTCGCTCGTTTCAAGTTGACAAAAAAGACATGTCCATCTACTTCTGAGGAGAAAGCTGAGATGACCAAGATTCCTTACCAATCCGCAGTTGGCAGCCTTATGTATGCCATGGTTTGCACCAGACCCGACATTGCTCATGCCATGGTCATAGTGAGAAGATTCATGTCGAATTCCGGGAAGGATCATTGGGAAGCTGTGAAGTGGATTCTGAGATAGTTGAGAGGGAACTCAAGTATGTGTCTGATGTTAGGAGGTCAGATCCCAAACTCTGTGGATACACAGATGCTGATATGATAGGAGATGTGGATCAGAGGAAATCAACTTCTAGGTACATTTTTACTTTCGTAGAGGGAGCGATTTTGTTGCAGTCCAAGTTGCAGAAATGCATTACACTCTCAATGACTGAAGTTGAGTACATTGCAGCAGCAGAAACAAGAAAAGAAGTGTTGTGGTTACAACGATTCCTTGGTGAACTTGGATGCGAAGACAGTGGGCCTATTGTCTTCTTTGATAGCCAGAGCGTCGTTAACCTGAGCAAGAGCACGATGCACCTTGCTCGCACAAAGCATATAGATGTCTGATATCATTGGTTGAGAGATGCGATTGACAAGAAGCATCCCATTTTGAAGAAGGTCCACACATATGAAAATCCATCGGATATGTTGATGAAGGTCGTGACTCGTGACAAGTTGCAGCTCCGTACAGAGCTGAGCGGTGTCATCTTTCAGTGATCATCTTCTTGGTGACACCTCACCTTTGGGACCATAGGGGGAGGTTGTTGGTTATTATCTGTTCCCAAAAACAAAGAAAAAATGGGAGGGATGTTGTTGAACAATTATCCCCTTTAGGTCATAGTTGCAATAGGAGTAGGACTTGTGTTTCCTATTCCAAATAAGACTAGGAGGAGAGGGAGGAGACAAGAGTAGTATAAATAAGGTCCCATGCATGACATTGGGGATTATCCCCACTCAAGCATATCTCCCTCTCTTCTCTCTTAGTTCTCTCTCCCCAAGCAAGGAGAGAAGTAGCCCACACAAGGCGTGAGGAGTAGTCCGCGCAAGGCACGAAGAGCAGCCTACAGGGGCGTGAAGAGCAGCCCACAGGGGTGCGAAGAGCAGCCTGCAGAGGCGTGAGGTGCATCTACGCAAGGAAGAATCGCACACGAGGAGGGACACCTCGTGACGAGGAGAAGCAACGGTATCATGTTCTCTAAGTACAAGGTGACAATTATCTGATTTTATTCTTGTAATTGAGCCTCAATTTTTTGGCAACAAAACTGAGAAGATAATGTGCCCACTCATGTTTTCGACCTAGTGGTTTGTTGCGGGTCGTCGTGCCCTGTGGGTTTCCCCCCTCTCACATCGAGGAGGGTTTTTCCACGTAAAATTTCTCGTCTGTCTGTTGTTGCTTGATTACTGTGCTACATTATTTTGCTTGATTCCCGTGTGGAGTTGCTAGTCATCCTTTGCAGGACAGGTTAAGGGAATCCCCTTCCTTTTTTTATTTTAAGTAGAAATAAAATTATCCTAATATATTTTTTACCACCCCTATGGTATTCCTTGATTGTACTAAATGCAAAGGCCATACATGGTTTTTATTTTCCTTCTTGTATATCCCAGTCCTCCTGCTTTTGTCTAGGCCATAGTCATAGGGTACATTGGAACTGTTACGTTTGTTGCCTCAACCACCGCCCCCCCCCCCCAAAAAAAAAGAAGAAGAGAAACAATGGCGAAGTCACCTACAGAAGAAATATAAGTGATCCAACCAGGAGTATTGATCGAATTCTATCGAACTTCTCTAAAGTAAAAATTTAGTTGATTACAAAATTTTCGAATGCCTATTCTAACAAAACTCAAAATGGACTTTCAAAAATGAATTCAAACTAAGATACATTTTAATTTTAAAAATATTTCAATTCAACTCAATTCATCATGAATATTAAATGTTGGATAACACTTAAATATATAATTTTTGTATAGTATAAGTTTTTAAAAAATATAGTGAATTGCATGAGAATTCATGTAACTATACCCCTAATTCCAATCTATAATCCAAATTTTAACTAACAACACACCAAGATTCATCTCAAATTGGTTTTAAAATAATGTGATTTAATGTTAGAAAGACAAAACGAAGACCTAAATTTTAGATGTCACGGATCATATTGGAATAAATCTTAAAGTCGAGTACTACATTGTTACTTTTTAGAGTTCAGATATAAAATTATAATTTGGTGTAAAATTCAGGGACTCCTACACATTTTACTTAAAAATTATACTTTTCATATTTTGCATCCAATCTTAAATAACCAGTTAAAAAAGGAGCACATAATGTCAAGATCAAGGAAAATAATTACAATTAGAAAGTTAAATAGCAAAGTAATGCATAATGAGAATTGTAGGTGAGTCATTTACTTTTGGGTTCTTATACCCTTCTTAACTTTTCGCAATATCAGTTATACTCCTCCCTTTCTTTTAATATCAATTTTGTCTTTTACATGTTACAAAATTTACAGTTTCGCTCTTTTCTATTATCGGTTATGCTATCATTTTACCTTAACGGAAGGGCAGAACTGTGAATTGTAAGACATGGGCACACTTGATATTGTAAGAAAGGGAAGGGCATAATTGATATTGCAAAAGTAAAAAAGGACACAAGTGATAAAAATCATTTACTTTTGTAAGCATGGAAATAATAAATGTTTATCATCTCATTTTAACTGATCTCCATGTTGCACATGATATCCACCAAAAATAATTATTATAATTCAAGTGTACTTGTTTTAACATATTAAGAAAATCATTATCCTTGAGTCATACGATGCACAATAAACATAGGCAAATGAGAGATCTCGTAAAATAATAAAAAACACGCAAGACATCACACAGAAGTATCAAAAGTTAACAAAAATACAAAGAAAATAGTCCATTTACCTAACTTTCTCCCAGATTTTAAAGTAATACATCAACAAATATAATCCCCTCTTACAGTCACTACACCTATAAAATTTTCATGCACTTTAATCCCTACAACTATTATATTACAATTTACATATGTAAAACATTGTAAAGATTTTTACACAATGACCCTGTAAACTTTGCCAACTACGCAACGATTCATGTATTTTTCATATTTACTACACAATCTCTGCAAATTACTAATTCTTACTCCACGATTCATGTGGTGAGCTCTTTCACTAATCATTGACGTTGTTTAAGTCATAGCAAGTTTGTAAGGATCGTAAGATAAATACGAAGAATGCTGGAGTTGTTGCATAAATGACAAAGTTTGTAGGGGTTGTGGTGTAAAAATCCCAGCAACTGTGCCACTTCCTTCTTTGTACTTAACTGCGACCTCTGTACAACTTTTGTATTTACACGTTCCATTTACCTTTTTAATACTTGCACTGCAACCCCAATACAACTTTTGTATTTAATCGTTCTATTTACTTTATGACTCAAGCTCAAGCGTAGGTCAAAGACTACAACATTAAAAATATTACTATCGATACCCTGTCGATACGATATTTCGTCGAAACATTTTGCCCATACCGACCACCATTTGTGAAGAAATGACCGAAAACTGCCCTCATATCACTATTTCGCTCGAGATTTCGATTCCTTGTCGAAATTGAAATTTCGTCGAAATTTCGCGAAATCTGAAACCATGCTATTGATATGCCTTGAAACTTAACCGCTTGTTCTACTATACCCAAGTAAAGAACCGTCAGATGCCTCCCGTGTAGGGATGCAAGATATATTCATATTCGATTCGTCACCGTATCCGTTTTATAGAGATTTTAACATCTGTATCCGTGTCCGTTTTAAAATGGATACGTATATGAATATCATTTTGATATCCGCAAACATCTGTATCTGTATTCATATATCCGTTTTTGTATATAAATATAATTATAGATTTATTTTTAACCATATATAACATAATTCTATACTTTCTTTTACCATATTTGTATATTTTTTATGATACAAAACACATTAGTAAATTTATATCATGTGTTTTCCATCCAATCTGTATATATTTAAATCGATTCCATGGAGTATTTCTAACAATACTCATATGCGATCAGTATCCGTTTTATATCCGTATCCGTTTTTTAAGGATATGGTAAGATAGTTTCTGCATCCGTATTCAAAAACGGATAAGGATACGGTAATACCTATATCCGTATCCATCCGTTTGCATCCCTACTCCCGTGCCACCATACCTACCAACACGTCCATAGCAAATTTTCTATACGGGCATTCAGATATGTCTGCATCCATGAGCCGTTTGTATGGAAGTAGTACATAAACTCCGTAGGATTAGCGTTCTCTGTATCCTTTGTATTTCTTTTCCACAAATAGTGAAACTGATCGTCATCACCTAAGAATGAAGTTCAGTTGCAGGTGAACCTTGTAAATCCGTGTTTGGATGTTTGGTTGATTTACCATGTTTGTGTGTTTTTGCTTCCTCTGCTCGCAACAATTATAGATGAATCTTAAACTATACTTTTTTCTATTTTTGGCCCTTTTGTACTGCTTTTTCTTTATTTTTTTTCCTACTACATTAAACTTATTCATACTGCAGTTGATAATGAACCACGGCTACCAGCACTGCAAGGATAATTCAAAGAAAGATCTATACAAAAAGAACTAGCACCCATTTGCTTAAACACATTATTATCTTCTTTCAACAGAACTGCGCACCCAACTTTTCTTGGTCAGATGAGGGAAAATGGACCATTATATTTCTAAAGTCTGGCTGCTCTATCATGCTACAGAGCATCACCAGTTTAGGTGTACAATCCACTGTCCACATACACTCATTCGGCAAAGTAAAGCTTGGCCAGTTATTTTTGCCCCGCTCTCTATTAAGCAAAGGCTCGATCGACTAACTAAACAAACTGTTTATGCAGCAACAAAAATTTTACCACCAGCAAATTGGGACAGCATCCAAAGGGTGTGTCCTTTAGCTCCTTTCCTGAACGACGACTCCAAAGATGGTACGATGCTCCATCCTCACATACCTCGGGTATCAGATTTTTCTTATTCCAGGAGTATGACAGGCTCCGCGTACTGATGTTGCACCAGAATTGCTTAGGATTGAGTTGATGAATCATTCAAGATGAATATACTGGACCTGCTTGCTCTACTTCCAAACAATCTCAGACATGAATCTGAGAGCAGGTACACCTCTTATCTCAACATCAACCAGTGGTGCCTGGATTAGTTTCAAGTCTGTAAGTTCCTTATCACCACGTATCATCTCAAGGGCTCGCATTTGATCCTGCATTGAACGAAAAAAATCAATGTATTGGCTGAAGCTTCCCGGAATAAGAATTTTTTGGTTCAATTGTCAAATTGAAACTATCCTTGGGTACTTATAAAATCATAAATTAATAGCATTTAACGAAGTAATATACCTTCCTTTTCATCGCACAGAATTTGCAGTCAGAAGCAGACGGTGGTAGAAGTTGATTGACAATCAACCTTTTAACGGGAACATTTTCCTTTTTCAAGGAAGCACACAGTCTTGATGACTCGCTGACAGCCATTACCTTCAACGCAAGAAAAGTTGTATCAGGTCAATATAACTATGAGTAAATTACACAAAAGTGCCTGAACTATAAACTCAATTTCAATGTCATGGCTAAAGTTTGAAAAGTAACAATGTAGTATACAATGTCTTGTTGAGTCACAATGTGGTATTTTGCTAGCAAGAACATGTGCCGGAAGTTAACGAAAATGCCCCCTAGTAAAGTTAATCCAAAATCATCAAATGTCGACTTCCAGAAGCTCCTAATCTCTCCCGGCCTCCATCATCAAGTTCTTCCACTGGTCGGACCCTCAGCTCCTCCACCGTCACCCCGCTACACCTGGAACCTCGTCGTCGACCTCCTCAGCAAGAATCGCCTCTTCAACACCATGTGAGATATTGCCTCCTCCATTCTCTATGTGCGCTTCCTCTCCCTCGCCACCTTCACCTCCATCTTCTCCTCCTATCTCGACGCCCCAAGTAAGCCCTCACCTCCTTACTCTCCATGGACAACTACTCCGTCCCTTGCATTTCAGCTCCAAACCTGTCGCTCTGTCGAGCTACAACCTGGAAGGTCCTATACCTTCCAAGTCCCAACTCACAGGCAACATTCATTCGTCTTTCTCTGATTTTTAGATTCTTTAGTTTTCTTAGATTAGTTTTCAAGTAAAACGCAATTAGTTTTTTTTCTTGAAAAAGCTAATTTTATTTCTCATTGATTCAATTCCCATTCCTTTTTGGTCTGTTCACATTCTGGAAGACCAAATTATACTTCTGATTGCGAGTTCTGAAAAGCCAAAATGAATCTTAAATATAACGGGGTTCTGATTTTCTGTTAAGCAAATTCACATTCGAAGATTTCTCATTTGATCAATAATCTCATACTGATTTAGGAAATCGAGTCGCATTTCACGTTTTTCAGGAATCCATAGCCAACCTCCAGATTCCGTGAATGCTATCGAGTACAGTCGCTTCAACAACCATCACGAACAGCAAGAACTGGAGCAGAACTTTCCCAATTCCATATTTCATATGAAATCATTCGATCAACCTTCCTTCAATTGCAGCGAGATCCTCTTGAAGCATATATACCTGCAGTAGAAGAATATCAGTGCCCTTCCATTTCGAGTACAGTCGAGGAGCACAAACACTAACCAATCTGCGTAGGATCTTCAATCAACACGCAAGTACCATCATCGGATGAGCCGAAGCTCCGATCCCAACTACAGCCGCGCATGAACGCCACTGGTCCCATTCACCATCACCGGCCCTTCGAAATTTTGCCGTCCGCAACCATTTCGCCGCTCTAATTGTGCAAAAACCCCAAGGCAAGTTCCTTCTCCCATGATTTCATTTCATTTGTTTCAATTCATTAGCATCTTTAGATCCAATCCCAGTTCATAGCCAATCCAAACCAATTCTGCTTCTTCCCATTTTAAATTTAATCCACTTTACTTCATTGCCTGTAACATGTAAATTTTATTTTGTTTGTTTTTTATCCATAGCATTACAGACCGATGTACTTTGAATCGAGTCGAGATTGGTCTTCTTCAAATACAGATCATAGATTTCATTTGGAATCCATCAGGACCCATCCCCAACAGCATCAGCTACTGCCTTCCTAAAAAAACGCAGCACCTAATCGTCAGATTTGACCTTCATCAACAATTGAAGTCCTCATTCACTGTCGATGTCAAGAGGATGCATAGCAGCACCACCTAGAGATCTGATACCTCCAATTCCCCGGCACCTTCGCGGAATAGCAAAAAGATTTTAGCCATCTGTCTTGAGCACAGCATCCGATACCCTTCGTATGAGCATAATTGATGTTCATGCCTCTACCTAGAACCCATCTGAAGTGCGGCACCATCTGCATATCCGAGTGTCAAACATCACCAGTCAACCAACCACAGCATCCAGGAGCTGACGTCCACAAGTTCCTCCATCTCGAGGGGGCATCACGCCCTAATCTCCATCAGCAAGAATGCACAGCACCTAATTTCTTCAAGCTTCAGCCGTTACACATGCCATCATCGAAGCATACTGTGGCTGTCAACCATTCAGTCGTAGGAGCCCACCTGGAAAATATCGAAGCACAGCCACGAGAAAATTCTTCCAGCGCCACCCACTCAAGAACTTCCGCTCCTGGAGCAAGAGTAATTTTACCAAGAGCATTTTCATCCGCCCAATAAAATAGTTAACCTCTGTCACATGTCCCCGTTAGCAAAATACCACATTGTGACCAAAACTTCATATTAGGTACTACATTTTTACGTTTAACACTTTAGGTATGGCATTGCAATCGGGTGTATAGTTCAGAGACTTTTGTGGACTTCACTCTATAAATATACATAGCACGGAATCAAAATTTTAGTATATGTACTTGTGATACAGATAGAAAGATGCTGCTTATTTGCTCATTGGAGTGGAAACTGAAGTTGGAATTGTAAAACAAACTCCAAAGACAGTACTTTCCACCATTTAGTATTAAAATTTGTGCAAGTGCCACAACCCACACAATTGCCCCATAAATAGAATATATCATCCTGCTGACTTGAACTTATAATGACCTTCGACACTTTAAGACATCCCAAAATGCCTCATCCGACTTATCTTCATGTTTCCCATCACAAACTTTCAACCGAGTCTCCCAAGTGTTGGTGATATACCATGAATCCTAATCATATGCTTTGCTGAAGCCAGTTGAAGAAATGTTTTTCAACATAATCCAGATGTCATACAGATTCGAAGTACTCAGATTGGAATGTTGATCAAGGCGTTCACTTAGTTACCCAATTTCATTCCTTATCCAATTAGCATTCATATCGTCTACCATGATTCACCGTTTAACCATTTAGGATTTAGTCGTAAAAGGTCTCACTATATTTAGGTAATTAACTTATTTAGATGACTAACATTTGCTAAGATAATGACTTATTACATCGATCAGACCACTTCTATGGTCGATAAAAGTTGTAGACCGTGAGTTGGCGCTACGATTTCTTGTCCAACTTTTTCTTGCAGATTTCAAAAAAAAGGTGTGTGCATAGAACATTCAACAAGGAGAAATCTGACTTGAATTTTATATTTTTCCGATTATGGGAACTCTCGGAAAACACAATTGAATGCGGTGGGTAGTCTGATTTCGTGTCCGATTTTTCGTCTCTGATTTCAAAACAAATTACATGTGTGTATAGATCATCGACAATGATAAATCTGACCTAAGTTTCATATTTTTCGGATAATCAGATCTCTCGAAATTTGCAGTTGAATGCGGGGGATGGTCCGATTTCGAGTCCGATTTTTCGTCTCCAATTTCAAAACAAATTACATGTGTGCATAGATCATGGAACAAGGATAAATCTGACATAAATTTCATATTTTTCGGATCATCAAATCTCTTGAAAATCACGACAGAAGTTGATGATACGATCTGAAATCCGACTTTGCATGCGCAATCCCGGATGATCCAAACATTAGATCGACGCGAAAACTACGAATACACGGTGAACGAAAATGTGCGACCCATCAGCAAGGCAGAAAACCAAAATCCGTACCTTCAGGGTCGTTTCTCGGATATCTCCTTCACACCAAAATCTGCTACTTCAAGGTACTTGACGTGAAACGCACACTAGCACAGCATAGACCTCGTCGTCCTCTTCGAAACGACGCCTTCGGATCGCTGATCGGAGGTCGGAAAAAGTCGTCGACGACGGAGCCCCGACGATGGACTTGGATATAATGGCTAAGTGGCTGAACCAGTTAGCCTTATATAGGCTCGGGTTCATGGCTCAAAAGCCGTAAAAACCGTCATATTTCATGCGTAACTTTCTCATACGGTGTCTGTTTTTATGTTCTCGGGCTCGTTGAAAAGGTCTCGAAAAGTACTACAATTTGAAGTTTTTATTTGTCTAAATTGGATACTGGATCATGTTTATAATTGAGTTTTAATATTTTTAGCATTTCAAAGTTTTACATTATAAAAATCTCAAAAGAAGTCTCGTCTTCGAGACTTAAGTATAAGTTATACGCCACACTTGATCTCTATAGATCGTGTGTTTCTATTGTAAAGGTGATGTAGTGTGGCTTTTGTTGGCTTTCTTTTTTGTTGTCCCTAATGGTTGTTACTTTTATTGAATAAGATATTTGGGGAGTGCACCATCGAGTGTATCCCCCTTGCTTCTGGATTTCAAAAAAATCTCAAAGAAAGCGAAATCCAAAAAAATCTCGAAGAGGAACGGACTAGGGTTTCGATTTAGTACGTGTAAATAGGTAAGGGTACTTCTCCCTCATGTCTGCTTCAGGCTCCCATGTAGCCTCCTCTACATTCTGGCTTCTCCAGAGGACCTAGACCAGGGGAATCTCCTTCTTTTGCATCCGCTTAACTGCTCGGTCTAATATTTGCACTGGAGGCTCGAAAAAGGAAAGATTCGACTCGACGACCAAGTCATCATGTGATATCACATGTCTGAGGTCTCTGGCATATTTGCATAGGTTCGGCACATGAAATGCATCATGAATACCCTCAAGGTGTGGGGTAAGTGCCACTCTGTAAGCAACCTTCCCCACACGAGCCATAATCTCAAATGGCCAACGAAACTCGATGCCAACTTGCTTCGAGCACCAAATCTCTGTACCCCATTCATTAGAGATAACAATGTACAACATACTAAGCCTTCTCCCACTATAAGTCTCCATTCATTGGAGACACTCTAAAAAAAATAAAATCCCCAACCTGAAACTCGAGGTCCCATCGTCGATAGTTTGCATAACTCTTCTGTCGACTCTGAGATGTCAGCAACTTCTACCTTACCATCTCAACGGCTCTAGTAGTCTCCTCGATGATCTCGATGGTGTAAAGAGTATTATCTCCCACCTATTGTCAACTCAATCGTGTAGTGCATCGATGTCCGTATAGTGATTCAAATGGTGCCATGCCGATGCTGGAATGAAAGCTGTTGTTGTATTTGAATTCTGCCAAAGGGAGATGACCCTTCCAGATTCCCATCCACTCCACTACACAGGCACGAAGTAAATCCTCAACTGTCTGAATGGACCACTCTTCATTGTCCATCTGTTTGGGAGTGATATGCAGTAGTAAGACGCAGCTCGGTACTCAATGCCCTCATGAACTTTCCCCAGAATGTGAGGTGAAACGTGAATCTCTATCTAAAAACACCTCCTTGAGAACCCCTTACAATCTGACCACATATCGAATGTAGAGTCTGACAAGCTGTGACGACGTGTAAGTCATGCTAACTGGAATGAAATGGGATGACTTGGTCGATCGATCAACTACTACCCAATTGCATCCTGACCACATGTAGTGTGGTAATGCTATAACGAAATCCATAGAAATGCTCTCCCATTTCATATAGGAAAGAAAAGAGGCTTAAGTAAACCAGGAGGGTGTTGGTGCTCTGCCTTTACCATTTGACAAGTGAAGCATTGCTTAACATGTGAAGCTGCACCCCCCTTCGTGTGTTCCCACCAAAAGTGCTGGCGAAGATCTTTATACATCTTTGTGCTGCCAGGATGAATGGAAAGTCTGAAACTGTGTGCCTCATCCGGGATGTCTTTCATAAGCTCCTCATCGTCTGGGACATAAACGCGGTCACCCTTCCACAAGATAGATTCACAAACTCTAAACCCATCGTACTCATCCTTCAGACAACGATGGTAGATACCCTGTAATCTATGGTCTGTCTACTGACCTTGTACAATGCGATCCCACAAGCTACCGTACTTTACTGATACATTCACTGCATTTGTTGTGCTCTCAAATGGGCGCCAATCACTAAGTGCATAAAGCATATTCCAACTTTGTAACCAAGCTACTGATCCCGTCATATGTGTTGGTCTACTCAAGGCATCTGCTACAACATTTCCCTTACCAAAATTGTAAAAGATAGTACAATCATAGTCCTTCAACAGCTCCCACCCAACGTCTATGCCTCATATTCAATTATCGCTGACCGAAGATGTACTTGAGATTCTTGTGATCTATGAATACCTCAAATGTAACCACGTATAAGTAGTGACATCATATCTTCAATGCGAAGACAACTACCGCCAACTCCAAGTCATGTGTAGGGTAGTTGTGCTCATAAATCTTCAACTGTCGCGATACATATGCTACAACCCACCCCCGTTGCATCAATACAATGTCCAATCCTTCCTTGGATGCATATGGGTAAATCGCGAAGTCCAACATACCGGAATGAAGGATCATAATAGGTGCAGAAGCCAATCACTCCTTGAGCGTACGGAAACTCTGCTCGCATTTGTCGCTCCAGACAAACGCCACATTCTTATGTGTCAACTAAGGGGAAGGGCTAACTGAGAAAACCCTTGAACGAATGTCGGTAGTATCCAGCATGGAAACTACAAACCTCGGTGACTGTCTTAGGTTGCTTCCAAGATACAACTGCCTCGATCTTTGTGAGATCAACAGAAATACCTGCATCAGAAATCACATGGCAAAGAAATGCCACCTTAGATAACCAAAACTCACACTTGTGTACTGTTGGGAGAAAACAGTGATTGATTATTCAGAGAAACCCTAGGCTCTCTTATATAGGGAGAGACCTTAAGGGTAAAGTATAAAGTAGTCCAGAGAAAATAAAGAAATAACAAACAGGTACATAGCATAATAATATCTATTTCTACACTCCCCCTCAAGGTGGAACATAGATGTCTATCATGCTCAGCTTGGATGAACATCTCTGAAAAGGTCCTATGAGCAACGGCTTGGTGAATACATCCGCAGTCTGATCCCCTGAGCTCACGTGAGTTGTAGATATCAATCCTCTCTAGATCAAGTCTCTAGTGTAATGGCAGTCAACTTCTATATGCTTGGTTCTTTCATGAAAAGCTGGATTGTTGGCAATGAACAAGGTTGCCTGATTGTCACACTGAAGCTGCATGGGTAGAGGTACGGCTACATGTAGATCCTCTAGTACAGATCAAACCCACATCATCTCCGTGCTGGCTTGCGCCATGGCCCTATATTCGGATTCAGCACTGGACCTTGCCACAACAATTTGTTTCTTGCTTTTCCAAGAAACCAGAGAGCTTCCAACAAACACTGCGAATCCTGAGGTTGATTTTCGATCCTTAGGGCATCCTGCATAATCAGCGTCTGCTCATGCTGAGATAGACAAATCTGTGCCCTTCCGAAACATCAACCCTGAGCCTGGAGAAGACTACCTTAGTATCATGTGTATAGCATCCATATGAACTTGTCTTGGCTGCTCCATAAATTGACTCACCCTGCTTACTGCAAAGGCAATATCAGGTCGAGTTATAGTAATATAAAGGAGCTTACCCACCATTTCTCTATATCTCCTTTTATCCACTTCAGCAGTGTCATCATCATACAACTTCATGCTTGGATCCATGGGAATACTTGATGGGTTGCATCCAGCCATGCCTGTTTCAATCAAGAAGTCCGTAATGTACTTCCGTTGGGTCATCACCAAACCCTGTGCATTCCTGGCAAATTCCAACCCTAGAAAATATCTTAGGGTTCTAAGATCCTTCGTAACGAACTGACGACCTAGGAATGCCTTCGCCCTTTCTATGCCCTGAATATCATCTCCTGTAACCAGAATATCATCAACATAGACCATGATAACAACCGTACCTGCCGATGACTTCTGAACAAACAATGAGTGGTCTGCATTTGACCTCTTGAATCCATGCTGTTCAATAAGATTGGAAAGCTTCTGGAACCACGCTCTTGGACTCTGTTTGAGGCCATAAATTGCCTTGTGAAGTCTACACACCATATGCTTCTCCCCCTCGGCAGTAAACCCTGGTGGCTGCTGCATGTAGACTTCCTCCTGCAGATCTCCATACAAGAAGGCATTCTTGACATCCAGTTGAGATATACTCCAGTCACGGACCACAGCCACAGATAAGAGAATGCGAAGGGTCGAATGTCGGGCCATTGGAGAAAAAGTGTCCATATAGTCCACGCCATAGGTTTGAGTAAAACCACGCGCGACCAAACGTGCTTTGTACCGATCTAGACTGCCATCTGCATGATATTTAACTGTGAAGACCCACTTACAACTCACAATAGATGCATCAGGAGGAGCAATAATCAAAGATCATGTGCCACGGGACTGCAATGCACGCATCTCATCTTCCATAGCCAATCTCCAGCAATCAATCTTCATAGCGTCCTGGTAGGTTCGTGGTATATCCACGGAAGACAACGCTGCAGCAAATCTCTGAAAATCTCCAGTGAGACGGTGAAAAGACACCTGTGAAGCAAAGGGATAAGAGGCACACATCCGCTTCTGCTTCCGGATAGCAATAGGGATATCAAGATCATCCTCTGCTGTACTGGATGGTGTAGTTTCCTCCTGCAATGAAGAATCCTGCACATGTACCATATCTGACCCGTCAGTAGTCATGCCATCTGAACATACCTGAGGCATGATGGGTGGCTGACGTGTAGCCTGAGCAGGACCTGACCGACGCGTATAGAATTTTGGTAGAGATGGAATGGGAGGTCGTGGAAGAGGTGGAGGTGGAGGTGGTGGTGGTGGTGACGATGATGTAGGGGCAGGAATAGCAGTAGACTCAGGTGAACTCCAAGTAGGAGGTGGAGGGACATAGACATCATCATTGGTAGTGGATGGTACCAGTCTGTCACCTGCAGGAGAAAAATACATAACAGACTCAAAGAATATGACATCAGCACTAACAAAGTATTTCTTGTTTATAGGATCATAACACCGATAGCCCTTCTGAGTCCGAGAATAACCGACAAAGACACACTTGACAGCTCTAGGTGAGAGTTTGTCAAGTCCAGGAGTCAGAAGATGAACAAATGCCACAGTACCAAAGACACGTGGAGTAAGTGAGAATAATTCCTTGTCAGGAAAAATAATAGAGAGAGTTATTTTCTCACCAAGAATAGAAGATGGCATACGATTGACCAGATAGCACGCGGTGAGAACAACATCTCCCCAGAAAGAAATAAGGGCACAACTCTGAATCAGTAGGGTTCGAGTAATGTCAAGGAGATGGCGATGCTTTCTTTCTGCCACACTATTCTGCTAAGATCTGTACGCACAAGTGGTTTGGTGAATAATGCCCTTTGATGAAAGAAATTGAGAGAGGGACCGTGTGCAAAATTCTAGGGCATTATATATTCGAATATATTTGACAGTAGAAGAGAACACATTTTGCACTTCATTAATCAAATTCTTGATCACATCTCCTGCTTCAGATTTATTCTTTAAAAGAAATACCCAAGATACACGAGAGAAATCATCCACTACCACTATATAAAATATGTGCCCCTGATGATCGGGTACACGACTTGGACCCCATATATCTATATGAAACAACTCGAACGGGGAGCTACTGCTCCGACTCTGACGACTAGGAAAGCTTGACCGATGATGCTTTCCCAACTGACATGCTTCACAGCGAAAAGATGAACTGGGAGAGATCTGAGGTAGAAGATGGCGCATTTTCTGGAGCGGGAGGTGACCAAAACGGAGATGCCATATGTACAACTAAATTGGTCCGTTTGAATAAGAGGAGACACCAGCATAAGAATTCCGAACCAGCCGATATAGACCATTCTGCTCAGAGCCACGACCAATCACCCTGTCCGTTAGTATGTCCTGAAAATAAGAGAAGACGGGTCAAATATAGCACGACAATGCAAATCCTTCGTAATCTGACTAATAGATAACATATTCATCAAGAACTCAGGAGCATGCAGGACATTCTGTAGATGCATAGTGGAAGAAAGGAAGACCTCCCCCTATCCAATAAGAGGGGAATGAGTACCATCTGCGATCTGCACTGAGCGCCCGTAAGGAATGTCCCTATAGGACTCAAGTCTATCTCGGTCTCGACAGAGATGATGTGTGGCACCCGAATCTATAATCCAATCAGAGATATCATGAGACGGTGTAAATGCAGTAGATCTACCTGAGGTAATAGCAGCAGCAGATGAACTGGCGGAGGCTGTAGCAGCAACATCTGAACTCCACCAGAAGAATCGCCAGATGATTGTGGCATAATATCGCGGAGACGTGCCACAAGTTCCTCAAAATGGTTGTCTGCAGTAGATGCCAATTGGGGCTGAGAGTGCTCTGCTACACGTGCCGATGCTGGGAACCCATGCTTAGAATAGCATGTCTCCTCAGAGTGTCCTGTGCGATGATAGTATGAACATGGCTGACTAAAGCGACCACCCCTGCCCTGGGGTCCACGTCCACGTCCAGAAGGCAGACTACCTCTCCCACGCGAAACTGCCATCGCCGATGGGGGTGGAGTAGAAGAACTGGAAGAAACTGTAATGCGACTGAGTCTCCTGTAAACATCCTCCACTGGAGGAATAACTGCATCGGCTAAGATCTGAGAACAGGCGGCGTCATATTCAGGATCAAGGGCCGTAAGTAGAACGCCCACCATGGTGGCATTCCGAAATGTCTTCTGCTGTTCAGGAGTCGCTGTGAGTGGGATAGTACTGTATAACTTCTCAAACATCCCCCTCAGGGATGTGTATAAGGAGTGAAGAGGTATGTCGTTCTGCTTCATCGTGAATATGTCATGCTGAAGCTGTAACATCTTGGTCTCATTTCGTACATGCAAATATGTAGTAGCTAGGATATCCCACATCGCCTTGGCAGTGGGCTGATGGAGAACATCGTTGGCAATCTCCATCGACAATGTACCTGACAACCAGACCTTTGCATACGAGTCATCAGCCTCCCACGAGGTATATATCTCTGTCTTCTCTGCTGGCTCATCCTCGGTAAGAATGTGCTTCTTACCATTCGACTTCATGAGGCTCATTAACTGCATCGCCCAGAGCTCATAATTCGACCTGTCCATCTTGACTATTGGCGCAGGACCTTTGAATGCGCCTATGGAGGGCATATCAACCTTCGACTCTGACATATCGCCGCTGGAGAAGAACTAGGGTTTGTAGACAAAGTGACTGATGTCTACACAAACCGTATAGGATTTGAGTGCATATGTAGACGTTACGTACTCAAATCCATAGATCCAGAGAAAGAGACCTAGGCGTGGTCGACTAGGGCACGGTCTGGAGGTGAGGGCTGCGGCCCCCTACGGACTGGGTGGCACCCCTACGGGTTGGCGGCGGCAAGTTGGGGCTGGCGGCGGCAACGAAGGTGCCGCTAGGGCTGGGGGCCGGCGAGTGGAGGCCGACGGCTGTGGCTGCTAGGGCTGAAGAGCGCCGAGAGGGGTTGTGGGCGGCGGAGAGGCGATCACTGAGAGAGACCCGAGAGGAGAGGGCCGAGGGGGTGGGTCGCCAAGGGGGTAGAAGGCTTGGGCGGCGGGTGGGGGTGGGCGGCGGGTGGAGAGCCCTAGGGCTTGGGCTCTGATACCATGTTGGGAGAAAACATTGATTGATTATTCAGAGAAACCCTAGGCTCTCTTATATAGGGAGAGACCTTAAGGGTAAATTACAAAGTAGTCCAGAGAAAATAAAGAAATAACAAACAGGTACATAGCATAATAATATATATCTCTACATGTACTTTGCATATAACCGATGTTGTCTTAGTGTCTGCAGAACGATGCGAAGATGCAACTCACGCTCGTACTCATCATGAGAATAGATCAACACATCATCTATAAATACTACTTCAAATCTGTCCAAATATGGACAAAAGATCCTATTCATCATGTCCATGAAAGCAGCAGGTGTATTCATGAGTCCAAACGACATCACGACAAACTTGTAGTGTCCATATCTCGTACGGAATGCGGACTTCGGTATGTCCGAATCCTTGATCCTCAATTGATGATATTCGTAGATCGATCTTAGAGAACACTGCTTCTCTCTGCAACTGATCAAAGTGATCATTAATATGTGGGAGTGGACGAAGGTTCTTAACCGTTGGCTTGTTGAGTTGCATGTAGTCAATGCACAATCTCATAGATGCATCATTCTTCTTTACAAAGAGGACTGGCCCTCCCCATGGTGATGTACTAGGGCAAGCGAATCCTTTCCCAATCAAATCCTGCAGCTGCACCTTGAGCTCCATGAGCTCGGCTAGTGCCATTCGATATGGGAATAGAGATTGGTTGAGTGTGAGGTAGTAACGCAATCTCGAACTCTATCTCCTGTTCTGGTGGTACTCCAGGAAGATCATCAGGAAATACATAAGGGAAATCTCGAACGACCCTGACGTCCTTAACCATCATGTCCTGGGTGGATGTGTCAACTATGTAGGTAAGATATCCCACACACCCTAGCTAAGGTACGGTTGCGCTCTCAAAGCGGAGATGTACTCAATCTCTATGTCTGACGTACGTCCATCAAATTAGAAGGCTGGTATTACTGGTAGATGGAAGAAACCTATATTCCCAAAGCAGTCTAAACATGTGTGATGCTTCTCTAATCAATCCATGTCCAGAAAAATATTGAAAACATCCAATTGTATCAACAATAGAAAAGCATGCATGAGATACCCTCCGATATGTACTGCTATGTCCTCGATGACATGTCTGATGACGAACAACTGGCCCACTGGGCCCTTGATGAGGTATGAGATCATGACACTCGTGGTTGTCTTGCACAGAGTGGGCACTGAATAGTGTGCACAAAACGAATGTGTGGTGCCACAATCAAACAAAGCATGAAATGAAAATCAATCTATAGAAATCATACCTCTGACGACTGAATCGAAGGCGTGGGCCTGCTCCTCAGCAACGACCTTCAGCTGCACTCATTGTACCGGTGAAGAACCGGATCCTATTATGCTATATACTGGTTGTGGTGGAGGATGCTGGAATCCCATGTCTTTGCAACGAAAACGGATCCTCGAGACTGAAAAGAAGTGTTGGGTCATGCACTCTGTTGAGGTGCAGCCGGGCTGCTGGCAAGTAATGGGCACTAGGCTCTAAAATGACCAGGTTGCTAACAGTGAAAACAAACCTTCTATAACAAGGATCTCTAGAAATGATATTGCCTCCCCGTTGATCATATACATAATGGTCTAAGTAAAACTCACTACGGAACTTGTCCATTAAAACCTCCCATGTGATGGGCTTGGTTATGTGGTCCTTAGTAGTGTACCACAACCGTTCAGTGTAGCTAGCCAGCAAATACTCTATAAATGTCAGCCATGTATCATTTGGTGCATGGCTTATCTCGAACACCCAAGACACATGATCCATTCATAACTCTTCTTTGTCTAGTGTAGAGATATGGAACTAGAGCATATGAGATCTATGGTATGTAGTTTATGTCCTCTAATTCTTTTGTAATGCATCCAAATTCTTGACCCCTTCCAGTTCCAGAGACATCGAAAGACAGACACTATCCTCATCCTCACAAGAGGGATGGTACGAAGCATCATCCTGCTAAGCCTCTTCTGTATAGCCTCCTAGCAGTATTGCATACATGTATGGTCTGAAACAGCAGGGCCAACTAGTATGCCATATGAGGTTCTACTCAAATCAGCATGGTTCTTAAAAAGCAACTCATGACATTAATACTTGTCAAGTACTTAGAGAGATATTTACATGAATATATCATGATACTTATGTTATTTTCCTTGGACTCATGTCAAGGTCAGAAGACCATAGCCACTATCCCGTGTTCTGAATATCGATGAGAATCTGGCATTTATGAGAAGGAATGAGTATCAATGCTCTGATATCAAACTGTCACATCCCACGGATCATGATACTCAACAACCATCCCGTAAATACTACATTCACATTCATAACACGCACATTTTAACAAATGTATTTATTGCAGGAAAATAAGCAAGTAAAGAAGGAAATACATGAGCATAATTTATTTCATTCACAACATGACATACCAACAAGATATCAATAGCACCATGTCCCCAATATGTATAAAACTTAAAAATATCCATCGGAGTGTAAGTACAAAATTTGTCTCTCAAAGGTACAAAAGCATGAGTCAAAAACTACTATAAAAGAACCATCAAGTATGAACTATAAAAGTGTAACTGAAGCTGAAATGCTCCAAAACACCAAAATCACGCTCTACTGTTGCGGTGGGTCCTACGAACCTATTGGATCACATGAAAAAGAGTGTTATGAATAAAGTTGTCCAGTACAGATATACTTAAATGAAAGGTAAAACAACATTTATCAGTTAAAAGTAGCAAGCAGTGCACCTACTGAACTGAAATAAGTGCACGTGAACGTAAGTGTCACTCTCAGAAGTAAAGCCTACAAGTGGAATCTTACCTTCAGACTACTGATAGTTTTTAAGTTGATCTTTTCATTTAAGGCTTTCCAATACAACTATTAGTAATGGAAATAGTCTATGGTCTTAACCACGGGGGTCTCACACTATGTCTCCAAGATACATCGTATCTTAGGGTTAAGGGCCTCTCTAAGCATGTGTAAAGTAGATGCAACCTAACTAATTTTTCAACATTTTCCTTTACTAACCTTCCTATTTTCTAGATTGTCATTCACATTTCATTATTAGTTCTCTTGTCTTCTAGAATTAATCACATTTCAATGGTATCGATTTAATGTCCTACCTGATTCTCTTTCAAGTAATCTAACACAACTCATTTGGCAATCATTACGGACGGTAAGAGTCCTTGACGGTAGACACAATTCAATTGAGACATGAGATTATAAGATATGATTTTTAATTCAAATTATAGTCGGACCTATGACCACCTTCTGTTTTTCTTCTGATACAAGGCAAACCGGTAAGAACACCTCCTTCGCTAACCCCATCTTGGAACTCCCCTCATATAACCAAGACGAGTAACCAACTCAAGTGATCGGCCCCCATTAGCCACTCATGTTAATTCTATGACACAAAGCAAAGACTAGACTACGAAGCACGTATCTCAGAAGACAACGGCTCGTGACAACCTGGCAAGAACCTCAGGGCAGAGTTGAGAACTACGCATCACTCAGTCAACGCAATTGAGGTCGCGATCATCTAGTCTTCTACCCAGAACCCCAAGTATGCTAGCCCATCCCTTGGCGACATCTACTCCTCTACCCAAGACGACACAGGAAACTGCTCCTTGCACGCTGCAATTCTCAACACGAAAGAGTACCTCGACCGTAGAGACCACTAAAGCACAAGGCACGCGGGGAAAGGGTTCCAACTGCGGCATAACCAGATGTCATACGGATTCAAAGTACTCATATTGGAATATTGATCAAGGCTTTCACTTAGTTACTCAATTTCATTACTTATCCAATTAGCATTGAGATCATCTACCATGATTCACCGTTTAACCATTTATAATTTAGTTGTAAAAGGTCTCACTATAGTTAGGTAATTTAACTTATTTAGATGACTAATGTTTGCTAAGATAATGACTCATTAAATCGATCAGACCACTTCTATAGTCGATAAAAGTTGTAGATCGTGAGTTGATGCTACGATTTATTGTCCAACTTTTTATTTTAGATTTCAAAATAAATCAGATGTGTGGATAGAGCACTCAACAAAGAGAAATCTGACTTATATTTCATATATTTTCCGATTATGGAAACTCTCGGAAAACACGGTTGAATGCGATGGGTGGTCTGATTTCGTGTCTGATTTTTCATCTTCGATTTCAAAACAAATTACATATGTATAGAGCATCGAACAATGACAAATTTGACCTAAGTTTCATATTTTTCGGATGATCAGATCTCTCGAAATTCACAGTTGAATGCGTGGGATGGTCTGATTTCTTGTCTGATTTTTCGTCTCCGATTTCGAAATAAATTACATGTGTGCATAGATCATGGAACAAAGACAAATCTAACCTAAATTTCATATTTTTCAGATCATCGGATCTCTCGAAATCGCAACGAAAGTCGACGATACGATCTGAAATCCGATTTTGCATGCGCGATCCGAGCATTAGATCGGCGCGAAAACTACGAATATGGTGTACGAAAGACGTGTGATACATCTGCAAGGCGGAAAACCAAATCTGTACCTTTGGGGTCGTTCCACGGATATCTTCTCCACCTCAAAATATGTGATTTTGGGGTGCTTAGCGTGAAACACACGCTAGCATGGCATGGACCTCGTCGTACTCTTCAAAACGACGCTTTTGGATCGATGATCAGAGGTCGGAAAAGTCGCCGGTGGCGGAGCTCTGGCGAGCTCTGAGGTAGAGCTCCGGCGATGGGCTTGGATATAATGGCTAAGTGGCTGAACCACAGTCTTATATAGGCTCGGGTTCACGGCTCAAAAGCTGTAAAGCATTGTATTTCACACGCAACTTTCGTATACGATGTCTGTTTTTTATGTTCTTGGGCTCGTTGAAAAGGCCTCGAAGAGTACTACAAGATAGAGTCTTTATTTATCCAATTTGGGTACTAGATCAACCAATCAAGTAATTGAATTTTAGTGTTTTTAACATTTCGGGGTTTCCCAAAAGCACATGACAGAATCCCAACAATTAATGTCAATTGTTCCCAACTAGGAAACCATAAACAAATCACACCCTACAACTCACCACAGTCACTTCTATAATCTCTTCATGCCCCTCCGGCATCATGCTCTCGCCATCTGTCCATAACCTTTTGATCCTTCCGACTCCTCTTGTCAAGGTAGCAAATTTGTTCCTAAGGATGTGACCATCTAGCCCCATGCATGAAACTTTCATCCTTTTCATTAATCAATAAAGATGATTCTAATAAAATATCAAATCAACAAAATGGATAACTCTGTTTTTTTAACGAAACACAAAAAAAAGAACTGAATTGTTTTTAGACAAGTGCAGCGAAGATCATATAAAACAACAAGAAGAGGCTTGCTTACCGTTGGGATTGTCACGATGATGAATTCAGTTGATTCAGTGTCTCGAAAAAGCTCCCGCACTTTGACCATCCGTTCCCTTAACTTTTCTAGTTTGTCAGACTACATCGGCGAAAGGTATGGTTACTGGAAATATCCGCTATAAACATCTATAACATCAAACTCAAAACTCACAGCATCTTCTTTCGCCTCCTCTTGACCGAAAACAGATTTTATTGCTGATGTTGCTGAAGCAATTTTCTTTCTAAGCTGAAAAAGAAAAATAAATTAATGTGGTTAAAAGCAGAAGGCCCGTAACAACGTATCACAAGATTCACAACATTTACATATAAAGAACACTAAATTTATTTTATAAAATAGATTCATTCCAGGAATATACGTTTATAATGGTGTTCAGCAGCAGATGAATTTTTTTTTGAAGCAATCAGCAGATAATTTTGAAGTGCAAGACAGTAATTAGTGCCAAAAAAACAATTCACAGTTGAACTACGAACTAAACTTATTACATCAAAACTACTGCCATCCCAAGTTTAACAATGAAGTCTGCATATTTTGAAATAAAGTCTGGTTTATTGGAAAAGTTAAACAGGTCCAACGGTAGATTTAAAAAATAATTATTAAAAGAATCCTACTTAAATATGTCGGAAGATGGATTTTTTTGAAAAATATGTATAATTTGGCACGTCAGCTGCCGAATTGGAGGACCTCCAAAGGCTATCTCCCAGTTCGGCACCTTAGGTACAAAATTGGGGATGGTCGTTCGAGAAATATGGCCACCGCCTGCCTCCCCTCTCCTTAAAATAATCTCCCCACCCCTCCCTTCCATTCTCTCTTATTTCACCTCCTCCAGTTCTCACTTCTCACATTCCCTCCACACAGTAACTTGTCTCTCCATTATCATCTTCTCAAGTTTACGTGAATCAAGTAATCACTAATCCTCTCTCCAAAAAGTTTTTTTGTGTAACATTTTTTTGGAGGATATTGTTCATGCTAAAGAATGCTATGTTTATTTTGTCACAAACAAAGATCTATTTCTTTTCCTCGCCGATGTTCTTCTTTTCCATGTATTTTATTATTTTCACATCGCACGTTACATTTTTATTATCATTGACAATTGTTGCACACAATTAGATTTCATTCAAATTTAGAAGGCATTGAATTTAGAAGGCATTGCTTCTCCTATCAGTTTTATAATTCAAAATACACATGGATACTTTTGTATTTGATTTCATAATATACAACCCAATTACATCACAACACGTGTAATCTTTATAACTATACCACTCTTGTAAATTAAAGCATGATCAGATCTTACTAATCTAAAACTACATCACTGGAAAAAAAAACCCATTTCAATTGTCTGATGGTAGTGCAGTGTGCCTATCACCCAAAAGACTAGTGTTCGAATCCCTCCTTGTTGGAGTTGTGTTATGTAGCCTTCAGCCAGTGTAAAAAATAGTCGGCTCTTTCAACATGGATTTGAGCAAGAATCCATATAGCCAACCTTACTTTTAGTGGGAGAAGGCTTCACCATTTCTATTTATGTAACAATCTAACTTCTTTTCTTATTAAATACTTTGATTTTTTCAAGGCAATGACTTATGAGTATGTGAATCTATCCCCAGAAACTTCCATCTTTATGACCAAATCATCATATTATATCAGGACCAGCCATGTAATATGTAAGCTAAAAAATGCCCTGCAGCTTGGCATTTTAAGCTAGTTTTTATACGGACATTGTCATAACAACGTTCTCCTTGCACAAGAACTACATTATTGTGGTATTGATGCGAGATCAACCTTTAATTAGATTAAGAATGCCATAACAATACTCTCCTTGGACAAGAACTACATTATTGTGGTATTGATGCGAGATCAACCTTTAATTAGATTAAGAATGTGTTCAATTTTTCGAGTCTGCTTTCGCCAGAATTGCATGCTTTAGGACAAGTTATGATCAACCTACCATAGAAATTATCAGAAAAGAAGAATATTGAAGCAACAGCTGTTGGAAAACATACCTTCATGATCTTGCCTATTGATGCATCCAAAAAGTCAGGTAATGACAAAAGACGCAGAGTATGGCCCTGCAAAGTGAAAAAGTAGATCACTAAGAAACATGCATTGGGGTCTTTATTGTGAAAATATATTACCAAGAAACATCATTTCTTACTGTAGGCGCGGTATCAAATATTATACGAGTAAACATGCTGTATTCCTTGGATTCCACAAATTGCATCACCTGAAAAAGAGAAAAAAAAAGCAGAGGCGATATTGTATATATAACTTGGTTTCTACTTTCAGAAAGGGGAGTAGAAAATAAGTACCACCTTGGAAATTGCAATGGCTTCATCTAATCCAGGTGGCGGAGTGTCGAGCAGTTCACCCAGCTTTAACTCCCCTAACTTAATTAATTGTGCAAGTTAGCAAATGCAGAAAATATTATGATGGTCAGATTGTAAGTTGTTTGGTACATTGTATGTACGATACAATCACCATTTAAAAAAAAGAGGATGGAAACATAAGTTGAGTAGATGTCCATAATGCATCAGATAGAAAGTGATATCAACACTGATTATAAAGAACATTGTGGCCCCTTCTTTTATCACAAAGACAACTATATTGAAATTTAAAAGTGATTTGTCACATCTTTTTTTGAAAGGAAAAAGGGATGCCGCCATATAGGTGTGGGCCCAAAAACTTCATCATTAATCGTCGTTTAAGAAAATATTACAAGACCTTTCAAGGTACAACTTACAAGCAAGCCCTCACCAAGCGAACGGATGAATATGTGATTCATCACTCTAAAAGTTGAAAATAGAGCTTCGTTCCCGAGTAATTAGCTGCATTTCATTGTTTATATTGCATTATTAGCATTCATGCATGTGTGAATAATATGTGCATTTTAGCAATCATATTTGCATTAAATAAGGTGCCAAATTCACTTGTACATATTCACCTGTATAATAGTTAATTTCACCTATTTGTATCTATTTTATACTAACTCCAAATCCAAAAAAATCAATTCCATTGTGTACATAATAGTAACAAGAATAAAAGAAAAAAATTATTAACTTAGAATGTTGAAAAATAAACCCAAAACCTAATTCTCAGACAGACGGACGAAAATAAAAAAAACTAGATTAGGTTGTAAATATTCCTTTCATATTTTCTCTAATTTTATTTTGATTTTTCTCTTATTTAAAAATGACAAAAAAATCCGCCAACAATATAGAAAGGGAGCTTCACCAGCTCAGCGATCTCGTTAGTGACAACAACGAGTCTTCGACCTTGAGCGACGACGATGCCCCTGCTCCAGGCGATATCCAAGGTGGGATCGACCAGCTTGTTGCGTCGTTGCACCAGCCTCACCCAGCTCGGCTCACGTCGGAGTCTTGAGCAAAGACAGACTGAAGCTAGAAGCTCCAGCCACCTTTCCCAGGTGTGCCCGTTCACCCCGTCAGGTACTCTCTCTTCTTCTCTTTCTCCTCTTTCTCTTCCGATTACTGCTTCAACACATTCCTCTCCACTCGATCATCGACGCCTCCACCTGACTCTATCGATCGTTCAATCTTCCCCGATCGATCCCTCCGTTCGCGTCCACATCACCTCCGCCCCCTGTTGCCATCCATCCGCCATCTTGGTTAGGGAGAGAGAGAGCCTACCTCTGCTTCCGGTGACAGCGGCAAGTGCGAGGCACTTGAGCGACGACCCTCATCTCCGTCAGGCGAGATCCAAGAGTTTCATCCTCTCCTGTTGCAGCCACCGAACGTAGCTGCTCGAGCTTCGTGTCCTCCACCGGGCACTCGAGGCGAAGACCAAGGCCGAGTTGCCTCAGCTCGACCATCAGGCGAATCATCTCAGGTATACCTCTTATCTCTCTATCCTCCTTCCCTTCCTCATCTCCGTCTTCCTTGCTCTTTCCCCGTTACTCTGTTCCTCCGCTCTCACTTCATTCATCCCCATTCCTAAATCTCTTCCATCTTTGATTTCACCCCTTCACCATCGACCCCGTGCCCTCTCAACCTCCTCGCCTTCTACGTCCACCAACCAGTGGAGAGGGTTGCTCCGTCGTGCCAGCCGCACGCGCTTCCCTCGACTGCAGTGCCTCTGCACACCATCGCTCCAGCCGCCTGCCAGCCCTCCAGGTCGTAGCACCCACACGCATGGCCCCTGGTTGCTCCGTGCACCGCCTGTGGCCATGTGCCTCATGCGCGGTCACCTCCAGCCATGCCACCGCCTCGCAGCCACGTTGTTAAGCTATAGTGCCCCCACGTCACCATCACCGCAGAGGCATGCATCACCCGCTACAGGCTTCCTCCGCCTCGTCATCGAGCCCTTTAAAGCAGCATCTTCGCATCACCGACGACTTGCCCTCGACATCGTTTCCAGCAGCCGCCTTCGACAAGCCCTTACCGATCATGTATCAACCGGGCTCCATCCTTCGTTGACGACCCTCAACTGCCTCGTCTCCAGCATCACCTGATCGGCTCCAGACGTGACCCAGGAGTTGTCAACACCGCCCACCCCCATGCCAAGCAGCTCTGCCTGATCGCTACCGCTCGTATGTCGACCGGTCTCCACCATCCTCCACCTGTTGATTCTGCCACCGGTCTCCACCGATATCGGTCGCCCACCTCCGTGCTCGATCTACGACTGCTCTCCACCATCCTCCACCTGTTGATTCTGCCACCAGGAGTTGTCAACACCGCCCACCCCCATGCCAAGCAGCTCTGCCTGATCGCTACCGCTCGTATGTCGACCGGTCTCCACCATCCTCCACCTGTTGATTCTGCCACCGGTCTCCACCGATATCGGTCGCCCACCTCCGTGCTCGATCTACGACTGCTCACCGCCAGATACCTTGTAACAGCGAGGGAAGAAGGGGGAAGCTCCATACACCGTCCGATTTCCCCCTTCTCTCTGCATCAAATGATCTCGAGCCTCGTTTCCCCCAATCGCTAGCCTCAGGGACCCAAACCTCCCCTTTGCACGCCACGCGGAGATACTGGCCCGAACCTCCACCCCGGTCGTTCTTACCCACGTGAGAAGAATGTGAGCAGGGGGAAATTTGCATTCGAGGTCCTCCAAATTCAGTAATTCACGCTCGCCTCCTCATCAGCAAGGAGGCACATGCGCAACACATGCCTCCCTGGCACATTTGCATAAATACCCTCTCGGGTATAGGTAATCTCATCTCAATCCATGTGCATGTTTATTTATTCATTTTATTTCTGTAATATTGCATTTAGGCCCCTGTCTTTGGACATCATTTAGACCTTCATTTAGCATCATTTTCTGATTCTAAAAAATGTGCATTGTAGAGAAACTTATACTTATTATTGTGGATGGTTGATTATATTTTTGTGAGCTGCGATTTATTTAATATAAATCTTTTTTGTGGAAACTAGCATATTTTACCCAATGCATATTATTAAATTGTTATTAAATCAATAATTGCTCCAAAAATTATCAAATTTTCAAGTAATTAGTTTTTAGTTTGCACGACATTGTGTCCAAATTTCACATCATTTGCATGCATATCTAGGCCATAATAAATGAAATGGTGATTTAGTAATTGATTTTTAATTAATTCCTCACTTAGTATTGTTGGAATTAAAAATTATTCTGGATATCTCTCACATAGACCTATCTATAATAAATAAATTTCTGGAAAATATAGAAGTTTGGTATTTATTAAAATTAATTTTCTCTAAATCACCTAGTCTGCATATTTTATTCATAATTAATTTATAATGCATCTAAAAATTCCAAAAAAACATAATAGTTTAATTTCATCACATTACACATTCTGGCCAAGTTTGAGGATTTTTGGACTTAATTTGATCATAATTTGCATTTTAAACCCCGAACTTCGTCAAAATTTGCATTTCACTCGTGTATTGCATTTAAAATACAAAAAAATGCCTCTTTGAAAAGCTAATCTCTAGATCAGTGGCCTCTTGAGTTCGACCTTGGACATGCCCAAGTAAAAAAATTGGCTGCTCGCTTTAATTGGAAAAATAATTAAATTGTGGTTTTTGATTAATCTGACTTTCCCTGACTATAACGAACAAAAATTTAGAAGTTAATTTCATTGGATTAACAAGGGTAGGTTCGCGACTAATAAGATGGCATCGTTGCCAGGGAGGCATGGTTTTGGTTAATTTTTAGAAAATCTTGATTTTAGGTTTTTCACCCCGGGTAGCCTGACCTATGGTTTTTCTTGTATATATTTCTCTGCTTATTTTTCTTGTATAGATGGGAGCAATACTTCCATAAACTTTTCATTAGGGAAGGAAATAGAGAGATCACTTTGGGTGATCTAGCTAGTAGTGAAAGTTACTTGAATCGTGCAAGCTATAGACGGATACAAAGAAAGGAAGTAGAGGAGGCTTTGAAGGTTATGAGATCTGGAAAAGGTGTAGGACCGGATGACATCCCTGTAGAAGTATGGAAAGTTTTAGGTGAGCGCGGTTTGACTTGGCTTACGAATCTATTCAATGTTATTTGGAGAAGCAAGAAAATGCCTGAAGATTGGAGGAGTATTGTGGTGCCTCTTTATAAGAATAAAGGAGACATTCAACATTGTTCAAATTATAGAGGTATCAAGCTGATGAGTCACACTATGAAAATTTGGGAGCGTGTGATCGAGAGAAGGTTGAGGCAAGTTTCCAACGTCAAAGAAAACCAATTCGGATTCATGCCAGGTCGCTCAACTATTGAAGCCATCCATTTGCTGAGGAGAACAATGGAAATTTATAGAGCTAAAAGGAAGAACCTCCATATGATCTTTATTGATTTGGAGAAGGCTTATGATTCTGTCCCACGAGAGATATTGTGGAGAGTTTTGGAGAAGAGACAAGTGCTTGTCCTATATATTAACCTCATAAAGGACATGTATGCTAGGGCTTTATCTTGTGTAAGAACCCCGTCTGGGAAGACTGACTATTTTGACATCAACATTGGTTTACATCAAGATTCAGCTTTGAGTCCATTTCTTTTTACTTTGATTATGGACGAGTTGACAAGTCACATTCAGGATGAGTTACCTTTGTGTATGTTATTTGCTGATGATATTGTGTTGATTGACGAGACCGGAGATGGAGTAAATGAGAAGCTTGAGGTCTGGAGACATGAGTTGGAGAGTAATGGATTTCGTATAAGTAGGGCTAAGACAGAATATATGGAGTGCACCTTTGATGGAAGCAATGGTGAAGGAATTGAGGTGAAGATTGGTGATGATAACATTCGGAAAAGAGATTCTTTTAGATATCTGGGATCGATTTTGCAACATGATGGGGAAATTGATGAAGATGTTACTAATAGAATAAATGCAGGTTGGCTAAAGTTGAGAGGAGCCTCTATTGTTCTCTGTAATAAGAAAATTCCTTTAAAAATTAAAGGAAAGTTTTACAAAGCAGCCGTGAGACCTGCTATGCTCTATGGATCTGAATGTTGGCATGTGAACCATAGACATGTGCAGAGAATGGTTGTATCAGAAATGAAAATGCTAAGGTGGATGTGTGGACACATACGTAAAGATCAGATTCGGAATGATGCAATCAGAAAGAAAGTTGGTGTTGCTCCGATCGAGGATAAGATGCGAGAAAACCGCTTAAGATGGTTTTGTCATTTGCAAAGAAGATCAACTGATGCACTAGTTAGGAGATGCGAGTGTTGGGATGTTGAGCCAGCTATGAGAGGGCGGGGACGGCCCAAGAAGTGTTGGAAAGAGACCATATGAAGGGATCTTTGTTTTGTGGATATAAGCCCGGGATTGACCCAAGATAGATATGAATGGAGGCGAAGTCTCCATGTAGCTGACCCTACTTAATTGTGGGAAAAGGCTTTGTTGTTGTTGTTGTATGTTTATGCATTTATTTATTTATTTTTAAGTCTATCTCTCTGAACATCATCTTGTTTTCGTGCAAGTGACCCAATGTAACGGAGCAGCCGCTTAGCCGAGCAACACAGGAGCTTCGGAGGTCAGCATTTTCTGAAAAATAGCCGACTGAAGGAATCACATAAATTTAAGATCGAGTCGAGTCGTGAGAGAGTGTAGAGTCCTTAGGATTTTATTTTCTGAATTTTATTTTATTGCAAAATTTCCAGCAAATTCCGTTCGGAATCTTGCGTGTGTACTCAGACTTGGACATTATTCTGTGGTGTGTCGGGCTTATTTCACTCTCCAATGAGGGTGGGGCCCGACTTGAGTGGTGAAATTAGGATAAGCACCCGGTAGTTTAATTACAAATTTGTATGTGCCAATCGTAGTTTAGGCCACACATCTTGGAAGATTCATATTTTCTGAGATTTTTAATGAGACGTACGTAACAACGTATTACTAGTCAAATCAAACTCAGTTCTTCCCTGCTAATAGTATATTGCTTAGGTGCAGTTTTCTCAATATCCATGCATTTAGTGTAAATTATAAAATTTAGTTTTGCATAACGCATGAAGAGTATGGAAGTCACTGTAAGTATACCTTCTTCTGAGCATGTATCATTGTTTCACGTTTGCGTTTTGATTTCTGACTCCTCCCTGATTTTACAACTTAAGGGTTTAAAATGAAATTGGGACTGAACAATAGACGCGTTTTTGTGTTCAGATTAAATTTCAAGTGACAACCTAACTTAAAATTGGGATTGAATTGAGCAGGTCGATTAAACAAAATTGGAATTAAAAGAACCTTGTTTTACGGATGCATAAAGGCCTCATTATCTGATTTACTTGCAAGTGAGAGAGAGAGAGAGACGACACTAAGATAGAGCCAAAGCCAGAATTTTCAGATAGACTACTAGTTAAAAAAATGATTAGTCACTTTTCAATGAGGATCTACAGGTAGTCGGTAAACGGTCCGGATTTCTTTAGCAGAGTGGGAGGTTTAGAGGACACCGTGAAAAGCTCCGTCCTCAAGAAATGGGTAGCTGTATTTATACGGTCTGCACTTACTCCTATACTGGCGGAAAGGGGGTGCAACTATTCGTAAGAATCAGAACAGTCTATAGGGAAGTACAAGCACCTAACAGCTCGTTAATCTTTCAAGATTCACATTTTATCACCAACTAAAACTGACAAGATAATTCAATCGAACCTTTACGGTCATCAGTGTTGAGTTGGTGAATTTGAGGGTTTTGCATTGTGTTTGTATTGTGTGTGTTTACTCCGCACATTTACGTGCACCGTAGAACTAGCACCTCATTGAATACCTTGCTCTCGTTGGTTCTTTTTGCCATCGAGGATGACTGACTGGGGGGATGTTTATTCGGGCTTCGCGAATCTCTCATTGAACCCTTCACGAAGTACGTCTTCAAAGGCCCAAACACGACTTGGGCCAACCTGGACTCATGATCCTCTTGAGTTCGGGATCTCTCACTCTCGGGATGGTCACCCTCAACCCATTCCCTTTCTCTCCTCTCATCTCACCGCGGAAGACCTTCGCCTCGGTGAGAATATCTCCATTCTTAAATCTTCTTCTAATCAAGACCACATTGGTGACTCAGGTGAAGAAGACAAACCCAAGACCAAGATGCCTCCTAAGAGAAACCCTGACGAAGAGGAGCACAGAGATGACCCCATGCAGCAAATCCTTACCTGTTTAGCTAAAGCTGAGCAGCTAAATGCAAATCTTATGGCTATGATGGGACAAGTGATTGAGGTGGGTAGAATAAACAAGATCGATGGTAGATGCCTATAACCCAGCAGAGAATGAGATACACAATTGGCTCGTACCTGAGGTTCCACCAGAGGCATTTGAGCTACAGCCCCATTTCTTTGGGTTGCTACCAAAGTTTAATGGGAAAGCAACAGAAGAACCATATGCTTTCTTTAGAGACTTTGAGTTGGTGTGTAACAACATTAACCATCATAAGATTGGACAAGATTACATCAGGCTGAAGGCTACCCCGTTTGCCTTAGGAGATAATGCTGCCAATTGACTGAAGAATCTCGGGGTTACATGTACGAACTGGTTGCAGTTCAAAGACCTATTTTTGAAGAAGTTCTACCCACTTAGTAGGACTAACCAGATGAGGACAACGATCGCTAGTTTCTCACAGGACCCCCACGAGCCATTTTATGAAGCCTGGGCTAGATTCAATGATTTGACACAAAAATGCCCTTGGCATGCATTATCAAGGTGATCTTAGTCCAGACCTTATTCGGTGGTATGACCCCCGAATTGTAGAGCTTAGTGAGTGTAGCCTGTGGAGGTAGCTATTTGAATAAGAACGAAGATGTCGCATGCAAGATCCTTGAGCAAATGGCATAAACAGGCAGATCTCAAGTCACAAGGACCTATCAGGTGTCTCCCTCAAGCCTATCTCATAAGACACCTAGGAGGACTGTAGCGGATCTAATAGATGACGTAATCCCTAGTATGGAGAAAATAGCCGATAAGCTCATCATGGTAGAACAGATCCACAAGAGGATCACTAACCTTGAGGCGCTTTCACGATTGCCGAAATAAGTGGACGAATTATCTGAGAATGTAGCCAAAATACGACTACCTGCCCCTTCTGCGCCACCGGCACCTGTACATCGAGTTCACCTCGTACAGGAGCAGGTACAGGGGCCTCAGGGCAGCTGGGTTGAGGAACAACAGTACACTCAGCAGGAGCAACACGCACCCCCACAGGTGGATTCAGTCTACGAGAAGTCTCCGCGGTGTTTGAGATCAACGAGTTGTGGTATAACCATTACCCCGTCAACAGACAGTCGGGGATAGGGAATGATCAGCCACACTGACCCTCCCTAGTTTACCAGAACACCACCTCCGTCCCACACCACGTTTTATGCAGTCCCGACCAAGACAAGGATATCAGCCTCAACAGCATCAGCAGCAGCGCACGTTTCACTCGGGCCAGCAGGGCCCACCACCATCTTACACCTCACAGTCCCACCCACAACAGTATCGCAGGGCTAGCATACTCCACCCACGAGTGATCTGGGTCCCTCACCTTGGCCATCCAGTCTTTGACCGATAGGATTCAGCAGATGCAGAATGATTACCATGACATAAGGACAGATCTGAAGCATGTCTCACACTACCAGGATCAGCACCAAGGACCCCAATTCCCGCTAGGTTCAGGCCAATCCCAATAGCCTGAATCAGGGTCAGTAACGACCACAAGATCAAGCATACTATTCAGATTATTTTCTATCTGAACATGAGATCCTTTCGTATGAGTATGTGAATCATATGTCCCTCAGAAGCGGAAGGACCGTGACCATACCTGATCGGGCACGGGAATATGAGGAGGACGCCAAGTCTCTACTTGAGGAGAACTTGGAGGCAGAGGAGCAGCATCACCAACACCGTCATCTTCAGCAGAATAAAAGGGATTCGAAATGCCCAAAAGATAAAAAAAATCAGAAAAACAAAAAGGACAAAAAGACATAGAGGAGCACCGGCAATAAATTAAGTAAGCATGATGAAGAGCTTGCACCTCCATCTAAGGAGGACGCACCCCCTGTTTCTTTTCATGAATTTCTTTCCAAGCAGAGTCAGAGTCCTAATCCTGTAGAGAACTCAGTTACCTGTTTGAATGAAAATATTTCAGTTTCAGAATCTGAGTTGTGTTCAATAATCTCTTTCTCCTGTTCTCTTAAGGGTGGAAAGAAGAAATTCAAAAAATCAAAAAGATGACCCTGCGATGGCAGAGTTTTACAACAAGTATATCAAAGTCACAATCCCCTTTGATAAGTATGTCGATATGACACATGCATTCCAAAAGTACCTTAAGGCTAGATGCACACCTACAAGGGTCAGCAGGAAAAAAACAAGCCGTGTTGAGAAGCACATTCTGTCAGTAGCCAGTACTTGTGCCACTAAGAATGCATTTCTAAGGAAATGAAGGGACATAGGTGCCCATTATGTGGTGGGTCATGTCGATGACACTACATTTGCACACTCTCTCTTGGATAATGGATCCTCAATTAATCTGATGCCAACAACCCTTTATGAACGACTAAATCTAGGATCTCTTAGGAAATCCAGAGCCCTACTCCAATTTGCTGACAAATCCACAAAAAGGTCCAAGTGAGAATTGATGAACATTATCATCAATGTAGAAGGACGGGATTACGTGGTGGACTTTATAGTCCTTGATATGGAAACCCCTCGAAATTGAAGAGATTTCCAGATCATTCTTGGAAGGCCCTTCCTGAGGACAACAAGGGGCTTATTTGACTATAAGGTCAGGAAAATTCAGTTCCAAACTCTAGGCGGAGATGAGGAATTAGAGATGAAGCAGACAAGGTGGCAGAGGACAGATTCTGAATCTAGCATCGAGTACACTTCGTTAGAAGCAGATTGTGTTCATATAGACATCGTTGTGCCTGGAGACAGAACCCAACCAGCACCGATGAGTCCCTCTCCTCTGGAGAGAATCTTGTACATAAGACAGTTTGCGAGATCCTTACGAAAGAACAAGGCGCAGATCATACAGAGAGTGCATCCCCTTACATCTTCGATAACACAGAGGCCCAACTGGGTTTGTCAGTCATTTCATCTTTAGGACAGTCAAAAGATGAGGATGATGAGTCAGACGTGGCGTTTGTCAATTGCTTGGATACTTTTGACGATCCGACTCCAGAGCCGAATCAGTTGGTGGCAGTTACTTCAGAGACAGATCCAACCACTATCAACACATAGCCAGAATTGATTGAACCAGATTTTCTCGATGACCACACTTTACCCGAGCTCAAACCATTACCCACAACACTTAAATATGCCTTCTTTGAGAGACAAGAGAATAAGTTTCCGGTCATCATCAGTTCGCGATTGATCGAGCAGGAATCTAGCTTGCTAGAGATCCTGGAGAAAAATTGCAAGGCGATAGGTTGGAGCATCTCCGATCTCCACGGGATAAATCCCGCTCTGTGTTCGCATCATATCTACCTTGAGAATGAAACCAAACCCTCTCGTGAATTCCAGCGCAGGTTGAATCCAAATTTACGAGTTTGTGAAGAAAGAAATTGAGAAATGGTGCGATGCGGGATTTATTTATCACATCTCCGATTCCAAGTGGGTGGCACCTATCCATGTTGTCCTGAAAAAGTCGGGAATTCAAACGACCACCAATGAGGATGGAGAGGAGATTGTGACATGAGTACCTGTGTGGATTACAAAAGCTTGAATGCCGCGACGAAGAAGGATCATTTTCCCCTACCATTTATTGATCAGATCTTAGAAAGATTAGCGGGAAAAGAATTCTTCTACTTCTTAGACGGATTCTTAGGCTACAATCAAGTAGCTATTGCTCCTGAGAACCAGGAGAAAACTACATTCACATGCTCTTTTGGTACCTATGCTTTCAGGAACATGCCCTTTGGGTTATGCAACGCTCCCAATACGTTTCAAAGGTGCATGATTGCTGTATTCACCGAGATGGTCGGTGAATTCTGGGAAGTCTTCATTGATGACTTCTCAGTACATGGTGATTCCTTCGATTCATGTCTTAGAAATTTGGACCGAGTTCTCAAACGATGTTGTGAGGTCAAACTGGTGCTCTCCTGAGAGAAAAGTCACTTCATGGTGACGGAGGATATTGTGTTGGGGCATGTCATCTCCAAGAGAGGAATGGAGGTTGACCCTGTCAAGATGGACGTGATCAGATGACTCCAACCACCAACCAATGTAAAACAGTTGCGGACATTCCTCGGGCATGTTGAATTTTACAGGAGATTTATAACAGATTTTTCAACGATTGCCCGACCGCTAACTGAGCTTTTAGATAAAGATATGGAGTTTATTGTCGATCACAAGTGTCTTGATGCCTTTAATCTACTTCAATGGATGATCATGGACGTTCCGATTCTACAAGCCCCAGATTGGTCTCTTCCTTTTGAGATCATGACAGACACCTTAGATTTTGCTGTTGGGGCAGTGTTAAGACAGAGAAGGGACGATATTCTGTTGGCTATATACTACGCAAGCAAAGTGCTTGATCATGCTCAGCGTAACTATACAGTTACAGAAAAAGAGATGCTTGCGGTAGTGTTTGCCTTGGATAAATTCAGATCCCATCTCATTGGATCCAAGATTATTGTGTTCACAGACCATACAACACTACGATACATTATGGAAAAGGACGCGAAAGCGCGTCTTCTTAGATGGATTTTACTTATCTAGAAATTTGAATTGGACATCAGAGATAAACCTGGAAAGAAGAATGTAGCGGTTGATCACCTCTCCCGTCTCGAAATTCTTGATACATCTGATGATACGCCTATTCGAGAGTCCTTCCCCGACGAGTCGATTTTTAATATCGACTCACTTCCATGGTGAGCCAATATAGTGAACTATCTTGTCTTCAAGAATGTTCCCGGATATTGGCCTAAGAGCAGCATAGACCGACTCAAGTCGAATTCGAGACACTACCATTGGGAAGATCCGATCCTTTTCTTTGAAGGACCGGATTGTGTCTGGAGGAGGTGTATTCCTCAGGAACAATATTAGAGTGTTCGTACTTATTGCCATAGTCTGGAGGCAGGAGGACACCACTCCGGGAAGAGAACCGCATGGAAGGTATTGCAGTGTGGCTTATACTGGCCGACTCTGTTTTGCGATGCTCTCACCTTTGTGAAGTCGTGTCCAGTATACCAATGAATGGGAGGAACCCTTGGTTCTAAAGATGAGATGTCGATGTAGCCTGTCATCATTTGTGATGTCTTTGATGCATGGGACATCGACTTTATGGGCACATTCCCGGTTAGCCGTGATTTTGAGTATATCCTTCTTGTTGTAGATTATTTGTCAAGGTAGGTGGAGGCTATTCCGACCCGAGCCGCAGACAATAGGATTGTCTTTCAGTTTATCAGAAAGCATATCATTTCTAGGTTCGGGGTCTCCAAAGTATTGATATCCGATGGAGGTAGCCATTTTGTGAACAGAGATGCGAAACTTGTAAAGGATTACGGCATCGAGTACCGTGTCGCTAACACTTACCACCCACAGACCAATGGCGTGGCAGGGGTGTCGAATAGGGAGGTTAAGACCATATTGCAGAAGCTCGTCTGCCCAGACAGGAAGGACTAGTCCCAGATCTTGGACTAAGTCCTTTGGGCCTATTGGACGACTTACAAGACACCATTAGGAACCTCCCCATTCAGGATGGTATTTGGAAAGCCGTGCCATTTTCCCGCAGAGTTAGTACACAAATCAGAATGGGCAATTAAGAAGTTCAATTGGAACACACATCTAGGGCAAAAACAGAGAGAGATGGATCTAAATGAACTTGTGGAAATCAGAAACCGAGCACACGACAATAGTTTGGCGTATAACGACAAGGTAAAGCGTTGGCATGATAGATTTATCAGACGAAAAATATTTATTCCTGGACAAAAGGTATGGTTGTTCAATGCGAGGCTGAAGGTTTTCCAAGGGAAGCTCAAATCCAAGTGGATGGGTCCGTTTATAGTCCGTGCTATGCATGACAGTGGATGTGTAGAGATCTCAGATTTTACAGATGGAACACATACATCCCTAGTGAATGGACAACTGCTGAAACACTTTATCGAACCAAATGAACAGTTAGTCCGTGTTGAGGAGATTGTTTTCATGCGCGAGGCAGATTCAAAAGACACACATAGAGTCGCGCATGAAGCCTTGCAGCATTGATCTCTAGCCATCAGCAGCATCAAAAAGATTCATACTACGATCTCTTCGTATATTCTCTAGATCTCAACGGTTCTCATACCCATTCCTGTCATATACTAAGGTTGACTAAAAACTAAGTATAGGAGGGACCGATGCCCATCATGTATATATTTTCATCCATTTCTCCTCCTGACCTCGACCGCCCCATTTTTTATCGTATTCTATACTTAGGCTGTCATAGCTTAAGTATAGGGGACAGATCGACTTCTATACGTTTTGTTATTTTAACTCTCCTACGCTTAGCACGAGCCACGTCTTTTCTTCGCTTCTTGTGCTCTGAGGACATAGCACACGTTAAGTATAGGGGGCGTGTATATATTACATATATACTTTAGTTTGTAGTTTCACGTATTTTTGTATGTTATGCAATAATTATGGGGTGGATACATTTTTGTAAAAAAAACTTTAAGAAAAACACAAAATAGGCTTCTTATTTACTCTTGCATATCATCCTTGCATTCAAAAAAATGTCTTTCACTTAATTCATCGCATTGCATGTCATCCGCATTTTCATTTGCATATCTAGCATATGCAAAGTGAAAAGTTAGTGGGTTCTGAACCAAGTTATGAATAGAAGTCGAGGATGGATTTGATTTGACTTTAATCTACCTAATTTCAGAGAAACTTTAGAGGAAATGGAGTTAAGATTTTTCAGGTCGAGTGACTTAATTCTTTGAATATGCAAGTCTATGTTCACATGTTATCTTGATTGGTCTAAGTACAATATTTCGTACACACACGACTATTTTAGACAACGACCTAACTTGGACAAGCACCATGTACGTAACTCTTCATTGATGAGGTAGTGAGAAGGTAGAATCCTCTGGCTTGGGTAGCACATGGGTGGAAACATCCGTCCTCTAGGGAGGGTAGTGCATCTCAACCTAGTCTAGTGGCGTCGACGTCTAACGACTGCATGCTGTGGGTTGCAATAAAGCTTCAAAAGAGGGATAGTCTACTGGCTTAAGAAGAAAAACTCATGATGTACATGATGCACCTTGTATATAGTTCAAAAAGAAGAAGAAAAGAAAAAAAAAAGAACTCCAAAAAAATGGGACAGGCTTTGAAAATAAAATACCAGCCGGAGTATGTATATTTGCAAGGCATATGCTTCAAAGTTTCATACCAAGGAAGCTTGCAGCTGGAGACTTGGCTACACTAATCAAGTTCCACGGATATGTGACTACACTGGTCACAGTCCATTCTCTTCTCTACCCCTCTTCTTGAGCTGGTTGCACTTGAACTTAGAAGGGAACACCCCGCTCCTCGAGGAAAGAGTTGCTAGATCAAGAATTACAGTTACCTTGTTAGAGGAGGTTGTTTCTTTGCCACATCTGATGTGGAGAGTTATATTTCACTTACACAGTACAAGTAAGATTCATAATCATCAGAATTTGCGTATGAGGATTTGTTCTGACCAGACTGTTGAGGGGACCTGAATAGAGACTTGTGGAATTTAAAGTTTGTTGGGTCTTAAATTCAGATCCCAATAAGGTTTCGCCACATTATTAATCCAAAGGTCGAGTCGAGCTCCATTTTCACCTTTTTGTTCATGACCTTGGTATGGAACCTAAAATCATTTCACTTTTGCATTTCATTTCAATTGCTCGGGGACAAGCAAGGTTTAAGTATAGGGGGTTGATGAATCTATGATTCATCACTCTAAAAGTTGAAAATAGAGCTTCGTTCCCGAGAAATTAGCTGCATTTCATTGTTTATATTGTATTATTAGCATTCATGCATGTGTAAATAATATGTGCATTTTAGCATTTATATTTGCATTAAATAAGGAGCCAAAATCACTTGTAGATCTTCACCTGTATAAAACCTATTTGTATCTATTTTATACTAACTCCAAATCCAATAAAATCGACTCCATTGTATACATATTACTAACAAGAATAAAAGAAAAATATAAAAAAATACTAACTTGAAATGTTGACAAATAAACCCAAAACCTAATTCTCAGACAGACGGACGAAAATGTGCATATCTCTCTTATACAGTGTCTGGTTTAGGCATACAATGTCCGATTTAGGTCTACTCACTTTTAAAGTAATATATATTTTTAAATACCTTCAAAACAAGACCAATTTCATAAAAATCAGAGTTCGTATGTGAAAGTTGGGTTTTGGGCCCCTATTGTAAATTGTACATATTGACCAAAATACCCTTTATTTTATCTTTTTATTTTTTTATTAGAAATCCAAAAAATAGATTAAGTTGTAAATATTCCTTTCATATTTTCTCTAATTTTATTTTGATTTTTCTCTTATTAAAAAATGACAAAAAAAATCCGCCAACAAGATAGAAAGGGAGCTTCACCAGCTCGGCAACCTCGTTGGTGATAGCAATGAATCTTCGGCCTTGAGCGACGACGCCTCCCACTCCAGGCGAGATCCAAGGTGGGATCGACCACCTTGTTGCAACGCTGCACAAGCCTCGCCCAGCTCGGCTCACACCGAAGTCTTGAGCAAAGACCGGTCGGAGCTAGAAGCTCCAGCCACCTTTCCCAGGCGTGCCCACACCCCGTCAGGTACTCTCTTCTTCTCTTTCTCATCTTTCTCTTCTGATTACTGCTTCAACACATTCCTGTCCACTCGATCATCGACGCCTCCACCCGATTCTATCGACCGTTCAATCTTCCCCAATCGATCCCTCTGTTCGCGTCCACATCACCTCCGCCTCCGTCGCCTTCTGTGGAAAGGGAGAAAGAAAAGTTATATTCCATCTAACCCTAGAGCTCTCTTATATAGGAGAAAAGCTCAAAGGGTAAACTATATAAAAAAGATAAAAGAAATAAACAATATAAATAAATACGACAATAACATAAGAATATTAACATTCCCCCTCAAGCTGGAACATATATATCTATCATGCTCAGCTTGGAACAACAATGATGAAATGGAGCTTTTGCCGCAGAAGTCCCCACTGTTGAGAGCGCCGCCACCGGTAATGGAGCACCAGCGTAAGGTCCACCTCCCATCGCGACCACCCAGATATCAAGAGGCCTTCTTCCGAGCAAGACGACGGTCCTCATGGGAATCAGGAGCTTGGACCCACGGATCTTGACCACCATCTCTGGTTCTCCACTTGGACCCAATCCGGAGGAGCAAATCTCCTCGAGCTCACCGATGAACTTTACCGCGTCACGAATGGTAGCTTGGTTCCTGCATCTAAAGGGGACTCCAAGGATCTTCTCCTTTCATTACACATATGAGGCTCCGGGGGCCCCATCCGACGACCACGGCCTTTTCCACTTGGTCAGACCTTTCATCACCGGGGGTAGAGCCCTTTCGAAAGCCCCTCCAATAACCGCCCCGCCCCCTTTACCAAGAGCCCCCAGACACAGAGCGCACCTCCCGCAGCACAGATGCAGTCCACAGAAGCCCCAGCGACCCTCACAGCTCTAATCGCATCTTCTACCTCCAGAAGCACCTCGTCATCCCCTTCTTCTATCACAAAACCTTCCAGGTTCCGCTCCTTCGACCACACCACAACAACAATGAGTTGCGTCAGGTTTTCCGGTAAATGTTCAGCCAGCATCTTCAGACGGGAAGGCGATGGCACCGCTGCCTCATTCGCCACCATCCCGGGCTTTCCCGCCACGCAATCCTTCCTCTGGTGACCTGGAGCAGCACAACGGAAACACAGGGGCTCTGGAGCAAGGCAATTCTTCGAAAGATGGTCCAACACTCCATAACGGAAACACCGACGATCCTTCACTGCACCCCCCCCCCCGCCATCGGCCATGACACAGGCCGTCAACGTGCTTCCCACGAGCCCACAGCACACGGCCCTTCGCCCACTCCCCCAGACCCCCTTCCCAACCTCTCCCTTACTGTGGTGTTGGTGACCCTCGACCCCCCAAGGAGCCCATGAGCGTCGCTGCCCGAGCCTTGCTCTCTCCCCGCCCCTCTCTCCATCCCCCCTTGTTCGGCTCCTAGATCTATTGCGCCACGAGTAATCAAATTCACTAGATGGTGAAGATGGATAGTCTTTTTTTCTTCTGTTATCTTATTTGTATTTAGAATATAAAGAAAATGGGATTGTACAACTTGGATTTACTGCATATAAGAATAATAGTCATCCCAAAACTAAGAGATCTTGCCATATTTATAGCACGATCATCCCCGTAAATAATTTCTTTCAGAAAAATAATTTGAATAAAGAGCAGTAGTACTTAAACATATCCAGCTAATGGTAACTTTCTTTTTCCTTCAGGAAAATGGGAAGTTTTTACCTCTAGTAAAGTATATTACGGGTGAAATGGTTATCATATTCAACAGTCCTCCCAAAAACAGTCACAAAATTAAAGGTGACTTTGTGGTGATGGCTATATTGTCCGGATGTTGAAGATCGATATCAAGTAATTATTTGCCACTGATGTGAAAATATGTCTTGGTTGTAACACAACATAAGATTATAGGTTTCTAGTCAAATCATTTTCCAGATTTGATTAAGTAAAAAAGAAGCGGAAAAACCTGCTCAGCTAGCACTCCAAGGCCCATACTGTCCATAAAATCTTTTACACCGCTCCCACCAGCTTTCTGATTAGCACTGCGAAATTCTTCTCGCGCCTTTTCAGGATTTATCTGAAAACACAATGAACTTATATGCCAAACTGATTTTACAGAAAGATCCAGAAGACTTGAGGGTAGAAACTAACGAAAGTTAAAAAGAAAGATCCACATGCCTATTCAAACTACTTTGCTAAGAATGCAATGCAAAAGAGCTTATTGGTAAAACTTAATAAGGCAAACAAGAAAGGGAGACATGTGCCCAACCTCAAGAGCAAACAATGGATGATCCACTCCATCAACTGGGACCAGTACTCCTCCAGTGAGATCCTACTCGAAAAAAGGGCATGTAACCAAAGATAGCACACTCCACGTTATCAAGACATGAATATTGATGGAAATTCAAGTTCACAGTCTAAATTTTCATTCAAATTTTCAGGTCATTTGCAATAAAGGACTAATAAGCCGTGTTTTGCAAACCTGTGCAAATGAGTCACTTAAAGAATGAGCAGGATCAGTAGAAACAACAATCGTAGGATGCCCATTATTTGCAAACTTAACAGCAAGAGATGCGGCACAACTTGTCTTTCCTACACCACCTTTCCCGCCAAGCATATAGTACTTCCTTTTGGTATCAGCAACCATTTCATCGAAATCAGCAATTTCTCCTTCTACAGAAGTAGCCATTGACCTCACTACAAGATAAATCTTTTATTTTAGATAGCATGTTGGTAGATCTCTCAAATAACATTAAACGCATATAAGGAATATTTGTTAATTATCATATCAAAACTCGAAAATGAATTATCGTAATGCTAAACAGCTATGTTTAAAAAAAGAAGGATAAACATAAAAGAGACGCAATCATATTATCATATAAATCAAAAAAATGGCAAATGTACATCTCAATGATATATAATTCTACTCATACTACGAAATATCACGATATATCGGATATCGGTGGGAAGGACGTGTCGATACTAGCTTCCCTTTCGATTTCCCAGATTTCGTCTAATATACGGTCCCGATATATATCGGGGTGTCGGCGATATATCACCAACACATGGAATCTGGCTACAGTGCAATCCACCAAGTAGCCCAATATGGGCGAAATTTAGGCGATTTCGCCCCCATTTCACTCGATATCGGCAGGGTTCTCTTCTCCAAGGTTCTCCAAAGCTCTCCCTCACTGCTTTGAGATAAAATGCTAGATCTTCTCCAAATTTTATGTCGAATGAGAGAAATTTTTTCTTATGAGCTATGTTCTATCGGTTGGGTATTGCATATTCTTAAGTTTTTTTGTAAGATTCAAAGTATTTAATGAGATATAGGGAGATTTGACATTTTTGAGTTTTGTTGTGAAATTAAGTTGGTTATGAAAGGAGAAACTCAGATCTCATGTTATAGACATAGAAAACAAGATTTTATGGTGCTTTATGTTAACTAAAAAATAGTAATTTATTAATTCTGTGAATTAAACATGAGATCTATAATTTATTTTCATGTTTTATGTATCATGCGTATTCTTGAGTTTTTTTGGTAAAATTTGAAGTATTTAATGAGACATAGGGAGAACTAATTTGAAATTTTTGAGTTTTGTTGTGAAATTAAGCTAAGTTATGAAAGGGGAAACTCATATCTCAGGTTCTACACGTAGAAAACACGATTTTATCATGCTTTATGTTAACTAAAAATTAGTAATTTATTAATCCCGTGAATTAAACATGAGATCTATAATTTATTTTCGTGTTTTGTGTCTTACGTGTGGTTTGTCATGAAATTAATCAGCTCAACTCTAGATTTAAGATGTTTTTTTCTTAGAAATCAAAACATAGAAATATAGATAGTATGTTAAACATTAAATATCCAAGACTTTATGCATATTGAGCGTGTTAAAAATAATACAACAACAACAAAGCCTTCTCCCACATTAAGTAGGGTCAACTACATGGATTCTTTGCTTCCATTCAAATCAATCTTGAGTCATTTTCGGGCTTAGATCTAAAAAAACAAAGATCCCTTCGTATAGTCTCATTCCAACACTTCTTGGACCTTCCTCGCCCTTTCTTAGCGGGATCAACATCCAAAACTCGCACCTCCTAACCGGTGCATCAACGGACCTCCTTTGCAAATGGTCAAACCACCTTGAGCAGTTTTCTCGCATCTTATCCTCGATCGGAGCTACACCAACTTTCATTCTGATTGCATCATTCCGAATCCGATCTTTATGTGGGTGTCCACACATCCACCTTAGCATTTTCATTTCTTCTACTGCCTACACATGTCTATGGTTCACAGGCCAACATTTAGATCCATAGAGCATAGTAGGTCTCACGGCTACTTTGTAGAACTTTCCTTTGATTTTCAAAAGAATTTTCTTATCACAGAGAACAACGGAGGCTCCTCTCCACTTCTGCCAGCATACACTTATTATGCTAGTAATATCTCCATCAATCTCCCCATCATGTTGCGACATAGATTTCAGGTATCTAAAAGAATCTCTCTTCTGAATGTTATCATTACCAATCTTTACCTTGATTTCTTCATCATTGCTTCCATCAAAAGCGCACTCCATATATTCATTCTTAACCCTACTTATACAAAATCATGTAGTCTCCAATGCATTCTCCAGACTTCAAGCTTCTCATTTACTCCATTTCTAGTCTCAACAATCAACACAACATCATTAGCAAATAACATACGCCAAGGTATCTCAATATGAATGTGACTTGTCAACTCGTCCATAATCAAAGTAAAAAGAAACGGACTCAAAGTTGAACCTTGATGTAAACCAATGTTGATGTCAAAATAGTCAGTCTTCCCAGACTGGATCCTTACACAAGATAAAGCTCTATCATACATATCCTTTATGAGGTTAATGTATATGACAGGTACTTGTCTCTTCTACAAAACTCTACATAATATCTCACGTGGGATAGAATCATAAGCCTTCTCCAAATCAATAAAAATCATATGGATATTTTTCCTTTTAGTTCTATAAATCTCCATTGTTCTCCTCAACAAAGGGATGGCTTCAATGGTTGAGTGACCTGGCATGAATCTGAATTGGTTTTCTTTTACTTTGAAAACTTGCCACAACCTTCTTTCGATCACACGTTCCCAAATTTTCATAGTGTGACTCATCAGCTTGATGCATCTGTAACTTGAACAATTTTGAATGTCCCCTTTGCTCTTTTTTTTTACTAAAAAAAGAGGGTGCACTCCCGAGACGGGAGTCACCTCAACCAGAAATTATATTAAAATTAAAACATCACCCTTGCAAAGAAGACCAGAAGTTTTAAAGCGCATTACAATGAGAGACAACAATCTCCGAGTAGAACCGCTGGCTCTTGAAAACGAGCTCATTTCCCCCTGTCCATATGGCCCACAGCAAAGCGAACGACTTATAGCAGTCGTACGTCGAACCCATCCCCACCACATGCAGCGACCTCCAAAAAGTCTCCAACCCTACCACCTCCACCCAAGAAATCCCTGCTTCCCTCCACACACTCGCCGAAGTCTCGCACCCAAAAAAGAGGTGATCCGCATCCTCGACCGAACCCTCGCACCTGTCACATCTCGTGTCCTCGAAGCCAAACAACCTCCCCTCCTCGCCTTATCACATAAGCGATTTCGCCTCAGACACCAGAGAAAGATCTTCACCCTGAGAGGGATCCTGGCCGCCCATATAATCTTCATGTCCTGACAGAAGTCCCCATCCCGCTCCTGTTCCACCGCCGGCATTCTCATCGCGTCATACGCCTTCTTAACAGAGAAACTTCCGCCCTCCCATACGAAGTGATCCTCCTCCACCAATTGCTTCCCCGGCGGTGGCACCTCTGCGAGCATCCTCAAGAATTCCTCCATGCGCTGATCCGAGAGATCCAAGACGAAAAGGGGCGCCTAAGACCCCCAACCGCAACCTGGGCAAGAGTGGCCTCCCTCGAGCCCGCCAGAGCCAGAAGTCTAGGGAATCTCCTCCCTAGGGCACCCTCCCCAGTCCAGTCATCCCTCCTGAATCTGAACCTCTGACCATTCCCAACCTTTGGCCGCAACTGAGAAGAAACAGACAACTGAACAGAGCGGATTCCGACCCAGAGCGGCGACTCGAATCTCTTCCTGCTGGCAACTAGCTCACCATTGACCTCATATATGTTTCTCAGCAATCTGGCAGCAAAGGAGGTAGAAGGGCCCCAGACCTGAATCACCCACTTGGCAAGCAATGCCTTGTTCATGATCTCAACATCACGGACACCAAGATCACCATCACTACGCCCCTTGGTAATCTCACTCCATCCCACCAGGTGCATCCCGAATCTTTGTTGCCTACCATCTGACCAGAAAAAAGTCTTCATCAGTGTTTCCACCTTCTTCCTGACCCCCACCAGCATTAAGCACGTGTACAGAAGAAGATCGGAATGGCTGAGAGCACATGCTTAAGGAGAGTCAGCTTCCCACCTCTAGATAACGTCACCGCCTTCCAGCCAGCCAACCTCTCCTCCATTCTGACAATCAGGCAATCCCAATCGGACTTCTTTAGCTTACCGTCCACCAGAGGCAAACCAAGATAGGAGATAGGGAGATCCCTCAGAGGGCAACCCACCAGATCCGCGAGCCTACTACGTTCGTCGGCATCCAGACCAAAACCCACGACCATGGATTTGAGCTTGTTAATCTCAAGACCAAAGAGGCTACCAAAAATATCAACAAGAAGCGTTGCATTTCGATTCTGCTCATCCGACCCTCTCGGGAATAAGATCGTATCATCCGCATACTGCAGCAAGGGGATAGAGATGTGCTCCAACCGGAAACCCTCACACCAACTGCACTCCACCGCCCGTCTAAAAAGAACCACCAAACAGTCGGCCACTAATACGAAAAGCATGGGAGCTAGCGGGCAGCCCTGCCGCACTCCACGCTGAGGCTGCACCAAGCCCCCTTCCGGCTTGCCATTCACCAAAAAAGAGAAGGATGAAGTAGTGACACATCTCTTCATCCACTGAACCCAAGTCTCTAGGAATCCTCTTCGCCGCAGACGTCCACAGGAATCTCCAATCAATGCAGTCATAGGCCTTCGCATAGTCAATCTTCTAAAGAGTGGCCTTCTTCTTTGCCCTCTTCCACTCGAGGCATATCTCCGATGCCATAACCAAAGCATCCGCCATTTGTCGTCCCGGAATGAAGGCGGACTGCCCCTGAAGCACCACTGAATCCATAACTAGCTTGAGTTTGTTTGCAAGGACCTTCGCCACCACGAGGTAAATTACGTCAGAGATCACAATAGGTCTGAAATCGTCCACCCCCACTGGATTCTCCTTCTTAGGCAATAGGAAAATGAGCGCCATGTTCACTTATTCAAAACCCCTGTTGCCAGCCCTGAACTCGTCCAGCACCTCCAAAATATCTGCCTTCAACAGGTCCCAAAACTCCCTGTAGAACAAAACAAGAAAGCCATCGGGCCCAGGAGCCCTATCTACATTCAGACCCCAGATAGCCCTTTTCACCTCTGTCTCAGAGAAGGCAGCCAGCAGCCAGCAGCCCTTCCACTTGCCCTTCCGAGAGCGATTCCGCCCCCACACCCTGCCATCCCCACCCCTCCCCTCGCCTCCTACGGCATGGTTCCAGAAAGTGTCCTCTCAAAGTGGCACCAATCTGCTCTTCACGCGAAAATCTCTCGCCCCCGATCTCAATCTCATGCAAGAAATTCCTTCGCCTCCTGCCGGAAGCCATGGAGAGAAAGAACCTCGTGTTGACATCTCCCTCCTTGAGTCACTTCTGCCTCGACCTTTGCCTCCACTCTACCTCTTCCTTTGTGTCTTCCAACATCAGCTCCTCAAGCAAACTCAGCCTCTCTGCCATCTCATCTTGAGTCAAACCTCTCTCATCGTCCAGGGCATCCAGCCTCGTCACCCCCGCCTGCGCTTCCCCTCTCCTTTCCTTGCGCCGAGACCTGACGCCTCTCCCAAATGCAGTAAGATAGGACCTGAGGTATCTTAACTTCGTTGCGAATCTCGAGACCGCCGAACCCTCCGAGCCCCTGTTCCTCCACGCCTCCGCAACCATCTCTCTGAATCCATCCTCGAAAAAACAGCTCTGCTCGAAGTTAAAACGGAACCTGCAAACCCTTTAATCCCCAGCCGACCAAAGAGTATGAGTATGGTCAGAATAGTCCTGCGGCAATGCCCAGGCTCTGGCCATGGGGAAAGCATCCAACCCCGGAGAAGACACCAGGAAACAATCGAGCCTGGAGCGCGATCTTACGTTCCTCCACATGTACGAACAGCCAGCCGCGTCAATGATGGACAGTCCCAGGGACTGCACAACCCATCTGAAGGCCTCCGAGCCCTGGTCCCGGCCACCTCCCAAATTGGGTTTGTCCTCCAGGAGCAGGGTAAGATTCAAGTCACCACCAACGATCCAGGTCCCATGCGATAGATCCGACCCCAAAGATTCAAGCTCAGCCGCAAGGGAGCCCCCAACGGCCCCAGTCAGTCCGTAGACATTCGTGACCGAAAAAGCGACACCATCAGACCTCCTTCTCAAAGAAACCGAGAGACAGGAGCCGGTCCGTGAGACCCCCACTTCCTCAAACAGGTCTTTCGACCACCTAGTAAGCAACCCCCCCGCAGCCCCATGGGCCTCCAGCTCGGCAAAAGCAAACTGATCCCTACCACCAAGGTCAACCAATACCTTGTCATCAGAAGCAGACAATTTCGTCTCCTGCCGAAGAAAAATCTCCGCCCCCGCCTCCCTAACAAGCTTCCTCACACCTAACCGTTTATCGGCACGGCCCAACCCTCTCACATTCCAAGAGAGCACCTTCATTAAGGAATCCATTGTCTCAACATCTTTGGAGGTATATGTTAGCCATGTGAGTCCGAGGCGAACCATTCCTACAATAAATGTTATTGTAATGTTTGATTTATCAATAAAAGTTATTGATTGTTTCACTCCCTTTCTGAGATTAAATGAATGAATGCACTGTAAGGTCCCTCTTTACAATTATGTTATGTATCATAGCCATCTTAATAATCATACAGTTGTTGATTCAGTAATAGAATCATAGAGGCTGGTGTTTGGATGAATATCTAAGGAATTAGATAGAGGGCCCGTCAAGCACTGTCAAATGATTATTAAGAGATGATCTCCAGCCTGAGTAGGAAATGGCAATCCTATCTTAGGTTGATATCTGACCAACCTCTTTATTCATGTCCTCTGCATAGGAATGGAGATTCGGAGGTGTCAGATTAGTTGGGTCAAAGAGTTGACTTAACGGGATCGAGATAACCAAAGTCCTATATCGTATACTGTCACGATACAGGCACACATCCTCTGACCAGAGACAGATGTGTTACTATATGCCTGAGTGTGTACATTTGGCATACCAATAGGTTGATGACCTAATCAAGGTCTATACACCGGCGAGCTGGTGTGCATATAAGGGCATATGAGTAATACGGTCTCTCAAAGGGATCATACAGGTTCACTTGTGAATCGGAAGACATGAGCTCACTCATGAGGTATTGGGACCGATCAAATTCCATGCATGGTTGTCGTGCTTTGGAAGCATAACAAGAATTTGTAGGTATAATATATGCTTTGGGAAAGCATATGATTGATACCATTTCCCAATGACCAAGATTGAGAAACTTGATGATGAAACCCTGAACATGACAGTGTTAAATTGATCTTTATCTTTGGGCTCATCATAGGTCTTCCAGTATGCAGGATGTACAAGTATTAGGAATATCTGAGGGTGATGTGATCATAAACGATTGTTAAACCATGACGCTTCCATTCCGAGGAAGTGATGAAACAGGTTTGGATTTAGTGACTCCTCTCAGTAGAGAAGTGATCTGATCTTGGTCCAAGTGTTGGACATTGATCTGAATGTGAATCAGATGCAATGAGAAGATTAGATTTACAATCTTGATTTAATCAAGCATCTATGAGAGGTACGTGAGATCTGGATTTGAGATGTAATCTCAATATCCAAGTCATTATACGTGGAATATACAATCGCCCTGTCCTTATCTCCAAGTATCTGCGGAGAAAGTGCATTATTCTTGAAAGGGTTCAAGTATAATTCCATAGTTGAATTATATCCAAGCATTGAGAAATGAATAATTAAATTTGATTTTTACATTATTTGATGCATGAGAATGATTATCCAATATAAGTAAATGTGATTTAATTATTATGGACGAGAATAATGTGGATAACAATGTCCAATTATTCATAATATATTACAAATGTGATTTATAATGTAAAGAGAGCTTATTATGATTTATATTTGTTAATTAATTATTGGTGTGAATTGGATTCACATTAGATGATTAATTGAAAACGTAAATCACTTTTATTTTGGGTTGTGAATGAGATTCACAAATTTCCAATGGCAAGATTGCAATATTCACAAAATAATTATGAATTATTTTTTGTTGAATAATTTACAAGTGTTGTAAATCTTGGAGATTTTCAAGGAGTAACGCAATCTCCTGAGATTGCATGAGATTACATATCTATGAGATATGGTGGACGACCACCAACTCCTATAAGGAAAGCGTGGTCGTCCTCCTATAATCTTGGATTGATGTAATCTCTACTCCTTGATCTCCATATGAGATTGATTTCATTTTAGGATTAATTAATATTGATTTATCAATATACATTTAGTCTAAATTTAAATTAATTGTTGTTGGTTTTTACCAACAAAATCTTAACCATTGAAAGAAGCACAAATCAATCTAAACCATTAATCTTGTGTAGTCCATGGATTGTGATCCATGGACTCCCAAAACCCTATATAAGAGACGCACCCCTTGCTTTTCTTGGTTACAACAATTGCAACAACAAGTTCTCTCCTCTCTCTCTCTCATTCTCACGCCCTCTCTCCCTCTCTCCTTGGGTGGCCGTCCACCCTAACCCTAGAGGGAAGAAGCTGCCGTCGTCGCTTCGTCGTTGTGTTGCCGCCTCGACGACCCTTGGTTCTCCATCTTCTTTGGGGCGCCATGCTCACAAATAAGACGTTCGATCTCGTGCGACGAGATCAGGAGTTTCCTTGCTTGGATCAATATATAGGATTGCGAGAAGCACGCGGTTCATCCCTGCGCTCACAAGCGTCTCCTCCAAAGATCGGACTTGAGACAGGTCTCTTTTCTTAGAGGCTTGATCGCAATCACACTATAAGAGGTATTTCTTTATCTATGTATGTGGTTAGATGAAACGATTCAAGAAATGTTCTTGAATCATGTGGTTTCATCGCATGAAAATTTTTTAAATTCCACTGCTTTGAACAACTAGTGCGATTAGTCGTCCTTGATTGTATTCGATACGATCACCACGCTTCCGTGATGCGCTTAAGGATTATTCCATATCCTTCAGTATCACACCCAGCTTCTCTGCAACCCCCCTACCAAGCATTTCAAACCGATTCTGAAGCTTTGGTTGTTCGAGGGACCACGAGGGCAACAGTCTAGGTGAGTCCAGCTGCATCACAGAGTCCAGCATCTCAGCCCGATGCTTCCTCCGGGCCTCCTTACAACCTCCCCCCTCTTGTATGTCGTGCCGAACCTGGAAGGGTCGACGCTCTGACCCTGACCGCTCCCCGCAACCACAGCCTCATCGCATTCTTTGTGAACAACCACGGCAAGAGGATCCACCAGGGGGCTTTCCACATGACCAGGTGTTGAAATATCACCGTTGTGCGCCGACGAGCTCAACACCATACTCTTCCCCTTAGGAACGGAAACGAGGGATCCCTTCTGCGCCAAAGAGGTCTCCGCCCGATCAAACCCACGATACACCTGCCCAGCTGTTGCCTCACCAGCTGCGGGATGCGAGCCTTTCTCCCGCGTGCCACTTGACACTCCATTATTGGAAGTAAGGTACGAGCGTCCTCCTTCGCTATGTTCTGACTGTGTCGCACCACCGTGAGCCGCGATCTGTTCAATAACCGCTTGTTCTGGAGCCCCAGCAAACCTATCCGGACCACCAAACCCGCATGAGGAGCCCCCAACTTCGCTTATGGAGACCCGAAATCCCCCGGGCACCCACGAACCCAACAAGGCATTTGGGTCACACCCGGGCCCCGACCGCGGCCTCTCATCTTCCTTAGAGCCGGAAAGGATAGGGGCCCCACTCTGCATCTGCTCGCAGCCTTTGGAAATCGAATTGACGCAACCAGCAGGGATCCGACGCACATGGACCGCGACCCTCGGAATTTGCGAGGCGGATATCGTGCCGAAACAAATCTTCGGCGGAGCCCAAGGCGGGTTCTTGGATTCTAGCGCTCGCGCCTTCACCGGTTGCGTACTCGTGCCTCTGGGTGCACTGATGGACTTCTCTGGCTGGACCGCCGCCCTTCGGCCTCCTGCGGCTCCCTCGAAAGCGGAAGAATGTGGCCTGCGCCCCGCATCAACCAGCTCCAGAAACAAATGACCCCCTGCTGACGGGACTTCCCACCATCCCAGCTTCTCCGGGCTGAGATTCCTGACCATCAGAATAGGGTCCAGCGAATCACCGGGTGAAGTGCTGGCATTCTCGAAGCACAACACCTCAGCGATGCCACGCAACAAAACCTTACAGGCCTGTAAGTTGCGTGCAATGATCTGGAGACCCTGACCATGACCCGCTCCACCAGGCCTAGCCGAACCGCCCCATCGCCTGCCCATGGTTGGTGCCACCGCAACAGAGAAGATCCACCTCTTGAAGCAAGAAGCAACGCGTTCGGCTGAGGCCCCTCACGAGCACCCGCCATGGCGTCAATTGTGTTATATCCCCCTTAAACCACACCTTGGAGATTAAGCCCACGTCTGACGATGCGAGGAAGAGCGTCTCAGTGCCACCCCCTTCCCCAATCAATAGCGAAACCTCCCCCGACCCAACCGGGCAAGACCGACTTGTGTGAGCAAACCCCCGACATCGGAAGCACTTGACTGACTCTCTGCATTGATGGGCACAATGGTCCAGTCCCCCGTAGCGATAACAACTCCGACCGAAAGGGTTCCCCTTCGAAGGCTGACTACCAGAAACCGCCTCCTGGACACATCGCCTGAATCTCCTCGGCTGCCCGCGCCTTCTCGTTCGGGGAGCGACCCAACCCCCTCACTCTCATCACCCATCCGGATCTAACTTACTCTTCATGTCCCCTTTGTTCTTATAAAGAGGCACCACGATACTTCTCCTCCAATCTTCAAGCATTTTCTTGCTTCGCCAAATAACATTGAGTAAATTTGTAAGCCAAGTCAAACCACGCTTACCTAAAACTCTCCATACTTTTATAGGAATGTCATCCAATCTACGCCTTTCCCAGATCTCATGACCTTCAAAGCCTCCTCTACTTCCTATCTTTGTATTCGTCTATAGCTTGCACGATTCAAATAATTTTCACTACTAGCTAGATCACCCAAAGTGATCTCTCTATTTCCTTCCCCAATAAAAAGCTTATGAAAATACTACTTCCATCTAGTCTCTATATCCTTCTAGTAACAAGCGCGTGACATTCCTCATCCTTAATGCATCTCACTTGAGAAAGGTCGTTGGTCTTTCTTTCTCTTGCTTTAGCCAACCTAAGTATATCCTGCTGGCCCTCCTTAGAGTCGAGATTTTTGTATAAAACTTCATAAGCTTTTGACTTAGCTTCACTTACAGTCTTCTTTGCTTCCTTCTTCGTTATTTTGTAGTTTGTGACAGTTTCCTTTGTTCTATCCTTAAACATAACTTTAAAGTATGCTCTTTTAATTTTGAGCTTCTCTTGCATCCCTCCACTCCATCACCAAGCCTCCTTTTGACCTGGAGCTCCTCCCTTTGACTCTCCTAGCATATCTTTGGCTACCCTTCGGATACAAGATGCTACAGTCTCCTACATCTCGTTTGCAGTTTGCACTTCTGCTACAATCCCAAGATAAGTCCTCTAAAACATTCTCCCTAAAGCTTGATTGCTTCAGTTGAAGATTTCACCATCTAGTTCTAGCATCTTGGAGATCCTCCTTTTCTTTACCAGCTCTTTTATTTGCACATCCATGATTAACAAGCGATGTTGGGTTGTCAAGCTCTCTCCTGAGCCCTGAGATTACTTTGCAGTCTTTGCAACACAACTGATCTCTTCTCCTCAACGCAAAGTAATATATCTGTGTTCTAGTCGGGCCACTCTTATAAGTAATTAAATGCTCCTCCCTCTTCTTGAAGAAAGTGTTTGCTATGAAAAGATCATAACATGTTACAAAATCCAGAATGACTTTTCCCTCTTCATTTCAATCCTGAAGCCATTGCCTGCATGAACACTAGCATACCATGAAGCATCCTTTCCCACATGTCCATTAACATCCCCACCCAGGCAAATCATCTCTCTTTGCGGGATTCCTTGCAAAATCTTATCCAAATCCTCCCAAAAAGTTTGTTTAATCCTTTCATCTAAATATATTTCGGTGCATAAACTGAGATGATATTCAGAATTTTTTCTTCGAACACCAATTTTAACAAAATAATACGATCTCTGAATCTTTGCACCTCTACCACATAATCCTTCAAGTTCTAATGTACAACCACTCCAACACTTTTCTACCATTATCTTTACCAAAATACCAAAGTTTGAACCATGTCTTCTCGATCTCCCTTGCTTTCTCTCCAACCCATTTTGTCTCTTGGAGACATAATATCTGAATCTTCCTTCTTTCCATCGTAACTACTGCCTCCATTGATTTGCTAGTCAAAGTGCCAATATTCCAACTACTTATCTACAACTTCCTTTGCATCCTCTTTTGGACTAACTTCTTTACTCGTGTGCGTCCATCATGCGAGAACCCTTGCAAATTTTGGACTGCATCCGAGAGGCGGCAACAGAATTAGCTTATTTACTCGCATGTGTTAGTCATGCAAGAACCTTACAAATTTTGAACTACATCCAGGCAGCGATGTAGCAGCCCTAGCCTATTTTTCATTGCATTCGGACGATGCAACGTGTCATAATTATGGAACGTCCCAACGAATTTAAATGTCTGCTTAAATCCATGTTGAAAAGATTGACTGTCTTGAGGCAACTTCTTAAATAGTATTTTTTTAAAATGCTATTTAGGTAGCGTGTTAAAAATAATAAATATAATAAATCTGAAAATTAAAAAAAAATAATTAGAAAATAATTGATTGTTCTCATCGTATGTCTCACGAATGTTTATTGTGTAATTTCTTCGCAAGTTTCAACTATCAACATCATAGGTTCACACTCTGATTCGGGATCTGATGGTTCTGATGATCAGAGGGACAGTGGAGAGATTGATTGGACCTATTTTGGCGTGACAGTTATGATATCTTCCCCGATATCTACACGGGCGTGCCTCCTCCTCCGCAGAGATCGTCTCCTACTCTATCGTCATCACTCCGAGGATCTCCAGCCAGTACTTCGCAGCCTCGTTGTGCCCCTCGTGATACCAGATCTAGTGTTGCTTATCCTCGTCTCGAGATACTCATAGGCATCTATGACCATCAGTACATGCAATATGTCATGAATTACAAGGCCATGTACTCGTACATGACATAGGAGAACTACTGCGAGTTTATTGAGTCTGTGATGTGCTATGAGAGGCAACAGGGCGGGGGGTCGTACGGATCAACCACGGAACTCTTGGTTCTGAACGCCTCATAACCAGGTAATATCTTTTATAATATTGCATTAATCTATATTTTTTTCATTTATTTTTGTGAATAAATAAATCTTAAGTTGTTGTAAGTATGTAATTAATTCTTTACTTCACTAGAATGGTAGAACCTTGTCTATTGCCAAAAGTTACTTATACGAAAGAAACATTGTCTCATTAATCATTGTCTACATTGCAGACATTTCTCGATATATCATTTTCCGGGCAGACCAATACGATATCGGTATCGGTATCTCGCACTATGATTCTACTCTCTACAATTGTATATCCTCAAGTATAACTGAATTACAAATTTCGTATTGAACCATGATATATTTCAATTTTTACCGGGTTGTTAGAACCTAACAGGATGTAAACCGACTTCAACCCTTCATGATATTCTAAACATTCAGGATGCAAAGGAAAAATCTCATTTATACAGTTATATGTGCCGAAAATATGTTTCTTTCTTGTCGAAGCTTTGAGCCACCTGGGGTATTGTTAATGTGATACAACATAATGTGGTACTTTTTGTTGATATTGATGAACTTCATTGATAATTTTCACAATATATTAGAGAAATCATAAAATTTCTTTGCGATAATCAAGAAGTGTGTGCTGGAAGGGTTGGTTGAATAAATGCTAGCTTGCTTATAATTTCAACTAATACCACATAAGTTCCAAGTGTTGCTAAGCAGCAAACAGGATGGTCTGAAATTCCTTGTCCCCCAGATTCATCATCCATTCAGGTTTGTAGAAATCGATGACTATGAAACCCTATCAAAGATAAAGAAATATGGAACGTGTAAGAATACTAGGATTTTACATGGAACTCTACTCCCTAAGGAGCGGTATGAAACCACGGGAGAACCGCCTCAAAGGGTTGATGTTATTATTAACTTTTCTCAACGGATACAATGAGTGTGTGGCTTCTTATATAGCCTCACAGACAGATCGGAGTCTCACTATCAGTAGATGTGGGACTACACATGTGGATGTGGTAATTGGAATTTGGACCCTGAAGGGATTCAATTACCCATCTATGAGAATGACGCACACTCTAACAACCCCCTCAAGCTGGAGCATGCACTGCTCACCTTGGAGAAATAAAAAGAAATAGCTCACTCACAATGCAAGATACTACATACAATATCAACTCAACGCAAACTCCGCTAGCTGTTGTAGCCGCCATCAAAGGCACCTGCACAAGAGCGATGACAATGATGATAGGGATTTGCAACAGCAGTTGTGGTGCCATAGTTAGGGTTCCCTTGGAGAGAACCCATCAACATAGTCAACTTTAGATAATCATCGATGCATCCCTATCTTTTGTTCTCGATTGTCGATTGACAAAACACATCCTCCAGTATTTGTTGCCCCTTTGAACAAAGCATAACCCTAGAATCCACATGAGAAATCTTCAGAGGTTGCAGGTATGACTCTTGAAGTTGCTTGATCTCTTCAACAAATGCGGAAATTTAAATCTTGAGCAAACCCTAGGATCAATTTTAGGGTTTGAGAGCCCATCTTCTGGTAACATCAATCATGGGCGATAAATCATATGAACAGATCAGGGTCTTCGAAGAGTGTTCAAAATGAAAAATTGAAAACGAAGATAAAATCCAAATTAACTCGCTCGAATACCATGTAGAAAATGATGAATGCGAAAGCGTATCAGAGATAAAGAATTATAGAACGTGGAAGAACACCGAGATGTTATATAGAATCCTACTCCCTAAGAAGCGTGATGAAACCACGAGAGAATCGCCTCAAAGAGCTGATGTTATCATTAACTTTTCTCAATTCGTACAAAAATGGGGGTTTTCTTATATAGCCCCACAAACACGCTGGAGTCCCACTACCAGTAGATGTAGGACTAAACTTGTACATATGTGCATGGATCCAATTACCCATCTATGCGAATGTTGCATACTCTAACAAGGTTCATTCTAGTAATTAGTAAAAGACGTTTTAAGTCCAACTCCAAAATAAACAAATTGAACTGGAACGCAGCTTTCGGTTTGTTTAAATAAATGAAACAAACTTTGAACAATTTGCGTGGTCAGTTTGATTAGGTTTGATAAGCTGTATTCATAAATACTTACATATTAATTTGTTATATGTACATATTAATTATGGCTTATGCTCATAAATAAACAGTTAAATGACCTTAAAAGTCACAATAAATCCTCGAGGAGTACTAGATGAACCTCGTAGAAACATGTTTGATGTTGGTAGTAAACAAACCCCGATCATAACAATGTACACAAGCCGTAAATCATCCATGACATTTTATTGACTCTTCTTCTCATCAGAGAACCAAAATAAAAATGTACCCATTAATCTTTTGAGTAGAAACTCCACTGGCACATTATCGCCTGACAAGCAGACAAACCGACATCCCCGTATTGAGAAGGCGACTTCATCCACTTTGCCATTCAATTAAACACAATTTAGCAACACCTCTTTGTCGTTGTGAATGAGAAACTTTTTTCCTAAGACAGGTTTTCTCATTTCAATTCAGCTTTTTCTTAAAGCTTCACAATTCCATCACAATGATGATCGTGTCCAATTCCCTACGAATTCATCGAGAAACACAAGAACCTGAAAAAACAACTGCTTACTCTTGACTCCCCGCCTGCCGCCTTCCCCCGCATGCACCAAGCACCGCACAGCGAACCCCCTCGACTTCCCCGACGAAACGAGGGATCGACGAGGGGCAGACAGGGTCGATATCGACCAAAGGTGGTGCCTTTTGGCGGCGGAGATCACTGGAAGCTCCCAGAAGAGGCGAGAGCACCTCGGATTGGAGGGGCATAGGAGGAAGGATCTGGGTACGCATTTGGAGGCCATTGGAGTGGGAGATGTGCGGGAGAAGGTGGGGAAAATATAGGGTTTGTGGGGACGCGACGACGTGCAGTGGGAGCTGATGGAGGGAGATGACGAGTGGTGGTGGGGGGTTTTGCTTCCGCAGCTGATAGAGTACCGGAAGAGGAGTCGCGTGCTTTCCATCCTCCGCGCAGAGGAGATAGGCAAAAATGGGCCACGTAGTATAAGTTTGATTGTTTTGATTAAATATTGATTGTATCTATTCTAAGAAAGTTTGTATTTGCTGCAACTTTTACGAGCATAAATCATTTTAAAACTTGTATCATACAAATTCAAATGTTGCATTTTTTTATTGAGACTAACTATTTTTTAATTTTATCCTTCTCAAATTTTCATTATAGGTAAAATATGTTGTCGTGAACATTTCTTTCTTACATGACAATATAGAGGGGGAAGCAATTTTTTCGATCAATATCGTGCAAAGAAAGTCATCTATCTATACATCATACTAAAGCTGGGTTCTGCCAGCTTTAGCCCTGGTATTGACACGTGGAACAACGAGGAGAGACTTCTCCTCCCTTTCGCCTTGGGCCTCTTCAGCCACGTTCCCTCTCCCCACCCCCACCCACCGAGTAACATTTCCCTTCCCTGGACCTCTCCGTCGGTTCTGCCACCAGCTCCTCCTCGACCTCACGGATGGCGTGGGGCTGCACCGCGCCCTCCCGTCCAAGACCTCCCTCCTCACCTGCCTCTTTCTCCGCCCCCTCCACCTCGCCTCCACCCACGACCCCCTCTTCTTCGTCTCTCCCTGAGCGTCGAGAACAAGATCTCCTCCTAAATATAATAAATCTGAAAATTAAACAAAAAATAATTAGAAAATAATTGATTGTTCTCATCGTATGTCTCACGAATGTTTATTGTGTAATTTCTTCGCAAGTTTCAGCTATCAACATCATAGGTTCACACTCTGGCTCGAGATCTGATGGTTCTGATGATCAGAGGGACAATAGAGAGATTGATTGGACCTATTTTGGCAGTGACAGTTATGGTATCTTCCCCGATATCTACACAGGCGTGCCTCCTCCTCCGTAGAGATCATCTCCTACTCTATCGTCGTCACTCCGAGGATCTCAAGCCAGTACTTCGCAGCCTCGTTGTGTCCCTCGTGATACCAGATCTGGTGTTGCTTATCCTCGTCTCGAGATACTCATAGGCATCTATGACCATCAGTACATGCAATATGTCATGGATTACAAGGCCATGTACTCGTACATGACATAGGAGAACTACTGCGAGTTTATTGAGTCCGTGATGTGCTATGAGAGACAACAGGGCGGGGGGTCATATGGATCAACCATGGAACTCTTGGTTCTGAACGCCTCATGACCAGGTAATATCTTTTATAATATTGTATTAATCTATATTTTTTCCATTTATTTTTGTGAATAGATAAATCTTAAGTTGTTGTAAGTATGTAATTAATCCTTTACTTCACTAGAATGGTAGAACCTTGTCCATTGCCAAAAGTTACTTATACGAAAGAAACATTGTCTCATTAATCATTGTCTGCATTAATGACTATCTCAATGCCATTCAATGTCTTCCAAGAACAAAACATGTGTTCTAAGTGTGGTTAACTTAGCTATTTTGATTCCAATTCCAATGTTTATCAGTCACTAATCAACATTAACAATAATATGTTCGATATGACTGATATGTGCGATATCAGGGTCATAGATGATTGATATGTGTGATCTAAGTGTATATTTGTAAATTATTTAGTGTTCTACAAACTTGGATGAACTCTATTTCCAAATCTATGTCATCAATCAACATTAACAACGATATGTTCGATATGACTGATATGTACGATATATGGGTCATAGATGACCAATATTTGTGATATCAGTGTGTATTTGTAGGTTATTTGTTATTTTAATAACTTGGATGATCTTAATTTGCGAAAAAAACGGTAACAAAATGCTTTTTTGAGCCATTTCCGATATTTCCATCGATATCGTCGATATATCCTGACATTTCCCGATATATCATTTTCCGGGCAGACCAATACGATATCGATATCGGTATCTCGCACTATGATTCTACTCTCTACAGTTGTATATCCTCAAGTATAACTGAATTACAAATTTCCTATTGAACCATGATATATTTCAATTTTTACCGGGTTGTTAAAACCTAACAGGATGTAAACCGACTTCAACCCTTCATGATATTCTAAACATTCAGGATGCAAAGGAAAAATCTCATTTATACAGTTATATGCACATGTGCCGAAAATATGTTTCTTTCTTGTCGAAGCTTTGAGCCACCTGGGGTATTGTTAATGTGATACAACATAATGTCGTACTTTTTGTTGATATTGATGAACATTCATTGATAATTTTCACAATATATTAGAGAAATCATGAAATTTCTTTGCGATAATCAAGAAGTGTGTGCTGGAAGGGCTGGTTGAATAAATGCTAGCTTGCTTATAATTTCAACTAATACCACATAAGTTCCAAGTGTTGCTAAGCAACAAACAGGATGGTCTGAAATTCCTTGTCCCCCAGATTTATCATCCATTCAGGTTTGTAGAAATCGATGACTATGAAACCCTATCAAAGATAAAGAAATATGGAACGTGTAAGAATACTAGGATTTTACATGGAGCACTACTCCCTAAGGAGCGGTATGAAATCACAGGAGAACCGCCTCAAAGGGTTGATGTTATCATTAACTTTTCTCAACTGATACAATGAGTGTGTGGCTTCTTACATAGCCTCACAGATAGATCGGAGTCTCACTATCAGTATATGTGGGACTACACATGTGGATGTGGTAATTGGACCATGGAGGGATTCAATTACCCATCTATGAGAATGACGCACACTCTAACACCCCCCTCAAGCTGGAGCATGCAATGCTCACCTTGGAGAAATAAAAAGAAATCGCTCACTCACAATACAAGATACTATATACAATATCAACTCAACGCAAACTCCGCTAGCTGTTGTAGCCGCCATCAAAAGCACCTGCACAAGAGCGATGACAATGATGATAGGGATTTGCAACAGCAGTTGTGGTGCCATAGTTAGGGTTCCCTTGGAGAGAACCCATCAACATAGTCAACTTTAGATAATCATTGATGCATCCCTATCTTTTGTTCTCGATTGTCGATTGACAAAACACATCCTCCAGTTTTTGTTGCCCCATTGACTAAAGCATAACCCTAGAATCTACATGAGAAATCTTCAGAGGTTGCAGGTATGACTCTTGAAGTTGCTTGATCTCTTCAACAAATGCAGAAATTTAAATCTTGAGCAAACCCTAGGATCAATTTTAGGGTTTGAGAGCCCATCTTCTGGTAACATCAATCAATGGGCGATAAATCATATGAACAGATCAGGATCTTCGAAGAGTGTTCAAAATGAAAAATTGAAAACGAAGATAAAATCCGAATTAACTCGCTCGAATACCATGTAGAAAATGATGAATGCCTAAGCGTACCAGAGATAAAGAATCATAGAACGTGGAAGAACACCGAGATATTATATGGAACCTTATTCCCTAAGAAGCGTGATGAAACCACGAGAGAATCGCCTCAAAGAGCTGATGTTATCATTAACTTTTCTCAACTGGTACAAAAATGGGGGTTTTCTTATATAGCCCCACAAACACGTTGGAGTCCCATTACCAGTAGATGTAGGACTAAACTTGTACATATGTGCATGGATCCAATTACCCATCTATGTGAATGTTGCATACTCTAACAAGGTTCATTCTAGTAATTAGTAAAAGACGTTTTAAGTTCAACTCCAAAATAAACAAATTGAACTGGAACGCAGCTTTCGGTTTGTTTGAATAAATGAACCAAACTTTGAACAATTTGCGTTGTCAGTTTGATTAGATTTGATAAGCTGTATTCATAAATACTTACATATTAATGTGTTATATGTACATATTAATTATGGCTTATGCTCATAAATAAACAGTTAAATGACCTTAAAAGTCACAATAAATCCTCGGGGAGTACTAGATGAACCCCGTAGAAACATGTTTGATGTTGGTAGTAAACAAACCCCGATCATAACAATGTACACAAGCCATAAATCATCCATGACATTTTATTGACTCTTCTTCTCATCAGAGAACCAAAATAAAAAGGTACCCATTAATCTTTTGAGTAGAAACTCCACTGGCACATTATCGCCTGACAAGCAGACAAACCGACATCCCCGTATTGAGAAGGCGACTTCATCCACTTTGCCATTCAATTAAACACAATTTAGCAACACCTCTTTGTCGTTGTGAATGAGAAACTTTTTTCCTAAGACATAGGTTTTCTCATTTCAATTCAGCTTTTTCTTAAAGCTTGACAATTCCATCACAATGATGATCGTGTCCAATTCCCTACGAATTCATCAAGAAACACAAGAACCTGAAAAGGCAATTGCTTACTCTTGACTCCCCGCCTGCCGCCTTCCCCCGCATGCACCAAGCACCGCACAGCGAGCCCCCTCGACTTCCCCGACGAAACGAGGGATCGACGAGGGGCAGACAGGGTCGATATCGACCAAAGGTGGCGCCTTTTGGCGGCGGAGATCACGGGAAGCTCCCAGAAGAGGCGAGAGCACCTCGGATTGGAGGGGCATAGGAGGAAGGATCTGGGTACGCATTTGGAGGCCATTGGAGGGGGAGATGTGCGGGAGAAGGTGGGGAAAATATAGGGTTTGTGGGGACGCGACGACGTGCAGTGGGAGCTGATGGAGGGAGATGACGAGTGGTGGCGGAGGGTTTTGCTTCCACAGCTGATAAAGAGTACCGGAAGAGGAGTCGCGTGCTTTCCATCCACCGCGCAGAGGAGATAGGCAAAAATGGGCCACGTAGTATAAGTTTGACTGTTTTGATTAAATATTGATTGTATTTATTTTAAGAAAGTTTGTATTTGCTGCAACTTTTACGAGCATAAATCATTTTAAAACTTGTATCATACAAATTCAAATGTTGCATTTTTTATTGAGGCTAACTATTTTCTAATTTTATCCTTCTCAAATTTTCATTATAGGTAAAATATGTTGTCGTGAACATGTTGCTTCTTACATGACAATATAGAGGGGGAAGCAATCTTTTCGATCAATATCGTGCAAAGAAAGTCATCTATCTATACATTATACTAAAGTTAGGTTCTGCCAGCTTTAGCCCTAATATTGACACGTGGAACAACGGGGAGAGACTTCTCCCCCCTTTCGCCTTGGGCCTCTTCAGCCACGTTCCCTCTCCCCACCCCCACCCACCAACATTTCCCTTCCCCGGGCCTCTCCGTCGGCTCTGCCACCAGCTCCTCCTTGACCTCACGGATGACGCGGGGCTGCACCGCGCCCCTCCCGTCCAAGACCTCCCTCCTCACCTGCCTCTTTCTCCACCCCCTCCACCTCGCCTCCACCCACCACCCCCTCTTCTTCGTCTCTCTCTGAGCATCGAGAACAAGATCTCCTCCTTCCGGGCACTCTCTACCCTCTAGGGGTTGGGGTCCATCGTGAGTAACATTTCAAAATAATTTTCCACAACCAATCAGGCTCATTCCAAAGACAGGAGGAACCAACCAACTTGGGGTAAACTATGCAATTCAGGGAGGATGATTTACAAAATAAAATGGGAAAAAGAGGATATGGCTTTCATCGGATGCATGATATCTTAAAGTACTAACATCAAAAGCAACTGCGTGGCCATTCTCAACAATTGATTGTTGAAGATCACCTATCTTCTCAGTAACCGAGTACATATTTGCCATTTGCGTTCATTCTTGAGTTATTTGCAACATGTCAACCTATGTGGTCTCAAAAACCTCCTGAGATGGTCTTTCCTCTTCAATGCTAATTGAACCACTACAATCACCAATGCGGCCATTTGACATATTGTCAACTTCACCAGTTAATGGTTTGTGTTCGGTTTCAGTCTCTCTATTTTCCAAATTCTGAATGCATGTGGCAATACTGTCACCATCATTGGCTGGCGAAAGACCAAGGAAATCCTATGACTCCATTGTTTAAAATAAAAGCTGAAATTGACATGACTAGCGGATCAGTTAAACAAGGGAGGGAAAATCGAAATTTTAGAACTATGAATATAGTCTTCGTTTATTTAAAAAATATCTATGCTGATATAAATACATTGATCATGAAATATTTCCCATAAGAATAAGATGATAAATAGTAATGAAAATTAAAAACTATTACTGGAGTGATTTATGTATTTACTAAATACCCGGAGATGGGGGGGAGAACATGGATACCATTGTAGATCATAGCACATATAAACATGATATTCAACAAGAAGAAAAGGAGATGTGTTTCGTAAAACACTACCGTGGTCAGTTGGTTGAGCTCGGTAGGGGTACTTCTTTTGATATTGATTCTTCTATACAACCTACACAAATAATTCACATATATTCAAGTGCATAAAAGGATCTTTGTATTTATCTTAAATTTAAAGTGTGCTTAAAAACAATCTACTTCTTCACTGTTCACATTCTTCTCCATGATGCATGATCAGTTGATCACCCCACTGGTCCTGGACTGCAGTTGCAACTCAACAAAAACATTGGAAATGTGTTCTATAAGAAACCATGAGGTTACTAAGCGGAGAGAAGATGGTGACTGATCCCAAATCTGTGCACGATATACCGGGACGTTTAGGGGTAGTGAGGGCATCGAGAATCGATCACGTCTAAGGCCTTGCCTCTCGCCCAACTACTTTGGGAACTTGATCTATGCGATCAACGACAACGGTACCAGAACTATCGTCAGTGCTTCAATCCTTAGGATGGGGAGAACCCCTCTACCGAATCCATCTACCCCTTTCCGCTCCGCAAGGAGAGGATGGTGGTGACAGCGACACCGGACCATCACTATTGCAAGTACTTCCTCGACACCGACTGCCTTTGCGACCCCGTAGAACCTAAGATTGTTCCTTCTCATCTCTTATATGACCACTACACACACTTTCTGAGTAGGCAAAGAAGATGATGATGTGAATGGCATCAGGAAATTGAGAAGAAAGGGAATGGGAATGAGGCAGAGGACCAGAAGAGGATGATCATTTAATTGCATGCAGAGATAAGTTATGGACACTGTAGATATAAACATAATATGCAACAATTGTGGACAACAAAGTTGATCATTTCTTTGTGAGGTTTAAATGATCAATCAAGTTCTTTAGAGCTTGCCCGGTTACTGTAGTTGGACAGAAATTATGTCTCTCATTCTTTGACTAATCCAGACAAATGAGGGAAAGTGAGTGTGATCTCAAATCGAGTGGAATGAGGAGGTTTACGGCATGACTTGATACAATATCTAGAATCAATTATGAAGAGGTTATGAAATGGGGCAGGACAAATGGATTAAATGACGGTGGAATAGGAACAAATAGATAAATAGGACAACATAAAATGAAATATAGATTTGGGAGAATAATTCACATATACCACAAACAATATATAATAGAGAATGAGAAACATGTGCCTAGGATTGGGTCTAAATCGAGAAACAAATGAATTGCTAACGAATGATTTGTGCGTGATATCAGAATGTTGGTGGTGGTGGAGTTGGTGTTCTATTGTAGCTCATGTGATCAGGTTGAGATTAGTGGATGCAATGGTTTTGATCCTAAGGGTACGAATGGATCTTACATAGAACGTCGGGTGGTGGTGGTGTTCTACTGTATCTCATGTGAATAGGATGAAATTGGTAGATGCAGTGGTTTTGCTCCTAAAGGTTCGAATGGATCTTACATATTAGCTCATATTCAATGGAGTAAATAATTACTTACACAAAATTATTATTTTACAAATCGAAATTAAAATACTATTTAAATTACTTTACTACGTATCCAACATATTTAAAAAAAATAAAATCCAATAATCACTATAAACCCCTTTTATCCACCCATTATAATTATTTTAACCTCTAAAAATCTATTTTAAAATCAAATCATATGAATTGATTCTTATAATGCGAATAATGATTCATAATTATTTCATGGATTCTACTAAAAATGATATCATACATATATTAAGTTTTATTCTATGTTTAAATGTTTGTTTGGAATAAATATAGATAAATTATATACTATATTTTATTAATATAACAAATAGAAGAGTATGCGTACGACCGTAATTATATTAAGAAAACAGTAATGTATAATATGCAAGCATGTCATATAAATATCAATTTTGTAAAAAAAATGACATCTAACTGTACAAAATTAATCTCCATGGAGCATATAATTACTTACACAAAGTTGATATCAAAAGTCATATTTAATTAATTTTTCATGCTGATCAATCTCTATTAATTAATTCAATTCATGCTTGATTTTCTAATGGACGAAACAACTTTCGATAATAACACGAGGTGATACATAATAAAAATTGTATATTTTAGTTGTTTTTATTAACAAAGTATATGTGTACGAATGATATATGATTATTTCTCTTCATATTAAAATAATATAAAATCCATTGATACCTTATTTTTTTAAGAGAGAAGACTGATAAAATGGAGGAAAAGCTGTATATTTCTTTCCCTTTTCGTCAGTCTTATATACTTTCATGCATTTAGATATGAAACTACATATTATTGTGCCTTCTATAAAAATATGATTATTATTCATTAGTCTGATTCATATAATGTTGAATATAAGTAGATTTTTTAATTATGTCATACCAGTTAATTGTACAATAAAAATGAAAACTTACAAGAATTTTAAAAATAAGTTTACGTCAAAAAGAATGAAACAATGAGACACTATCAACATAAGTACTTTGCATACGTCAAAAAGAATGAAACCTTGAGACACTATCAAGTGGCAATTGTACGATGCAAACGGTCTTATACATATGTATATATACCGGTGTTTTCATATCCCTATCCATTTTTAACTATGAATATAGATGTTGAACGCATAAAGAGGATGTACCACATCCTTTCTAATTCTACCTCCATACCTTTTTTGGCCGCCGTGAAGCGCGGGTATACCCACTAGCAGATATGATATGTGTGTTATGCTTTTAAATAGCAAAACATTTTGTAATTCGTATGCACATTATGAACATGCATATGAAAATGCTAAAAGCATGGGGAGGAATAGAGTCTCACTAACACAAATATCTAATATAAATTTAAAAGTTAGGCAATTAGCGTGAAATAAGAAACTATAAAGCACACGAGATCTTTATCATGCTCTTATACCACAACAAGTGAAATCAAAATCCAAAAAACAACCATTTTTTTAACAAAAAGTGGTATTAAAACCTCAACTTCGAATAAATGATAGAATTATTGCTCAGTTTCTTATAGCATGTTAGCTTAGTACAATTTATTTAATATGTGAATATTGTGCTTGAAAGTGAACCTTGATAGATTTGTTCGTATAATGGATGCACATAGATATATAAGAATGCTCAAACTAAGAACATTGATGAGTATAGTAGAAACTTTAGAAGATTACTCGCAACAAAAGAAATAAATTGAGCAAAGCGAAGCAATTTTGAAGATCCTTTTTTAATGTGTGATGCCAAGCAACTACGAGCAGCGTGATTGTTCAACTACATGTTATCTCTAATACTCAACAAACTGATCTCACACGTACTATATTTATGTTCTAGATATACAGAACCAACATTATATACCAAAATAATGCATTTATGCATATTCATGATGCATGCATATACATACACACAAGTACACACACATGCATATATGAATCCATGTCCCGATAAAGGAGATACAACGTGTATGTTATATAACAATGTATGCTAAAAGTAATTTATGAATCATCTCTCTACCTATATGCTTCTCAAAAGATAATACATGAAAGGATGAAGATGCACAGAACTACTTACAAAGTGTATGGCACCTTGTTTTATGTAAGTTTTGAAACCATGTATTTTTAGATTTGGAGACATTTTTTTAAATGGGACAAATAAACATTTCATTGCATATGGCTCATTGAAACCTTTCCAATGACCCCAAGAACAGCAAAATCCGACCTCGAGAGCTTTACTTGTAGTTGTATTTACTATAACATAGTCGAGACTTATTTAAGATCCGCACTCAAGATCCACATCCAGGTTTTTGGACTATAAAGGGGTTGTTTTGGCCACTCCAAACCTTAAGACAAATAGCATGCATCTTCCCCTCACCGTGCATCGCTAGAGCTTGCCGGAGTTTGTCAAATCGATGATCGGAAGCTGTCTCAGGTAGATAAGGTTGAGGTCCTCCCTGTGTGAGCATGCTCATAACTAATAGAGCACTATACATATCTTTTCCACACGTACATAGGTTCCAAGGAAACAAACTTGGAGGTCAGAATGCCCCCCTTCCTCTTATTGATTTCATACGCTTTTGTTGTATATGTCCTGCTTGAGTACCCATAAATCCATGAGTGTCTCGTTGTATGTGGGCAGAGTTTACAAGCATTTCCACATCTACACCCTTGAATATGAGTGGTATGCATCGAATGAGAGAGATATGGGTTGATCACTTCACGCACTTATTGTGAATATATATTCATGGTTGTAAAAATGAAGGCATTCCAGCTAATTCATACTTGAATGTATTGAGCAAAGTTTGTCTGCACCAATCACTTGAATGGAAAAATTATAAATGATTTTGAAAATAGCATAAATACATTTATTTATGGATTATGCGTGTGTCATTGATATGCAAGTGTGATTTCCCTAACCATTTACTATTGAAAACTCATTGTTTTAGCCCACCACAAGTAACATTTGAACCCACTACATGGCACTGATTTATATCATTGTTGGATCCGTAGCATGTCACAATTTAACCCATGAGAGGTCAGTAATTCAGACCATTCATTGGTTCGTAGCAAGTTACATCTAAAGCCATGGTAGGTCACTAATTTTTTTACCATTGTTTGACCATAACAGGTCACCATTCAACTCAAGTTAATTTTAGGGTTTTTATCAGTTGTGTCCCTCCGAGATATTCTAATATCAGTTATGCCATGCCATTTTTAGGAATATCAATTGTGCGCCTGACTTCTTGTGATTCTATCACTTGTGCCCCTCGAGTTAGTTGTTGTACATACCCAACGTAAACGGACGTTAACTTTAGGGACACATCAGGAATTAAATTTAAAAATATAGGCTGGAAAGTCAATCTTCTTCCTCCCCCTCTCTTCATCATCTCCAACCTCCTACTCCTCCTCCAACACCTCCTCCCCTCCCATCACCCCATCACCTCCCCCTCCGCCCTGAGCTCCTCCCCCACCCCCGCACCTCCCCTCCGCTCCTGCACCTTCTTCTCCGCCCCCAGCTCCTCCCACCGCCCGCACCTCCACCTCCGCCTCGAGCTCCTCCCCGCCCCTGGACCCTCCCACCGCCCTCACACCTTCCCTCCGTCCCTCCCTCTCCTCCCAAGCACCTCCCTCTCGACCCCCAGCGCCTCTCCTCCACCCCCGCTCCTCCCCTTCGCCTCCAGCACCTCTATTCCGCCCCCGCACCTCTCCTCCGCCCTCGCACCTCCCCTCCGCCTCCAGCACCTTTGTTCCACCCCCGCACCTCTCTCTCTCTCTGCCCGCAGATCCTCCCGTCGCCCCGCACCTCTACCTTTGCCACGAGCTCCTCCCCGCCCCTGGCCCCTCCCACCGCCCTCGCACCTCCCCTCCGCCCCTCCCTCTCTGCCCTAGCACCTCCCTCTCAACCCCCAGCACCTCTCCTCCATCCTTGCTCCTCCCCTCCCCCTCCAGCACCTCTGTTCTGCACCCGCACCCCCTCTACCTCCGCTCCTCTCCTACACCCTAGCACCTCTGTTCCACCCTCACACCTCTCTCTGCCCTCAGTACCTCCCTCTCCGCTCTGCACGTCCCTCTTGACCCCAGTACCTCTCATTCGCACCTGCTCCTCCCCTCTGCCTCCAGCACCTCCATTTCACCCATGCACCTCCCCTCTGCCAAGCTCGCTGACCTTGCATGCGCCAGGTTTGTCGATTGTGCTTGCCAGCCCATCGGCGACATGCCGCTATTCATCTCGTCGGAGGCGACAAGGTGTGAAAGAACAGGGGGCACGTACAACGTGAGGGATTGTATGTGCTCCTCCAAGCCTTCAATGACCACACACGAGATTCTTCTTGAGTGCAACTCCGAGTTTCCCTTCGTCGTCCTCGTATTGAAAAATGGGTTAAAAACCTTCAACATTTGTTTAGTTAACATAAATTCTTATTAATTGATTCATAAAAGTTCATCAAAAAAATCAATAAAATTCATCATTTGATCCGCAATGAATGACATATATGTGAAAATGCAAAAATTTTAGTGATTTAATGGATGCAAGAAGGTGTAAGAGAGAGAAATTATGAAGAGAAAGGAATAAGGACATACGTAGGAAGAAGAAGATAAAGAAGTCTGGACAATTATGCCCCTCTTAACTTGACCATGATTTGAAAAAATCATGGTTAAGTTCAACTCATTGACGGTTAAACTAACAGAGGGGCACACGTGATAGAATGGCAAGAAGTCGGTGGCACAACTGATATTCCTAAGAAGGGAAAGGCATAACTGATATTGGAATATTTCAGAGATATACAACTGATAAAAATCCTTAATTTTATTCTCAAGACAGACACAACTTGAGCCTATTGCATGTCATTTTTATTCTCGTGGGTCGGTAACGTTTGAGTCCATGACAAGTGACTTTTATTCCAATGCTTTGGCACTAATTGGTTCCATGGCTGGTCACTTTTATCTCATGGGTTGACACCGTGTACTCCTATTGAAGGTCACTTTTATCTTCGTGATTACTAATTGAGATCACGGCTGGTCACTTTTTATCTCATGGATTGTCACCATTTATTCCATAGCGGATCACTTTTTCTCCATACTTTGGCACCATTTAGTCCCATGACAAGTCATTTTATCTCTATGATTTGGCGCCATTTATTCTCACAGCAGGCAAGTTTTATTCACATGGTTTGGCACCATTTATTCCATGCAAGTCATTTTTATCCTCATGATTTGGCACCAGTTATTCCCATGTCACTTTTATTTTTGTTATTTGACACCATTTAAGTCTACAGTGTGTTACTTTTAATCTCCTGGTTTTGCACCATTTAAGTCTATGGCAAACTTCCATTGGATGAGTTTGTAAAGTGATAAACCCGTGCATAACCGGGATGAGTGTGCTAAATGATCCAAATTCCTAACATATTGCTAGAAGTTTGTATTATGATCGTTGTAACTATGACATGTAGGTGATATTTCACATTGACATGGTAATATGGAGCCAAGTGTCGCAGTGGATCGGCATGTACCCTTGGGCCCCATATTAGAAACTTAAATGGCGGTGATCGGAATGGTTCGTGTTGGGTGACACATTACACTTGGAGTCCAATGTTGTATTTCACCATATGCTCAATGGAGTTTGATGCCAACTGGCGTGGTTGGTAATATAAGGTTCATTTTTTGTATATGGAATTAGTACTTAGAATAGCATTTACCATGGCCATACCAAATGATATTCCATGTTAGCATCATTAGGGGAGTTCCAGGAATATGATTAATGAAGGAGGAGAATAACGAACCAGTTTTCGTCCGGAGAAAAAAAATAGAGGCCTCGGTATTTTTTCACCACAGTGTGTTACAGTGTGATGGATAATGACAGAGAGTCCAGACTCACGCCCTATATAGTGTAATGGATACTGTAACACAATAGTGATGTATAATGGACTTGGGTGGTTTTACGATATTTCCACATGATAATGAAAGTTTGAAAATTCAATACGCCTATCGAGCATGTGATCTGGTGTGATTTTGTATACGAATTCTAGATGCTTCTGTCATAGTGTGTGTATATGAGTACATATGAGACTTTTGTATGCTTCTTATTACCATGGATTAGTGGATAATGTTGGTGTTGTCCATGGGTAATTGCTTATAATGTTACCTTAGCATGAACTCATCAGGTGTGCTTGAGTAGCCGTAATAGTAGAAGTAGCGTTGTTCGAGATTCCACCGATCGACTTGCACCAAACATGATGCATGACTTTTGTAATCTTTCTTCTAGTCTTTGATTTTTTAGAGACATTATAGAGAGATTTACATTCTTAGAGCATATGTAATATGTTTAATGCACGTTTTAATCTATCTCTTATGGACATGGGATATATGTTGGAGTTGATTAATTAGTATTAATAGAATCTTTCATTAATAAAAATTGGTTTTGCATGCACTATAATGGGGTGATCCATACACGAAATCAATGCGAAAATGACATAAACGGGTCATGTGAACTAACAACTAGGGGTGCTAGTCGAATCGAATACCTTCGAATCTACCAGGATTATGATTCAATTCATTATAAAAGTTTCGAATCCGAACTCGAATCGAATTTCAAACGAATTTACCAGCTTAAATTCAGATTCAATTCATTTTGAGTTTCGAATATTAAAATTCGATTCATTTTATTTCGAATTTGAAATATCAATTGATGTTTTAGAGCTTATATATATAATATTTTTTTGAAGAATAATATGATATAATATTTTACTGTATGATTCCAATTTTGAAAGTATGTTACTAAGATAAATTGAAAAAAAACTATAAAATCAAGGAAAATATCAAACCAATACAATACAATGAATAAAAGAACCTAACTTTTGCAATTATTACGTGTCCTTTACAATCTAAATACACTCTTTTTTCTATGATGAAGGAATGTATACATACAATATAATTATATTAGCCTATCAAAAAGATAGAATATCATTGACGAAAAGGCTGAACACATTATAATTATCATTTCATGTTAAAGCAAGACAAGATCAAACTTATATAGAAAGTTGAAACAAACTAATATTATTATTTGAAATAATGAGAATCATAAAAAATAACGTAGAAAGATAAAACATCTTCGTTAAGCGTAGGATCTTCAATATCAAATAACTAAGCTATGGAAATGGAATATATGAATTTTTGATGTACAAAGGAACGACTTACGTTATGATGAGAAGAACTTGTATATTATTCATGTGATGATAAATTTCGTCTTGATAATGATAATCATCATAGATTACCATGCATGGAAAATCAAAACAACAAAAAGCAAATGATATATATCTAGATAAATTTTGAATCATGACAAATGTTAATGAGGAACTTGAAGTAGCAAAACCATCATTTTCACGTGCTAGGAGAAAGACCACATAATCTACCATGGGTTTTTATGATCTTTAATATATAATGAAAGGGAGAATAGAAAAGGCAGTGTTAGGAATGTGGGAACATGAAAATAAATGTATGGGTGAGCCAGAGAGGATTTATAATAACATATTAAACATTTGATCTTTCCTATTAGATTTTATAACTAATATTTTTTTACTCTTTTGTATATTAAATATTTAGTCTTTAACTAACAGGATTATACATACATATATGCCTATTAAATTGGGTATGGTTTAGAGTGCTTTGTTTCCACATAATGTCTCAAAATTTCCGAATAGCATGCTAAAATAAGAAGTAAAGACATGAACTTAGATGTTTTGTATAATCGATGCATGAAGGAGCTACATCTCTAACTCATAACATATTTTGCAGTTAAACCACTTGAACTTAGTTATAAAGAGGAAAGGGGACTGATGTTGCATATACACGTCACGCATTGACAAGTCATGTCGGTGTAGCGCAGGAGTATGGAAATCATAGCGATGAATGTTGGACATGATAAATCATATCAATGGAGCCTAGATATGATTAGAAGTTTAAAATTAATCGCTTAATCATCATACTAAGTTGGTTTGAGAATATCTTTAGTTGCTTGCACATGCTATGTTTAGTGATATAATACAAATGCTAAATCTTTCAATGTAAATTAAATGTAGTAAATTTTTTAATGCATATTCATATATTCTTTTATGTATCTATTTACTTACACATGTCAACTTTTGATATAATTATGTTATAATTCCTTGTACAAAAATATTCAGAAAAGATCCTAATTAACCCAAAGTGGTTGTTACATGTATGTTTATAAATATGTATGTATTATACACATGTATATGTACGTAGTGTGTGTGTGTGTGTATAAATATATAAATACATGGACACATATATACACATATGTATGTATTTAAATATCGAATCGAATCGAATTATTATCGAACGAATTCAGGTTAATTCAGATTCGATTCATTTGGGAATCGAATCCACAAGTTAAATTCAAATCCAGTTCATTTGGTTTTGAATCGAACTTTTTTCGAATTTTTATCGAATGAATCCTAATCGAATTCGAATGATTCAGTTCAATTAACAACTCTACTAACAACAAGGTGAAGGGGTGAGATTCATACCTTCAAGGGTCAATCCCAAGATTTCTCCTTCACCCAAAATCTATAATTTCAGGGTGCTTCACGTAAAACACACAAGAGCACGACATGGATCTCGACGAGCTCTTCGAAATGGCACCTTCAAACTGCTAATTTGAGGCATCATCTATCCGGGCAGGGGTGAATGGAAGGTCGTAAATAGTGCATTCCCTTTTAGGAATTCTTTTTACTCTTTGTCTCTTGGTATTTTTCAATATCATTAAACTAGTTACAGGCACTGTGCATTTATCTGTTCTTGTTCTATTCATGCTCTTCTTTTTGGCATTAGGTTTATTAGGTATGTTTTGAGGTCGAGTAAGCAATCTATGGTCTTACTCAATGGGAGATGACAAATGATATCTTGTATTAATTATGCTTTGTCAGCTACTTTAATATTTTTTCCATTTTATATTTATTTTCCATTTTTTGAGTTTTGAAAAAAACATTTTTTATTTTTGTGGAATAAGGGGCGAGAGGGTGGGTTTCCTTAACTTGCTCTAGAGTGGCATAGGGTGTAACTTTCCGGAGCCTCATTTCTCTGTGATATCAGACATGGTGATTGTATAATGTTGTCATGGGGTCCAGTCACTTGTGTAGTATGGCTCAGGGAAGGGTTGCGAGCTAAATCATTTATCTTCCTTGATTGGTTCATCTTTTCACACCGTGATTTGATTGGTCTTTTCGTAGAAGAGAAGTGGTTGTACATGTGAAGAAAGTCATGCCAAGTAGGAGATGTTCAAAAATAGGGGTTTCCTATGTAGTCGGTAATCATGTTTTCATTCTCCTATTTATTTTGGCTACATTCATTTACATCTCAACATTTACCCTCTCTAACTTGTCTATATAATATTTGATTGTCACATGTCTACAAGCTTATCAATTTTTCTTACCGTAACTGAAGAAGGTGAACAATAGTGGTAGAGAAGGTGAAGAGGATGTGAAGGGCGAAAGAGAGATGCAGACGGTCAAAGTTTTGATCCCGAACAGTGAATGTAGAGGAGCTAACTCAAAGAGAGGGTTTCTTGAAGACATGAACGAGAAAGAAAACAAAGATGGTCGGGATACAATATAGCAGGCTTTACTAGCAGAGTTCGAGTATGAATATGAGTATATCAACATCTTTAAAAAGGATGGTAGCAATGAAGGTGAATTGATGTCAAATGCATGCAAGTGTACATATAAAAACTCACACAAGACAATACACAATGAAGTCCCAAATTCACAATCAACACAACGAAAGTCGAAAGTTTTCATCCTATTTAAATATTTTCAAATTTAGCGTGAAATTTGCAAGCAGTTGTAATTATGCAAGCATACAGGTGTTGTCATCTACAATTACAAGTATTTAAGTGAACAAACTTCAATCACTATTATGGTCATAGGTAAGTTGTTGTAGTGTATAGACCCCATGAAACTGTGTTTCATATACCTTAGAGTCGAAAATAGGGTTAGAAATTTTAGGAAAATACATGCATTTACATATTTATTATGTATTGTTAACAACCATTCATTTATACATGATAAATTTTAATTAACATATTAAAATAAAAATATAAAAATACAAAAAAACCCAAAAAAGAGATAGTACATCAGAGAGAGAGAGTACAAAATTGCATGCATATATACAGAAAGAAACCTTATTATTTTATGTAAAAATAAATATGTTTACTTTAATCCCTTTTGTATTTGTAGATATACTAAGTATATTAACTAATTATAAAAGAATAAAATTTTAAAAATTGAAAAGCTGAGAAAATAACAAAAAGAGATAGAGCATCTGAATATATATGCAATTTACTAAAACTATGAAATGCCTACCAAAAAATACATATGTACAAATAACCATAATAGTTGCATATCTTCTCAAGATTTGCAACTTCTATATTTTGCACTTTTTAATTGGAGGTCATTTGGTATCTATTTTTGGTTTGTTAAGTAATTTTTTTAGATTTATTTGTCAATGACACCTGTCATTGGTCAACCTTTTGCTCGTGTCTAACACATGACACCACAAGAATGGCCCCCTTTACACAAGCATAATGCACGGGCAGTTAGTGCAACGTGAACAGAAGTTAGAACCTTTGTCAAAGTTAAAGAATTTACCTCCAACACTTAAGTATGTTTTTCTTTGGGGTAAACAACACTGATGCCCAGTTGTGATATCATCTTGGCTAGATGAAGACAAAGAGTCTCACTTGCCATAGGTTCTTGAAAGGAACATGGAGGTCATTGGTTGGAAGATGTTGGATATCCACAAGATTAAACCTGCTTTGTGTTCTCTGCAAATTTATATTGATAATGATAACAAGCCCTCCTAGGAATTCCAAAGAAGGTTGAATCCAAATCAGAGGGAACTTTTCGAGCATGAAATCACCCTGTGGTGCCATTCCATATTCATTTATCTCATTTCCTAATGCAAGTGAGTCAGCCCACTCCATGTAGTCCCCAAAAAGGTGGGGATACATCTGGTTAAGAATGATAAGGGAAAGGAGATTCCTATATATATACCCACTTCATTTGTATATTTGTGTAGATTTATGAGGCATGCACACAACTTATAAGAAGAACCACTTCCTCTTGCCCTTTATTGAGCAGATCATTGAGAGACTAGCAAGGAAGGAGTTTATTGTGTTTTGGATGGGTATTATAGGTAAAACAGGTAAAATTCTCCATGAGGTTTAAGAGAAGGCCACTTTTACTTGTCCATTTGGCATGCATGCATTTGAATGGATGAACTTTAGATTGTGAAACACTCCGATAAACATTTTAATGGTGTGTGCTTGCCATCTTTGTGATTTTCTCGAAGTTTTATGAATGATTTTTGGTACACATGACAACTTTGACACATTTCTTGCTAACCTAGACTGGGTGCTACAAAAATGCGCGAAGTGAATCCAGTACTTGATAAGCATGGATTATTCTTTGTTAATGTAATCGAATTGTTATAATCCAAATCACAACTCACAAATCAAAAATATTAAAATTATGTTGAATTTTACGTGTATTGTGGAGTACTTTATATTTTACCTGGTAAGTGCACTAAGATCGAACTCAAGCAAACAATGAAGGTTTAGTTGTGATTTAAGCCGATTAGTGTGTCCAAATAATGTACAAAATACCAATGTTGTGTGTTACCAATGCGATGCAATAATTTTTTACTTTGTAACATTTTATTTTTATCATTTTTATTTTTTTACCATGTAAAAGAAAATGAATAAATGTTAAAAGAAAAAAATACATGTTGAAAATATCTTTTAAGCAAAAATCAATCAATTCTACATGACTCATTTTGCTGTCAAATTAATCTCCAAAATCCAATGATTTTTTTAAGTGTAATGCTTGAGGAATCCAAAACACATTTTTTCGTAAACTTTTAATGATGTATAAACTATCTATGGTGCATGCATGTTTTGGTATTTTTCAATTTAAAGGATTGAAATGCATTGTTTTGCAAAATGTGGATACAAAATGATGAAATAAGGCTATTTTATTTTTCCTAGAATTTTCCAATTTAATATGAATAAAATAAAAATATAGTTGTGAAAAGGTTTTGATTTGATGTTTTTCAATTTATAAAGAGGGCAAACTTTTTGGAAAAAGCCTCAAAAATCATGAATGATAAAACATATAACGAGGCATTTGATGTATTTTTTTTAGAAAATGATGTAGTATGACACTTTTAAAAATCAAACAAGGAAATGCAATTTTATTTATATAGAGAATATTATCAATGAATTGCATTAAGTAATATACCAAAATTCTTCATGTCGGATCCCCTTCTAAATGACTATTTTTGCAAAATTTTTAGAGATATATGCGATTTTATAATGGATTATCCTGAGAAGAAATGCTCCCCTAACAACTCATTGATAACTCTTCATAAATCCAATCAAGGTTCGAAATATATTAAAATGAAGAGCATTAATAAATCTAACATTACTATAAAAATTATATTTTTTTTCATGTAAGGGTTTGCAAAATATAATCAAATATGTCCAAGGGTATTTTCACAATACAATAACTCAAACTTATCAAATAGGGATATTTTTGTAAATATCTTAAGCCAACGAGTGTCTTATGTAAATAGCCCAATAAATGGGCCTTATTGTAATTTTGGAACAACTAAGTAGGGGTGCTAATTGAATCGAATACACTCGAATCCACATGGATTCGGATTCAACTCATCATAATTTTTTTGAACCTGAACTTAAATTGAATGTTAATAGAATTCGCTAATTTAATTCAAATTTAATTCATTATGAGTTATGACTATTCAAATTCGATCATTTTTTATCGAATTTGAAATTTTAATTAATAATATTTATTTAGAAAAAATAGGGTATGATGTAGAGAAGACAACTACCTTATAACTTACATACATTCATAGTAACATGAATGATAATTAATGAGTTAAAGTGTGCATTAATAATTCTAGGATCAATATTATCTAAAATTTTCAATAATAATTTTTGTTATTCTATTTTGTAATAAAAATAACTAGGATAAATTAAAATCTTTACGAAAAGGAGCAGTGTTCAACATATAATATGGAATGCATAACATTACCTAGTTGTTGCGGTCCCTGTAAGTTTGTCGCAATCCCAATTTTCTTTTATTGTTAGTAATGATTTAAATATATGAAGTAGAAATAACAAGAGTAGAGAAATATTGGATATAATTTATGTAAAATTGAACAGATTTTGAAATTTGGGATTACATTTGCTTGTCGTGCACGAGTTTCGTACACAAAAATGCAAAAAAGGTTATTTGAAAATAATAATGTCAACAAATAATGTAGCATAATACATATAAAAAAATAAGTAAGAATGATATAGTCAAACTTCAATTAAAAGTACTGCATATTACTAAACATATGATGTCCCATAATATGATAAATTTTTGAACACATTCTTCCTTAAAAAGGGAAGAGAGTAGTCTTGTAATCCATTCTTGATCTATGCCATTAATGTCAATAAGATTGTAGAGAGATCACCATCACTTCCACATCCTTCATAGGAACAAAGTTCATAAGAATAGGAAATAAACTAGTAGTGTCTAATTTATTGTATATTTGAGCTGATAGTGATAACTAACCTTCACGAAGAGAAGTTTGAATCTAATCCGGAATAGGAATCTTCAAACTTTCATCTTGGCAAACAAATACTGAATTTGTTAAAAAAATAGCTTTGTATTTAACTATGATAAGCTCAAAGTAAGTTCATACTGGGTATTCTTATATTTGGAGATGTAATAATGTCTTGAGTGGCTCGTATCCAATCATGAGTACAAATAAGAGCCTCAACGACTTTGGAAGATAAAGAACTTATATAATCAGTGAGGACTCTACCTCTAGTGTTGAAAGCCGACTCTGAAGCAACAGAGCTAATAGGAATTGAGAATACATCAAGAGCCATAATAGAGAGCACATGAAATGTCAAATCATTGATTTTCCACCATTCTGGGACATCAAAAGAGGACTCTCCTTTTCTTGATCTAAGTGTTGGCTCTTCCAAGTATCTCTCCAAGTCATACTTTATGGAGGCTCGTTTTCAACATTATCTAAATAATCATCTAGTTCTGCTTCACTAGTCTTTTTATTGGAGTATGCATTCAAAAACTCAGTATTTTCTCCAAAGTTTTTGCTTCCATCACTTTGTTTGCCCACTTTTTACAAGTAAAAAGAATAGATGCACGATGATTCTTTTTTCATTTTCATCAACTGATCTTGAGACTCAAAAAAGTATAAACCTTATAAAAAATAAATTCAATGGACTTCAGTTTATATCTTGGATCAAGGAGACATGTAATAGACAGCAAAAGGCTGCAATCTTTTCAATATTTATCGAGCTTCAGTTTCATTGCAATGGCTATTTCCTTGATGAAATCATCACTTGAAAATGTGTTATCTTTCAAAATTTCTACTACTTTCCAATTTTTCGGAAGAAATAAATTCGTTGTTGGGAACTTTGTATCAGATAGACATGTATCGCTTCAAAAACTTGCTTCAAGGGTGGGCAGATTTTTTCAGTTTTCTCCCACTCTTCTTGTGATGACAACCACTTGTAACCATTATCTCTTCTTGCATACTTTTGAAAAATGAATTTATAACATAATGCGGATTTAAGCATGAAGGTGGAATTCCAACGAGTAGGAACATCCGTGGAGAGACCCCTTGAAGTAGGGTGATTCAGTTACTTTGCAATCTCACCAAAAAATTGTAAAAGTGCGCTACTTTTTTTTGATGCACTTTATGCTTTCTCTGATATTAGAGATCACATTTTACAATGCACAAAGGACATCTTGCACCATAAGATACAATATGTGCGCACTACATCTAACATGAAAGAATTTTTCCTTGAATAACAAACAATCCCTTCCAACAAATGTGTCTTTCAATGTTCTCACAGCCACATCATTAGTGCATGCATTATCTAGTGTAATACTCATAATTTTACTGTCAAATCCCCATTCAACAAGAAAGTTCAAAATATCATCTACAATAACAACACATGTATGTGTTGGTTCTAACTCTGAAAATTTAAGAATACATTTTTATAACTTCCAATTGGCATCCACATAGTGGGAAACCAAACACATGTACCGTATTGTTTGATTTGATGTCCAAGTATCTGTAGTAAGGTCAATCATATCCACATGTAGAAAATTCCTTTTTAGTTTTTCATTTTCAATGGAGAAAAGCTTCAAACAATCATTTGATACAGTTGCTCTAGAAACTTATTTAAAATTAGGATTCATATATTTTAATATTGCATTAAGTTAAAATTCTTCCACAATACTAAAAGCATGTTCATGAATGATGACCTATTTAGCGATCAATTCACTCGCTCTCATATGATCAAACTTCGAAAAAGATTTTACAAGTTCATTCAAATGATCCGAAGTGGATGACAAAGGACCAAAAGACAATGTTTTTTGTTTCTTATCTCCAAAATCTCGCATGATACAATGCCTCTCTATATGATTTTTTTAAATACGAAGTACTTCCACAATTTATTACTTTGAATTTTCTTACAATCCAAACATTTCTACCTTTCAACTAACACTTCACCAACATTCACATTCTCTTTAATAAATGATTGATAAACAGACAATCTTATCTTTCTATCAACCTTGACAATTACTTCATCATTCACACACTTTTTCTACTTCTTCCCCCTCTTCTCCTACATTTTCCCCCATCAAAATCATTTTCATCTTCAATCACTCTATCATGGACACTATTGTGTGAAGATGGCAGATTCGAATTAGTCATCTAAAGAAAAATGTAAACACAGAATCACAACTAAATTTAAATTTTCACATCAATAGATAAACTTAAATTTTCACAGCAATTAAGAAAAGATAAGATTTTAATATACCTGTCCAAAACCATGATCAGAGAATTGTGATCCATGTAGTTTTTTAGAGGAATCATCTCCATCTTTCCTCTCATTATATACCTCCATAATTTCTAAAGAAACTGATTTTTATAAGTCAATCATTGCAAACACTCATAAAAAATATTTCTTATGTCGTACTTCAATAACAAATGCATGGTGATAATCTCTCATTGTGATAAATTAATTTTGTAAAAAAACTCATCGCATTATGAGACTAGTTTATGAGAAATAACTTATCCTAATAAAATAGGTGGATGGTAGAAAGCACAGTATTAAGTTGCAATGAAAGCATGACATCATACCTATGTCGCTCAATGGAAAGCATTGGTGAAGGAGGCACGTCGACTAGTGCAACTACGTGCAAGAGTGATGACATTGATGCAATTACACACAAGAATAATGAATCTAAATTGTAGTATCAAACCGGCTAGGACCGCAATTGATGCAATTTAGATTTATCCGTAAATAATAAAAAATGACGGGTTTCAGTTATTTAGAAATTTAATCATGCCAACAACAGTCAAAATCATATGCATGGAATCGATCAAATTTGGAAGAACAGGAGCATTGTTTATCCCCTATTAGTCTTTACCAAATCAGATAATAGATTTAGAAATATTGTGCTAATGTTTTCTGGTAATATGTGTTATTTCTTCACCAATCCAAGATCATACAACCTTCCACATAAAAATAAGGAAATAGAATATATATGGGATAATCTAGTCATTAACACAACCAACGTGGAATTCGTGTTGCACTTCAGACTTGATTATGTTGGTGAATGGGCCACAGTTGGAGTCGCTGGCAGCAGGACGAACCATATGGAGACACGAGAGGGGGCGGAGGTGCAACGACCGGATTAAGGTGAGCGGGAATGGTGGGGGTGCTGGCGAGAGGAGGGTTTGGTGGGGAGGGAGGTGTTGGCAACGGAGGAGAGGGTGTTGGAAGGCAGAAGCATAGGAGAAGGGGGTAGGGGGTGGGAGAAGGAGTTGGCGGCTTGGCGCTAGCGTAGGGGAGAGGTGGAGGGGCGATGACATCGGGTAGCAAGGGGGAGGGGAAGGGTGGCGGTGGCGTCGGGTAGTAAGGGGGAGGGTGACGATGTGCATGAGATGGGTTTAGGCCTTTAAGGTCATGTTGTTTCGTGGAGAGAGATTGGGAATTTGGGAGGGAGAGGGGAAAGTAAGGGAAAGAGAGGAGGGGGGGGGGGGGGGTGAGAAAATTAGTGTTATATGTAAATAAATATATTGGTAAATAAAATAGTGGTGGTGGTGGTGGGGGGGGGGAGATAAACATTCTCATTCAAAAAATGTCAATTCTCATGTTTGGGGCCTTCATATTGGTAAATAAAAGGTAGTGTTAATGTATGTATATGTACGTGTGTGCGTGTATATATATATATATATCGAATTTTTACCAAACGAATTCAAGCTAATTCAAACTCAATTCGATTGGGAATCGAATCTATGACTGGAATTCATATTCGATTCAATTCACTTCGAATCGATTAATTTCTGAATTATTATAGAACAAATTATATTTGAATTCGAATGTTTCAATTCAATTAGCAGCCCTACAACTAAGGGCTTGCGCGTGACTGAGTCTTGGAGTGTGCTACTGAGATTATTTGGAGTCTCTAATTGCGCGGCTTGAGATTGGCCCTGTGGATGCCACGTATAGAGTCTTGTGGATAATCAAGATGTGCAAATGATGGATGCAAGGATGCTTCAAGACCTTGGGATGAATGCGAGAGGTACAATTGAGATTCAATGTATCTTTGATAGGTGGCCTCAAACGAATACTTCCTTGATCCCACATATGGGGAATCAATGAACGTGCATGCTCCTGGAGTCAGATAAAGGTGATCGACAGATTGGATTGAAATGTGACCCAGAGGATGAGATGAGCTCCAAATTGTACTCGAACGACAACTGTTGTAATAGAATGGCAATATGTCTCGTTCCGCAGACTACGTTGGATAATGATTTATGGGAATGGCCATATGTCTTTATAGCATAGGGTGGAGCTGCGAGCTTTTGGGTTGGTTTGCAGATAATAGAAGAGGAGAGGGGATAATGAGATGGTGGCTTCATATGGGTGATTGGTTTGTTGGAGATGATCAGGGATAATGGGCTTAGGTGATGGAGGTTGCTGGGATATCTGTTGTTCAGATTGGGGATGGAGACAACTGTAAGATTAAGTTTTGTTGGTATTTAAAAGGGATAAATTTGGGTAGAAGGTTGCTGGAGATAGACGTGAGTCTGTTATGGAGTCGTTTGGTTTTGTGTTTCAAGTGTTATGGAGAATGGAGGATTTGATGGTTGGCGATTAGTTGGTTGGATATGAGATGGTGGTTTAGAATGGCAAGGGATCGTCGGTCGTTAGGAGTGAAGGAGGGTTGGGTTTCACCGGGGATATTTGATGATAGGATTGTGGGATGGGTTGATACATTAGAATAGAAGAGGAGGACTAGTCAATGGGTGCATCGTTGATCATAAATCAACGTGCTAAGATGGGTGCAAAGGGCAAATGGGAAATGAACATGTGGACACTTTGGCTTGATTTGAGAATGCATACGCGACAAAGAAATTAAAATAAAATATAAAAAATGAAAATCAATACAAAATTGGTCAAAATGAAAGTTGTAGATATCATTGAGATCTACACTTCTCATCAAAGATCAAAATCAACCAGACTTTATGGAAGAAATGATTTTTTAGTTTTTTTTTTGTATATTTTCTTTAATTTTTTTATGAATAATGCATGCATGATAAAAAATAAAATAAAATTCCAAATGATTTATTACACATGATTTTTTTTGGGATTTTTAATGATTAAGAAAGAATAGGAATACATCATAGAAAGAAATGATGTACAAATGAATAAGTCAGTATATGCAATGTCATAATTTATCTTCTTCTAGATTTTTCTTAGATTTTTTTTGTTTTTTATTTTTATGAAATTAGTTTAAAATATAAAAGAATTAAATGAAATGAACTTTGATTCCTTTAGATTTGGTCTTGTTTTATGCATATTTTAATGTGACTTATATCAAAGGTGAGTAGTTTTTGATAGGAGATTGTTTGAGAAAGTCACACAGTTTTCGATTTTCAATCCTCAACAAGAGTTTAGGTTCCTTTGTAATTTTTATTGACTAATATTTTTTTAAGATTTTTCATGGATTGAGCTTAGCATTATGTACACAATGAAGCTGTTTTCTTGCCACTTGAATTAGAATGAATTTATTTGAAATGTTAGAGGATTGTATAATATATAGTTGAATATATATGTACATCAGATCTTATGTTCTCGTCATTTTATGTGATTTTCTTTTTTATTTCCATGATAAGTAAATTAACTAAAATTAATCCACTTTCATCGCTTGAGACCATTTTCTTATTCTATATTTTATGGCAATTGTGTGATGTTTTACTTAGAAGTTTCATAGAAAATTCAAACATAAAGAAGATGAATAAGGGATTTGTTAGTACTCTCGTGGGAAGAGAGTCACATCATGGTGATTGAGGGTACAATGTTAGGGCATTTCATCTCCAAGTTATCCTATGGAGGTTGACCCTTCCAAAGTGGATGTCATCTCAAAATTTGAACCACCTACATAATCGAAGCAGTTACTGTCTTTCATAAGGTATGTCAGAATCTACCGAACGATTCTTTAAGGATTTCTTAAAAATTACCCGACCACTAATTGAACTTCTACCTAAAGATGCCAAGTTGATTGTAAATGACTAGTGTCGTTTCACCTTGAGTCTTGTCCTTTCGTCTCGTGTTTAGTTTTTCATTTTCTTGAGTCACAATGATGGGTAGGCAGTCTCTTAGTCCGACTCTTACATCAACGCTTCCACACACGCTTACTCATTCATCTAAGTTGGTTCAAGAGAACCTTCTCTTTGAACTCGAGTTTTGTCCTTTTTCTATTATTTCCAAGTCTCAGTCTTCTCTCCTATCTTCGTCCCCCGCATTGGTTAGCGAGAACCTTCTCTTCAAACTTATTTTGGATCCTCCTTACTTCTCTAACTATGGAGAGTTGTTTCATCCGTTTTTTCTACTCCTTCATTTTCTTTTCTTTTGACTCGCCCTTCAACTACACATGTGGCACCTGAGCTTAGATTTGAGACCCATGAGCTGAGTTTAGATCAGATGAAAGACAGGAGTCCATGCGTTTCCGAGAGTACAATGTGATCGAGCAGCCACCAAATGATTCAGGAGCGGAGTCAGTTTCTATGTTGAGGCAACATATTTTTAAGATGGGTATGGACTTTATCTCATTGTTATCAAGATTTCATGGGAAGCCGCATGAGGAGTCGTACAATCATGTTTTTGAGTTTGAGGAGGTATGCAGTACTAGATCATATTCATACATTACTCATGAGGTTGCAAAGTTGAAGACCTTTCCATTGACACTTAAGGATGGAGCCACGAGATGATTCCAAAGTTTGGGAAAGGAGAGAGTTACTTAGGGTACATTACAAGCCACTTTTATGAATAAGTTTTACCCCATTAGCCAAGCAGATTCCATGTAGTCAATTATTAGAGACTTCAAACATGATCCCCTTGAACCATTTCAAAATATGTGGCTTTGATTTCAAGCTATTTTGAGGAGATTTCCGAACCACAGAATCTCTAAAATTGAGTTAGTTCAGATCTTTTACCATGGGATAACTACATAGCAACAAGCATTAGTCGATGCCTTGTGTGGTAGTTCACACCGTGTCTCGGTACTAATTCACTTTAGACTCTCGTCATGGAGATGTCCAGCTTCTCGTCGACTTCTCACTCTCTTCGAGAGGATGTAGTCGAGACATCACATGAGTGAGTTGCATGACTGATGAGATGCGATCTTCACGGTGATTAAGAGATCGTAGATCAGATAGTTGATGTGGATACTGAGGCATCACAAATGATGGATGTTGATACATTTTTAGAGAGTTCCACTTTTTAGTTGCCAGTTCTGCCTCCGTTGATTCTCCAGCAAGAACTTGGGTCGGTTCAGTACTTTACAGAGCAGGAGCCTACATTATTTCAGTCGTTCTCTTATCCTATTCCATTTCCATATCACGACCAATTTCATGAACAGACTTCACCTCATGATCACATCCTCTTTGATTCAGCAAGATACTTTTAACCCTCTCAGCATGCAGATATTGATTTGGGACGTTATATTGATATGTCATATGCAGAAGATCCCATGATCGAGCGTTTAGTCCATCTGATGTAGGAGAATGACGTACATCATAAGAAACATATGGATTCACTTTGAGAGTTAGTACATATCCAGCTTTGTCGTAGAGCGAGGATTCGATTCTACTATTCAGTTGACTTCTGAGTTATTTTGTACTTATACTGCCAGTTCCCACGATATTCAAAGATAGCCTTTAGTTGTTGAGACATTTAAGAGTGAGGAGCACATAGTAGGCATTGGAATAGAGTTACATATCAAGACTGATTTTTCATGTAGTGAAGGCACAAAATCACACAAAAATTAGAAAAAGAGAAAACCCAAAAAGAAGAATAAAGACAAGATATCCCCACTAGTTCTTCTCCCTCTTTTAATAAGGATGTACACATGGTTCGACCCAATTTTCCAAAAACATTTATTTATTTTCTTATCCTCCTGATGTACATACGATTGAGGATGATGTACACATATCCTTCCAAGAAGATCTAAATTTAGGGAGGGGAATAAAAATAGAAAATTTCAAAAAGAATCACAAGATGAATTTCACAAAATAGATGTTGGATAACATTGAGATCAAGATCACTCTTTCGGAAGCACTGGTCCACATTCCTCTTCTCAAGAAGTGTCTAAAGGAACACACCACACTTATAAGAAAGAAAAGGAGAAATCACTGTTCTGAGAAACAAGTGTTGACCATTGCTACATGTTATGCCATTCAGTATATATCTCCCAAGAAAAAGAAGGAGAATATGGGAGAACTACTCATCAGATATGAGATTTCAAATCATGAGTTTGAGCATACCTTGCTAGTAGCAATTTGTCACTAATATATCACCTTTCTCATTGCTTGAGACACTTCATTTAGGTCCTCTTAAGAAAGCCAAAATGACTGTTCAGTTTGCGTACCGATTAGTTAAGAGGTTGAAGGGTATACTAGAGAACGTTGTGGTGATGGTACAATGAACGGAATTCATTGTGGATTTCATTGTCTTAGATGTTAACTCTTCAATACCGCTACAAGATACTTCTATTATTCTTAGCCGACCTTTTTTACATGCAGCCAGGGCCGTGATTGATTATGGGTCAGATATGGAGACATTTCCCTTTAGTAATGAGAGTGTTACCACAGAGATGGTCCATGAGCTGGTAGAGACTCTCTGGTCAGACGAGTGTGTTGTCATACCATTAGACACAAGGGATGAGATTAGACATGAGTCTGAAGACTTGGAGAGCATAGCCTTTTGGGATCCACTTACCCAAGTGTGGAGATGTATTAATGACTTTCGTGGGATATATGTTATTAAGACTAAACCACTGATGGCACCTAAATTTGAGTCTGTTGAGACGTCTCTTCACTTAGAATCTAATAAGGTCTTTGTAGATTCTGAGATAGATCATATTGTAGCAGAATTCGACCTCTCTCCCTCACATCTACTTTGGACACGACCTCGAGATCTCTTCAGTCACATAAAGATGAGGATGCAATTTTGGAAGATGTTTCGAGAGAAGATTCTGATTAATGTTCTTATTTCTTCACTGTTGATGATGATTTTGATCCAGAGACTATGGTGCAACTTACAGAGTTCTGTTCATTTTCTAAGCCATCTGGGTCGTCTCTCATTTGTTGATGTAGATCGAGGATCCTCTGATTCATATATGGATATCTCTGAGGATGACCTTGATGTAGACCCCATTCTTGTATATTATATTATTTCTCGGACGTGCAAGAAGGCCAATCTCAGCATTCTTGAGATTTTACAATTCTTTTTTATTTGTTCATTCTTTTTACCATGTACATACTTGTTTTCTATTTTATTCCTTCATTCTTTCGTTATTGTCTAACACCTTAGATTTCGCTTGCGATTTTTTCTATGCTTAGGATGTACTTTATCCTAAGTATAGGGGGTGTGGACATCGTGTTGTTCGTAATCATTTGTTCTATTACCCTTGTTGTTGCTTATACTTATGGTGTGATTTACCATAAGTATAACATTATGAACTTCTTTAATTCAGGCTTGTCCCTAGCTTCACTGGAATAATGAAAGCACTAAAGATAATGTGCGCTAGTCAAGACCTCAATGATAGCAGATCGCCCTAGGATATTATCACGGAATAAGTGCTTGTTCCCTGAAAGAGTGTCTTCTTTGGCTAGGGAATGGCGGTTGAGGAGATAGACCCGGAAAGACATCAGGAAAGGGGGTAAAGCCGTTCATTTTCGTCTTATGTATCATTTTCATTTTGTGTATCATCTGTTCTTTCATTTGTCCCTCAATTGTTGATATTCTTCTCTATACTTAGGGATTTTTACCCTAAGTATAGGGGGATAAGCCGTGTCGTTGCCTCGATCATCCTTGTTCTTGAGTCTTCTATACTTATGATTAGTTGATTGTAAGTATAGAGGAGATGGCTGACTTCTATTCATTTATTCTTTATTCTTTGAGTCATTGTAGTATAGTATTTTTTTCACTAGTCTATACTTAGCACGCGTTATGTCTTCCTTTGTCGCTTCTTGGTCACTATGAGGACATAGTTCACAATAAGTATAGGATGTCTCGTATATATTTTATATATAATTTAGAAGCCATAACTCGTTCTTTATTTTATTTTTTATAATATGGCTCTAAAAATTACAGGTTTATATTTTTCTTTTAGGGTTTTTAAAGCCGATAGCAAATTATAAATATGAGTTATAAAAAGAGCTTTAAAAATTGTATATAAAATTTATGTATAATACTTGTACATAAAATACTTTAGTAGATAAAACTTGTAATAAAAATTCTTTTGTAAAATCTTGTATAAATCTTCTATAACACTTGTATATACTTACGAATTAAGTTCTTTGTGAACATGTACATAATCTTGGTAAATTCTTGCAAACCATTCAATTCACTAACTCTTTAAAAATATAAAAAAATAAAAGTTTCAAAACTCGTAAAAAATTACAAAATTCTTTAAAATAAAATAAAAAGTTTAATCCAACAAAATTTACTTCATAAAAAAATTGTTGCGTTCATTAGCATTTTTCAGATAGGATTGATTCTTGAATCATACAAAGATACGTCAAAAGGATGGGGCTTGGTTTAGGCCTTAATATACTTAATTATAAATGGAATTTGTTAGGGATTGAAATTGAGACTCTTCAGGTCTTTGACTGTATTCATTGAGTTTTAGGATCGCATTCAAAATCAACTTAAAATTGCCTAAGTAGGACACCTGGTGTCAGATGTATAACTCTTAAACAATGGACCGATTTTAGACTCATGCACACCACACTTAGTTTAACTTACACGAGGTTGCGAAGGGTGGTTCATTTTACTGTTATATTTTCATCATTGTCTAGTGTTGAAGATGTCTAAAAATAGAGTTGTGGGATTGAAATAAAGCTTTAGAAGAGGAATGGTCTGTTAGCATAATTCTTCTAGGACCCCAAAATATGGGTAGAAAAAATATTCTAATATCCGTTGGGAGCAAAAGATCGATGTTGTGTAACAACAATTCATACCAAAAGAAGCCAAATCCCAAAGTACATTATTGACCACAATGGTCCAAGCTTCAGATAGTCTACATATCTTGGTGGAGACTTGGCTAAACTGGCCAAGCTTCACATGAGATGTGACTACACTGGTTACGCTCCAATTCTTTTCTCATTATTCTATCCTTCTTCCTCCATTTTATTGTGAACTAGCAGGTACCTGGACTTAGAAATAAATACCCATCCTCAACGATTGCGTATCTAGATGAGAGACCAATAGGAGTGTATTACTGGAGTGGTTGGCTTCTCGCCTCCTTAAGCCGGAAAAGCTAACACCTTTCACACATAGTACAAATTGATTTCAGGGTTGAGGAGTTCACGTAATGGATGGGTGGATCTGAACTGGTTGTTGAGGTGAACCTGAATAGGTATTTGTGGAACTTGAGGACTGTTGAGACTTAATCACAATTCTAATGAGGTCCCGATAAATCGTTAATCCAAAGGCCTATTCCAGGTTCTTGAATTCAATTTAGTGAACTTTGGTTTAAAGAAACAAATTCATTCTAATTTCTTTCCTTTTTATATTTTTTGTCTTTCACTTATTCTTAGAATAAATGTTTACTAGGTGACTAGCAAAGGTAAAGTATAGAGGAACCAAGATCATTCTTATCAAAGTTCCCCTTTTCTTTGGCTTCCAAAACACTGAAGTTCAATTCCTTCGCTACCCACTAAGATTTATGCATAATGCAACTAGCAAATGATACAGTTTCTCATAGACATAATGGAATAGATAAGTGCTCAAAGAGGTCTTAAACATTGTCATGTACGCCCATAAAACTTGGTTTAGAAGCCGAGACAAGTTCTTCCTACTTGGTCAAGATAACTTTTAAAGAATTGTCTTTGCTTCTTGGTTCAACACGTTGGTTATGCCATTTTTTTGTGGATGGTTAAGAGTAGCCTATGTGTAAAAAAAATTTTGTACTCCTTCACCAACTTCTTAACATCTATATTAATGAAATGGCTACCCTAGTTAGAAATCAAAATTTTTAGGGTCTCAAACTGTGAAATGATATTCTCATACACGAACTTACATACAGTCTTGCTATTAGCTCTTAGAGTAGGGATAACCTTTACCCACTGACTCATAAACTTGATATCTAGCAAAATGTACTCAAACCTTTGGCTGTTAGGAAATGAGATCATAAAGACAACCACCGACATCAAATAAATCACAGATAATCACAAGCTTCATCGACATTCAAATCTTTGGGACCCATGGTCCCTCCGATTTTCTGACATGTAAACAACTGTGGAGAAGGATTGAGAAGGCCACCAAAATCTACTTTGAATTACCTTTTATGGTGTTCTTTTCCTATAATGATGTCCTCATGCCCCCAACATATGACATAAGTTGATAACATAAGAGTTTTCTTCCGAGGAACACATCTACACCATACGCAAATTACTACCTCACAGAAGAGAACACGGTCCTCCCAATGGTAATGTTTGGCATTAGAGTAGAGTCTACAAATGCAATCCTTGGGCTAAACTTATGGAACCTGCTTCGAGACAATTCAATATCAACATGCCAAGAGAGTAAAGCGACAAACAAGATCACTTCGACTAGAAAATTCCAAGTGATAGCAATGGTGTAATCTTCTAGAGTCTCATGAATATCAAGCCCAGAAAAATGATTGACAACATCATTTTTAACTTTAAGTTTATCCTTCACCTCTAAATCAAATTCTTATTGTAAAAAATACAACTTTTGAGACACATCTTCATGCATTTCTTCTCTACAACTTATCTGATGGTAAAGTCATCAATGAAAACAGTGACATTGGATCCCAACAAATGTGACCAGAACTTATTCAATGCAAATACTATATATAGCATCTCCTTCAAAATGAATGTCTAATTCCTCTTTGTTTCATCTATTATCTTGCTAGCATAGTGCACAACACGTGAGATGCCATCTCTTCTCTGTCACAACTCAACTCCAACTACAAAATATGAGACATCCATCATTATATTGAATGGGATAGACTAATTGGGCAGTTGCTGGATAAGACTATAGGTAAGCATATATTTCAAATAATTGAAAGCCTAGAACTCAGAACAAATGCAACATGCTCCACATCAAGCATAACCAATACACTAAGCAAACCTCTAATTCACCTACTCAACTCGGTGATGAACGTAAAGGCTCGGTTGTTATATTTTCAATTTTAGAATTAGGTGAATTGAGCAGTTATTTTATTGCAAGCTCACAGGTGTAGTCTCCTAGAGTAGCTCGTTTCTGAGTTGGTGAATCCCTCAAATGGAGGACTATCCCCCCAAGAGCTCAGACCAAGTCCTAAAGAGAAACACTTCCCTTAACACAATACTAGTTAATTAATATCCGAGGCAAGTGTTTGCAGTAATAACATGACCTGAGATTCAAAGTCCAAGTGCTTAGGGCACAAGTCCGAGGCTTTGGGATCCACTCCTTAAGTGTGCGCTCCTTGTTCGATCGGGAAAGTACATGCATCCAATGAGGGGATTGCTCTCTCCAAAACAAGGAATGGAATCTGTTACATTTGATTTTAGATCAAGTGATAGTAAGCAATCCCAATTTCACTTTGATTATCACTTTTTTATATTTTTGATTTGATGAAAATAAATGCCTAGTGATTTTTATTTTCCCTTTTTAGCCTAAGTTTTAGCCTAAGTCGAGAAAACAAGAGAGGGAATCAGAAAAGCAATGGATGAAAAACTATGAATGCATGCAAAGATAGAAGATGTGTACTTATCACCCGTACTCTACATGCAAAGTGGTCCTCACAAGGAATTTAAACCAACATATCTGAATGAAAATAAAAAATAAAGCTTGTAATCTAGAAAGAGTGATAATTTTTATATGGGGAAGAACCGATTACTTTGACTAGGTTATGTAGTTCCTAAGTATAATTAACCTATGATGCACGATCAAGAAAGTAAACCTAATCAAGAACCTATCCACTCACAAAACCACAGAAAATAAAGAAAATAAAACTATGAAAATAAAAATTACAGTGAGGTCCTTTGACACATGTGTTGGCGAAACATGCCCCAAGAAGAATGAGTAAAGGTTGGGTACAAGTCAGGATGATGTTAAGGGGCCTGATAAATGGTTGTTCATTCACCTTTATTCATTCATTTAGGCTTTAAATATCTATCTAAATGGATGTAAATATCACTAACTTGCATAAATTAATAACTAACATTACTGTAAAAATAATGTATAAATACATGTATTTAAACCCCAAATAAAAGAATGAAGAAAAGAAAAGAAAAATAAAGAAAGTATCGAGGATACTATCTGACACTGAACCCCAAGACCAAGTCAAATATTAACTAGGTCAATCATGAATAAACTAGGGGGATACAGGGTGAAATACTATATAGAAATACTAATAAAACCCTAATTATTGTAAGTGCAATATACTATTTGAATAGATCAAAATTCTACTTTTGTATTTATCATTATACCCACTCCAAACAATAAAGTGTTCAAAAAAACTTGTATATGATGATGTATAAAATTGAGAAAATTTTTTGGTACAAATAAATCACGCACAAGTCACTCTGTACACTCAGTTGAAAAAGCCGCAAACAGAACTTAATTGATCAATATCTTCTCCATAAGAACTTAAAATGGAACAAACTCACCTCTATTATATTTTAGATTAAATTATCTTTAAAATGAAGGTGGTTTCATTTAAATTGAAGTTAAGATGCAAAAGCCGACTAATTGGGTATCTAGGTACTTGTACGTCTGTATATAAAACCAATTTATTTTATTATTTATATTTTTAATCTTTCTATATTTTTAAATAATTGTACAAATTATATAACATATATAAATAGGATTTCCTTCAAATAGGACTTGGTCCTTCCATTCCTAAGGAAGGCCAGCATCTTTTTTGTATAAAACCGGATGACTTTAGTAGAATACATATACAGTTTTGTATTATAATGTGAAGTTTTAATGTTTGTATTATAATGCGCAGTTTTGTATGCGGCTTTGTATTTATAACGTGCACCTATAATACAAACTTTATACGTATTCTACTAAAGTGTTCGTGATTTATACAAAAAAGGGCCGGCCTTCCTGAACTCAGGAAGGACTGCGTCCTATTTGAAAGGGCCCCTATATAAATAATAGAAATACAAATTAAAATCTTTTTAAAATATCAAAAATAAATAATAAACTCTAACATGTATGTATAATGTAGCTATGTTATAAATACCCATATTGTTTATACATATAAATAAAACCATAAAAATACCAATAAAATATATAAATATGTATTAAATAATTTTGTCAATAAATAAATTATGCAAATATAGTAATATATATAAATAATAAATAAAATACAAATGCAATATACATATATGCATACCTATGAATAATACTATATAATAATAAACTATACTAAATAAGGTTATAAATATAAACAAAAATCACTACAGAATAGTTTATAAAATAAGAAACGTTTTCATGTTTTGAGTTTTTAAAGATAAATTCATTTAATATTTTATTTTGAATTTCCTTTCATTTTCATTTATATTTTGTCCTTTAGTGGTCCTACACGGATCAATAGAAAGTCACGGAGTGTTGACCCACCGATCAACACCCCCCTGCACGCACCTAGCCCATGTACATATCAGAACGAACGAACCTCTCTCCCTCTCCACTTTTTCATGCCTCTTCCTTATATTTGATTTCCTTGATCCCTTCACAAAACTTGTTCATCAGATAAAGCTCTTCCATGCCTTATCTATAGGTCTCACGAACCCCCATCGATCTGAGCAAAATCCCTATCGCAAGGAACCATGTCCCTCTCTGCTATAAAGGACCTTCTTCCTCCTTCATCTCAAGTTTGAGTCCCTTTTAAGCCACTGTAATCCTAAGAATCCTTGCTAGAGTGACCATATTCGTGACAGGAGGGTGTTCCCCGTGATTCACAATGAGGACAATGCGGATGAGGTTGATTCCACCATTGTCGGAGGTCTTCTTAGGCGAAGGTCTACTTCCCAGGTAGTTCCTTGGTTGAGGCATATTTTAGTTTAGGTTTTTAGTTTCACAATTTCATTATTAGTTTATATTTGCTTTTTCACCCAGTCTCTCCATTTATTTCACATTAAAATCTAAAAAAAGGTTCGTCGGAGCTCTAGGCTTCGACCTCTGTTCCTGGTATCACAACCTAGTTTTCGACTCGCCTGAACGACTCATCTTATTCCCCTTCCATTTCTTCATCCATTCCAACTATTAGATCCCCTCGAACTTGCTTAGATAGAGGCATCAGATCTCCCCTTCTGCCTCTCGTTGGAGATCACCTATCTACTCCATTCCTTCGTTGTTCAGCTTCATACTTGGGTCGAAAGCTTCACTTTCGAGCCATGATCATTTTTGTGTATGCGGTGGGGGAAGAGAACCTATATGGGTGGTCAATCACACCCAAGCTCTAGCTCCCAGGTGCCCAGCTCTTCACAAACTCCAGACCTCTCCCCAATGAGGCCTAGACCCTCCTAGAACTACCAAGTGAAGCGAAAGACCCCCTGCAATGTTTTGAGACACCCCCAAGTTCAAGAGGTGGCCAGAGAAAGGAGATCTCACTAGAGGAAGGAGCCCTTGATCTATGTTCTTCCCTGTTCTTATACCCTTCGTCTCTACCGTCCGATGAAGAGTCCCCGCCAGATTTAATTGTGGCCATCCAAATTAGGCGAAGTGGTACGCGTTCTTGACCGCACGATCAGCTTAAGTGGGCACACATCAATCATTTGATCACACATATATGGAGGATAAATAGCACCCAAGCCTCTCTACCTTTTGTATTTTAAATTTAGTCTTGTAAACAAAATTACACATGTAATATTTTAGGATATTTTGCAACTAGATCTGAACTTTCTAGTATTTGCATATAGGTCCACCGCCAAGTCACCTCACTTGTTATCCCACATGGGGAAACTTTAGATATTTTATGGGTATACGCCTATAGTTCTAGGACATGTTATTAAATGCTTGTTTAGTTTCTAATAATTGCAATTTGGTCCTTGCTTTACTGTATTATTTATTTTGTGTATTTTATTTGTATTATTTTTTCTTTTATGGCAAAAATTATAAGAAAATTAGGTTAGATGCAGGGAACATATATATTTCACGCATAATTTTTATTTAGCATTTAACTGCATTTTCCTACTTTTCTAAAAATACAAAACAAGTCTATTTTCCATGATTAACATTAAAAAATCCATAAAAAAATAAATTATGTCTCCAAAATCTCCAAAAATTATATTAGTTAGATTTTAGTATATGTTATCGTATGTCCAAAAATAACTAAAAAAATGCAAACGATAAAACCTAAAAACTTAAAAACCCTAAAAACCTTATAAAAATTAGCAATATTCTAAAAAACCCAAAAATATTTCTTTCTATCTCTAAATTTTACTTATCATATAATTTATATAGTTGGGGTTTATTTTGAACTTATAGATATTTTTAAAACCGTAAATAGTTGCAATATTTACTATATTTAATGTTTTGAGTATTTTTTACTTTAAAATCCATAAAAAAATAGAAAAATATCATAAGAATTACCAGAAATAGAGAAAAATATTAAAAACACAAAAATATGTTAATTGCTTCATTTTAACTTTATCTGACTTATTAACAAAATCCGAAAAGATATATTACATACATGTTATCTACATATTATATATATTATCTATATTTATATTATTAAGTACCTTATTTAAAATCAAAATAAAAAATTTATAAAATTAAAAAACATGAAAAATATAAATTATTCAAAAATCATAAAAAATTTCATATACTTAAAAATCAACAAACCTTATTAAAAACAAAAAATAAGAACCTTAAAAAACATTATTAATTAGAAATAATTAATACTAATTTTTTATCTACCTATGTTTGCTTCCTGCGTTCGACACTCTTCTCTTCTTATGCATCTACACTTTGTTGTAGAGTTATAATAAATTTTGACTCACATTCACACATATATTTACACTTATTGTAAGTTTATTGTTGATTGTTTTGAGGATACCTGGTCGACACAGTGAGTGCTGAACTAGCTAGTTATATCAGTTGATCTGGCATTTTCTGATTAATCAAATGGCACCATTGTTAGGGAAGCAACGCCATGGTAGATATCTGGCTTATTTATTTTTATTATCTGCTTTTTATTTACTTTTTTTAATATTTGCGTGGTTGTTATAATCATCTCCTGTGTTTGATTTTGTTATGAGGGCCCACGGATTAAGGGAGGACTTCGTAGGAGGTCCAACACACCCGAGTAACGCGGAGGTCGATTTTTCAGACTGAGCTGACAAGATAGAACAACAGAAGGGGACCAAGATCCAAGAAGATCAGTGTTAGTGTAGATTAGCTTAATTTTTATTTTCTTTGGTGAGAGAGAAAGAGATTTAATAATCAATTTGTAATATTTAGATACTCTCTTGAACACTTAGGACATTATGAGTACATTTCACCAAGTGTCTGTTCACTTGGGGGAATATTTAGACACTCTCTTGAACACTCAGGACATTATGAGTACATTTCACCAAGTGTCTGTTCACTTTGGGGACACGAGTCGGACTTTCACGGTTTTATCGCTTTCTTATTTCTTTCTTCCTATTTTCCCTTTGTTTTATTTATTTCTCGTATTTTTTGTTTTTCGCTCATTTTTCATTTTACGTCTTGCATGTTGAGCCCTTTTATTTAGGATTCTATTATGTTGAGTCCGGTATTATCAGGTCCAAACCTTAATAAGCATTTTTGTACCTATACTCATTTATGTTTGGACTTAGTCAAAAAAATCGGTGCTTCCCGCTAATAGGAATTCCTGCTTTGGGCGATTCATGCTTACATTTGCATACAGATTAGTTTTAATTTATGTGCAAATCACTTGCATGTAGACTACTGGAATAAGGTATGCATTCCTATCTCTAGCATTTGCATTCACCATTTCTCGCGCATCAACTTTTCTATCTTCCTTCCCTTGTTTTCTTGAATTTAGAAATAAAAAGGAAATCTGAAAATTTGTTGGGCGATTGCATGAAAAATACTTAAAAAAGTGGAAACCAGAAAAATTAAAAAGGTACTGCTTAAAAACTTTGATCTTAATAAAATTAATTAATGAACTACATTGTACTGGGTTCCTAAAGCCTGCATTGTCTTCAGGTACCTTCCAAACTGAGCGAGGCATGACCCTAGAACTTAGAGATCAAATCCTAGCTTGGATACTGCGTTGTTTATCGCCTGAGTTCATGAAGTATTAACGCTTCTATCGATGCATGGGAGAGTAGGGCAAGTCTTCTGGCAGGTTTGGTCTGAATTACTGAGCATAGGGGGACTGTGATGGCTAGACCCTGTCTCATCATGCCACACCCAAGTATCCTCCGGGGAAGTATTGGATTCGCTATATCAGCTTCCTTCTTCTACTTCTTTGGTTGGGCAGTGGGCTTACATCCAATAACAAGGATTTTTAAAAAGGTATAAGCTATAGGTTACAAAAGACGTGAGGAATAGGACACTTGTCTAGTAGTACTCACTCTCCTATAGGGGTAGCGCTTAGCTTAATATAAAAGATTGCTTGGAAAGAACCAATAAAAAATCAAGATAAAAAGCCGAACTCTCACAACTTCACATGTTGTGTTGGTGAACCCATCCTTGTTTTGAGGTTTGATTGATTTAGTTTAGGTCCAAGATCCAAACAATTTATGCAATTGTGCCATCTTTCTTCACTTCTTTTCATCCATCCCATTTTAAGCCTTCATTTCTTTTCCTCTTCACTTTATTTCTTCTTCATCTCCGTACTCTTAATTCTTCATCGCATATCTCTTACTTCTCAAGATGTCAGATATGAGAGAATTTTGTTCAGACTCTACAAACACCTGCATGAACCTCCGATGCTGACATCTCCAATAATTCGGGGTGACTCTAGAGAGACCGGTTCGGACTTTGCAGACCTCTCTTGAGACTCCCCACTTCCTTCTTCACCAAGAATTCAAGATGAATCTCTTCCTGAGTTCTCTTCCTTTCGAATGGAGATTGGCCAATCTCCATTCACATCCCCTACTTTAATAAAGTTCAAGATTGACTCTAATCTTGAACATTTCGATGGTGCATATTTCAAGGCTAATCGGGGTATGTTTTTGATTACAGACCAAGAAGATCTGGATTTTTCATCATCAGATTCTAAAACTGAAGTATATCCTCTGAAAGGAAAGGCACATCAAACTGAGCAGAATGAGGCCAACATACAAATCCTCACCTCAATTCAGATGATTCAACATTAGTTGACCGCACAGGTCGAGACACAGGATGCCTTCCAGAAGATACTCATGGAGATGAGGAGGGACAAAGATAGCATAGGAGGAAGAGAAGAAAATAAGGAAGATGGATACAATGGAGGAGAGAAGGAGAGAAGAGAGGTACCAAAACTGACTATGAAAGAAATATATAATCCTAGAGACGATCACATTAAATAGTGGATTTGTATCCCACAGATCCACATACATTTTGAACTCAAGTCGTAGATACTCTCTCTCTCTCTCTTACGCACCTTCCATGGAAATTCAAATGAAGAATCTTACATCTACCTACAACATTTTAATCGCATATACGGAACTACGCACTACCCCAACATTCTATTGGAGATAGTTAAGATGGCCACCTTCCTATTTAGCCTTCACGACAAATCTCTCTACTAGATTAATCACTTGGAAAAGGTGGTAATGACCTAGGAAGAGCTCAAATTAGCTTTCTTGCACAAGTATTATCCCATGGGTAGTTTGAATCAGAGCGTAGATCTCAAACTTCTCACAATTTCCCATGAACCGATTGATGAGGCATGGGAACTCTCTAAAGATTTGTAGGAGAAGTGCCCCCATCATGACATCTCTAAGACCAACTTTGTCCAGAATTTCTTTAGGGTTTGAATCAAGGCAACCAGAGGCTGCTTGATGCCGCTTGTGGAGGCTCTCATTTTAACAAGGACGAAGATGTTTGGAAAATCTTTGAGGAGATAGACAAGGGATCAACCACACTATCTTCGTCTCATGCTTTCCAAAATAATATGTAGATCCTCAACAAGTTTGTCAATATGGTGGTATCTCACGAAGAGGACATGAATGAGAATTGCAACCTCACCATCATTGGGAACCACCTGTCCAAGGTGGACATTATAGAGAAACGATCACAAGACCTTGACAAATTAAATGTGATCAAACAAAGAACCAAGAATCTGGACTATCTTGACCATATTACAAAGCAACTGGAGCTTCTAATGAACATGATCAACTCGTGTTAGTCTGCAAGTACATCAACCGAGGCCTTTACCGCCGAGACGAAAGATGAACTGCAACAACAGAGTCTAGGACAACCTCAGTCAGTCAAGCACGTGTATTACATGCAGGAACCCGACCAGGACATATCGCCATAGTTTCAGCAAACACAGATGGCTGTGTACCATCCGGATTCCTCGACATATGTCAAGCCATTCTTCCCACCTCCACTCCAAATTCAAGAGTTGAACGGTATTTGGAGCAATGAATCATAATTGACCTATCCTATCGGGCATCAGAAGAGTCAACCATCTGCCATCTGCCCGTTCCACCAACATCAAGGTGGAAGAACCTTTCAACATTAGCCTTCTCAATACCAGTCTCCCAACGATGCTCAAACAGGGAGATAGAGCCACTAGCAGCCAACATACTGATAGTAGTTAACCGACTGCTCAATTTTAGAATCAATATCCTCCTCCTCTACATTATCAGTAGTATCCTCCTCAACCGTATTATAAAGGATACCAGTTGCAGCTTCCACACCATTATTAGCCTTAGCGTTCCCAACACACCAAACCAATTGAGGCATCACATGTGAACCCTGCCCTTTATTATCTGGTATAGACACAGGATCTTCGAGGATTGGTTATTAATGGATATGAAGGTCGTTGTTATCCCCAAATAATCCTGCGACAAATAAACACATTTTTTTCTTCTCTCACTGCAGAATAATAACAAAGAATAAATAATGCGAACAAGAGAAATTTTTGTGCTACTTATTTACATGTATAGCGGACATGATCGAACTCAGGGAGGATACAATTCCCGAGGGTTATTCAAATAATCGATGAAAAATCAATTAAGAAAAAGCAGGAATCTCAAAGGCAAACTATCCTTGGTTTTTGTGGATTTTTTTATCTTTTTATTTTTTCTTATTTCTTATTTATTATTTTTTTATTTTCTGATTTTCAAATCTTTAATGATTTTAGTTTTGCAATTTTTTAATTTCAAATAAAGAACAATATGCATAAGATAAGAACTACGCATACCAAACTCTTTTTGTATTTTTCATCTATATAAAAAATGATCACAAAAATTCATAGAAAATATTTATGTGTTTTAAAGGCTTTGAAATATTTTTGAGAATTTTTTTGTAGAATTTTCAGATGTTTTTTTGTATTTTTTAAAATCAAACAATGACAGAAATGAGAAACAATGCGTAACCTGGAGTAATTTGTAACTTAAAAATATTCTAAGTACCAAAACTTTTGGAAATTATTTTTATTATGAAATATATGCAAATATCTACAAATAGAAACTGAAATCACGATTTTCTGGATTTTTGTAGAATTTTCTGTGATTTTTATATGATTTTTGATGTTTTTCATTTTTTTTGGTTTTGAAAAGAATTGATGCGTGAATTTTGGAAAGAAATTAAAAGATAGCGAAATGAAAATACTCTATTTTTTTGGAATTTTTAGAGCAATATTTAATTTTTTATTAAATTTTGAATTTCAAACAGGAGAAAATGACATGTTTTTTATTTTTAAATAATATTAAATAATGAAAAATGCAATGAAAACTTTATGCTAAAAAGATAAGCACATCAGAAGAATAACATGATTTTTGGGAGATTTACTTACCAAAGAAAACATTTATTTCAATAATAAAAGCCAGCAAAATAAAGGTCTGGAAGTCAGGGACTAAACTGCATATTCATTATTTGATCATCAAAATGTAACAGAAATAAGGTTTCAGGAGAAAAATGTAATTTACCCAATTAGCGCGTATGGAGCATGTGATTCGTTTATGGAAAGCAGGGGCGTTTTGTCATATGAGAATCATTGAAGGGCTAAAATGAAAATTTTCCAGAATTTTTTACGAACCCTAGGTTCCTTGTTCTTCATTCTTCATGGGGAGTGATGGGATAGGGCACCATCGCCCTCACTCTCCTCTTTCTTCTAGGCCGCACGGCAGCAGTGGTTTTGCTTGTCTCGCGAGTGGAGAGACCATCAACAGAGGTAGTGCTAGTGGCTTGGCGATGCAGATAATGGTTGGTGGCAGGATGATTGAGGTGGGGCAGAGCTATGATACGTGCAGTCGTGGAGGCTGTTCACGTGTCTCGCACAGGGTGGAGGATGGCGCTCGGCATGGATAGAGTTGGCTTCTAAGGGCGGCTGGCGGTGTCGACGCAGAGGACGCCACTCCAGGCGGAGGGTGACAGGCGGGCTTCAGATCGACGATGGTTGGTGGTCGAAGGCGCGGTTGGGAGGTTGGGGTGGCCGGCGTGCCTGAGCGGTGGAGGCAACGGTGGTTCGGCGGGCGTCGCCTGCTGGCTTCGGGCGCCTGGCGTTTTTTTTATTGTTTTTATTTTCAATTGTAAACAGTAATCAGAATTTTTTTATTTATTTTGTAAATCCTAATTAGAGAAAATATAACAGAAAATATTTTTTTATTTATTTTTAAATGATCCTGCAAAACAAATGTTAGAGAGAAAGAAAACAAATATATTTTTGGTTTGTTTTTTTATTTATAAACAAATGAGGATACGGGCACAACAACTTTGTCCGAAAATCAAAATAGAAGATGTGAGTGGGGATTCGACAAAAAATGAGGAATGGATCCAAGTCTCCGACCATCGTGCATGGTCGAAGTTGAGAGTACGTGATAGGTAGAAAAGAACGTGTAGAGATCGAGATGTGGAATGAAAAATCAAGTCGGTGGTGGATCAAATCATGATGGATTTTAAGATCTAGAGAAAATGACAACGAAGAGAAAATACGAGAAAATAAACTACGATTACCCTAGGATAAAAATAAGAGAAAACGTAGATCTCACCTTAGGAACGGAAAAGACCTTGGTCACCTCGACAAAGGCCGACATGCTGTCACCGGACGGCTCGGAGGCTAGGCACCCTTCTGTGACAAGAAAATCTCGGAGATCGGGCTCCTCTCACCAAAGATTGATCAAATTAAAATGATGGAGAATGATCCATATAAATAGAAAAGACAATGGAGTTTGAAATCTGAATTTTTGAATTTTTGGAAGAAGATAAGAGATAAGATAGAAGAAAAACTTAAATGAGATAAATTAGAAAGATAAGTATTTACAAAAATTAACTAATTTTTTGTATTTTTATCACTTTATTTTTTTGAAAAATAAATATTAAATTTTTATGGTAGTTAGTTAAGAAAACTAGATATATACATATGCTATATACATATATGACATTATCTACATGGGTAAATAAGCAAACAATTTTTGTTTTAAAATTTTCTTTTTTTATTTTTATTTTAAACAATTAGTAAAAATATCTATAAATATTTACAAATACAATATGTACAAATAATGGAAAATTGCATAAACCACCCCAGAAAACTGACTTTTCAACCGTAACTCCAAAAATTACGAAATCATAGCCATTTTAAAGATAATTTTATTTAGAATACAATGGAAGTGAGTTTGGTTCAATTTGAGTTCATATGGAGCCGGAATTGATCTTTCAATTATTGCTTATTGACCTTTTCCAAGTGTAGTTGCTTTTATTCTGTACATGAATTGATTGTGCAATTATTTTTATTAATTAGTAAACCTTTTTATTTACAACTTTTGTTTTGAAAATTATTTTATTTATGGTCAATTTTTGTACAACTAAAATAGTGTTAGTTTATAAATATACACATCACACTAATTTTTTTGGATTTTCTGAATAAAGACCCTATCTCCCCCTACTTTATTCCTGGTCGATCAGGTCAAGTCTTGCCCTTCTCTCGAGGTTCGAGTCATCCTGTATCTATTACATATATATACAGTCTTCCTTCTTTTTTATTTTCTTTATTTTCCCTTTATTTATTTATTTATTTAGGTTAAAATGGTAAGAAGTGTACAATATTTACACACAGATGCAAGTTACATGCAGGTGTTTTATAAGGATTTTAAGCTAAAATAAATGAATAAAGATGATGAATTGCAGATTCATCTTCCCCCTATGCTTTACCTTTGCTAGTCCCTTAGCAAACACTTATTTGAAAGAATAAGTGAATAAAAGAAAAAAGAAAGGGAAAATAAAAAAATTAGGACAATATTGAGTATTAAATTTATCTTCATAAAATTGTTGTATGGAGCTCTGTCGGACCTTTGGATTATTACTGTGACGGAACCTTAATGGGAAATGGATTTAAAACCTAACAGCCTCTAAGTTCCATAAGACTCCTATTCAGGTCTCTTCAACAGTTAGGTCAGAACAAGTCTACACACACCAATTCTTTTGACTATGAATCTTTACTTGTACGGTGTAAGTGAAGTATAGCTCCCCATCTCAAAAGTAGCAAAGAAACAACCTCCCTCAACAAGGAAAATCTAGTTCTATGGTCTAGCAACTCTTTCCTCGAGGAGCGGAGATATTCCCTTCTAAGTTCAAGTACAACCAGCTCAAGGAGAGGGGACGGAGAAAAGAATGGACGGTAACCAGTGTAGCTACCTATCCCTAGATGCATGACCAGTGTAGCCAAGTCATCCGTTGCAAGCTTACAAAAAATTGACTTTGAAGCTCTTATTATTATTATTTTTTCTCTTCTTTTTTTATCCTATATACACTATGGCAGGCATTTTACTTTTCAATCAGGTCTGTCCACTTTTGGAGATTCTGCATTTTTTATTCTTTTTTTTGAAAGTATATACAAGGTGCAGCATGTACATAAGGAGTTTTTCCTCTTGAGCTAGTAGACTATCCCTCTTTTGAAGCATTATTGCAACCCCACAACATCCTGTCTTTAGACCTCAACATCGCTAGATCATGCTGAGACGCACTTCCCTCCCTAGAGGAAGACGAGAGGTTCCACCTAGATGTACTACCCTCGTATGCTGCCCCAAGCTAAAAGATTCTGCCTCCTCATTACCTCCTTCATGAAGAGCTACGTATACGGTCTGAAAGAATCATGCGTGTGTTGTTAAATGTTCTACTTAGACTCATCAAGATAACATGTGAACATAGTCTTATGGGCTCAAAGAATTATGTCACTAGGACCTGAAAAGTCTTAACTCCAGTTCTTATAAGGTTCCTCTTAAATTAAGTGGAATAAGGCCCAACTAAGCTCCATTCTTCAACTTTGTTCCAGACTTAGTTTAAGTGTTAATACTATCCTGAAAAATGCACATGCAAATGCAAGAAATATGCAAAAAGCATTTTTTTGAAACAATTTTCCAATTTTGAACTTTTTATGGATTTTTGGAAAAGAAAGGAAAATTATGCACATGCAAAAGTGTTTTTAATGCAACTTTTTACAGATTTTTGGTTTTGTAGTTTTTTTCAAAAGAAGAAGAAAAAAAGGGTTAGTAAAATATTTACAAGTATATCCAAGAATATTTTATTTTTTTGTTTTTTTGGTTGTTATTTTTGTTGTTTTGTTGTTTTTTGTTGTTTTTTGTTTGTTTATTTTTTCTTTATTTTTTGGGTTTTTTTATTTGATTTTTATTTGATTTTTTTCAAGGTTACCAATGTCTATACGCACACACATGTGGATTTTATAAATTTATATACATATCCCCCCTAAATAAACATTAAAAGTACGAGGTATGTCTAAAGTATATATACAATATATACGACATCCCCTATACTTAGCTCGAACTATGTCGTCATAGTGATCAGAGAGCGGGAAAGGAAGACATAACTCGTGCTAAGTATAGAAAAGTGAAAAGACTCATATGCTACAATGTCTCAAAGAGAAAATGAAAAGAATAGAGGTCGGTGATCCCCCCTATACTTAGGATCAAGTAATGCTAAGTATAAAAGACTATACAAAAATGGGAAAACCAATGCAGAAAATGTACGGACTCAAAAATAATAAAAAACCGATATGAACAACATAACCCGCCTATACTTAGGGTAGAGTATCCCTAAGTATAGGCAACGACAAGAGTGATGAACAAGACGAATATGAACAACACAAATCATTCACCCCCAATACTTAGGATAAAGCACATCCTAAGTATAGCATACACACACACACGGAAAAGGGGTGAATGGTAAAACGGAAGAAAAAGAGTGAAACGAAAGGATATACAAAAGGAGTGGATGCTCATATATCAGATGCAGAATTTGGATTCAAAAGATCATCATCTGATACCACAGATACATAATCAACAACGGATAGGAATGTATCATGATCTAGATCTTGCTTCCTGATGAATCTACATTTCATCATCTTTATTCTATCATTTTGGCCTTAAAAACCCTAGTCAATGCGTGTAAATAGATCTAATTCATGCATTTTAGCATTCATGCATATGTGTGTAAATATTGTATAAAATGTTGTTTTTAAAGCCAAAAGTATAGAATAAAGAAAAGAAAAGAAAAAGAATAAAATATTGTAAATATTTTATGACCCGAAACCCCGAGACCTAGGCATCTCGATGACTAGGTCGACAAGGAATAAAGTAGGGGGAGATAAGGGCCAGAATACAGTCAAAATATCTATTCATTTCATGCATTCTTTATTCATTTTGGGACCTATTTTGGTTCCACTTTTTACACCTCAAATAAAGAAACTTTGTACATGAAAGTTGTAGATAATTTTATAAAGAAAAATACAAAATTGATTTCATTCAAAAATAATGTACAGATAAAAAGTTATGGTCTGAATAAAAATCCACAATCCCAACTTCCCAGACCCGTATCTCACAAATGAAAACTCCAAATGCAGCAAACTGACCTTTAATTGTATATAGAATAAAATAAGCTATTTAATGGCGGTGGTTTTGCATTTGGCAGAGCTACGGTTTGAAAGTTGAGTTTTGGACCCACATTGTACAGATTAAAATCTTCAATTTATTATTTATCCATTTTTTTTATATTTTTACATTTTTATAATTTTGTGAATATTATTTATAATAATTATGTGCATTAAAATCAGAATAAAAATGCAAAGAAAACTCAAAATAAAATACTTGTTTATACAAAACCTAGGTATAATACCTATATACATATCTGTATAATTACTAATTCTATTTTATTAAATATACAAAACACATCAATAAAATAAAATAAAATAAAAATATAATTATGTGTATAAAAGTAGGTTATAATTATATAAATTAATAATAATAAATAAATAAATAAATTAAATACATACAATAAAAATAAAAGAATACAATATATAGAAGAATATACATATAAAGGGTATAATAGGCAACATGTAAAAATATACCTTTAAAAAATAAATAAAAATTACCATAAAATAATTTATAAAATTATAAGCATTTTTTTATTTTGTAACCATAATTAAATAAAATAGTTTACTATTTTATTTTGATTTTATAAAATGTTTTTCCAAGCTTTTTCCTGGTTGGTCCACGTGGACCAACCAGGTGGGCTGGAGAGTTGACCTCGGGTCAACTCTCTGACCCCTGCCTGTGGCTGTGTCAGAATAGCTTTTGGTCTATTTTCTCGATTTTTTCGAGGGCTCTCCGCTCCTCGTTTCGTGTCAACGTCTTCTCGACTTTTCTTCCCCCACGATCGAGGATGCTCGCCCCAATCTTATCTTGGGCGATGGATCAATGACGCCCCTGTTGCACCTCGATTTGCGGAGCACATTCGCCATCTTTCAAAAATACCCCATCCGACTCCAGCCCTCCTTGAACCCTTCTTGACCGTTTCTTCTCTCCTCTTTGTGAGCTCCGGACTGGACCTCGTGACAGGAGGTCCTCCAGCCCGCTGGAAGTGAGGTTGAGCGGCCGTGGAGGTTCTTCCACCACCTTCGGCCACGAGTGGCCGTCGAGGTAAATCTCAGGTTATCTGACCTTTGAGGTGCTATCTTCTTTGTTTTTAGCGAGTTATTTCCTTCTGTGTAGATGTAGGATCTAAGCCCCAACTTATTTCTTGTGATTTCTAGCTCGATTTTTCCGCCAACCACCTCGCCGGAGTTTGCTCCGGCGAGTTCTCACCCCGCAGTTTCCACCCTTTTGGTGCTATCTGGAGGAGCGCGACAATTTGCCCGTGTTCCTCGTCACCCTCGTTCTTGCAGGTGATTGCGCATACGGCTCGCTGGGGGCAATTTTCGTGACGACCCGGAGGCACCCGGGCGCGGCTGCTCCTCCGCCCTCGCAGGTGAGCTGTGGTGCCCCTCCGCCCGTCTTTACGCCCTTGGACGATTCAGGACCCCTCCAGGAAGAAGTGAGGCATTTTTGGGACTTCACGGAACGTCGGAGGAGAACGGATAGGCGGGAGGAAGCTCGCTTTTGCCGGCGACACCCCCTGTTCTTCCAACTCCCTCCACCGCCGTCGATCGCCGCCTGTTCTTGACGACACGCCAGCATCCGTTGGATCGGAGCCTCCCTCAGCCGTCGATCGTCCTTTCAGCATCTAATCTCCACCGTGCAGGCGAAGCGGCATCGTGGCATCTGGCGTTGCCATGTGGCATTAGTGAGACACTTTCAGGCGTCCGATCGTGAGGTAGGGGTATTTTGCAATTCAACCCCTGCCATTTTGAGCATTTAATATTCGAACTGTGAACTTTCCTCTGCGCTTTTATAATTTTTTGTAAACTTTGCATAATAGCCCCGATATTTTGAAATATCTCATATTCATCCTCCCCAAGCGCGTACATCGCACGCGCGTGGGTGGTCTTTTGCATGAAAGGGCTCGAAAGTTTTAATATGCATTTTCAGTCCACTAATATGTTAATGCAGTTGTATGTTTTTGGATAATTTTCAATTAAGCCCTCGCAATTTTAGATAACTGTGAATTTACCCCTGACAGGCGCGTGTTTAGCACATGTTTTGAGGGATTTTTGTACTTGTATCCTCACGACTTTGAGCATTTCTTTCTAGTACAGTAAAGTTTCTCTTTAGCTATAATTTTTTGCGGACAAATTACATCTTGGCCCCTGAATTGTCTATTATTTCCAATTATACCCCTGGCTGTGTGGTAGTTTCCTTTTGCTTCTAGTAATTTTTGCATGCATCTATTAAACCCTAAAAAATCTCAAAAAATCATATTAGGTCTCTGTTGCATATTAGTTTAACGTAATATTTTTATTTCCATATTTCTTGCATTTTAATATTTATTAAAAATCAAAAACATCCATTTTCAACCCTGTTTGCATCATAAAATCCCTAAAAATTATAAAAACTAGCCCAGAAAATTCCCAAAAAATTATATTTTGTGTACTTTAGTGTCTTTTAACTCCAGTCCAAAAATCACTAAAAAATATAAAAGAAAACTCCTAAAAATTATAAAACTTTAAAAACCTTCAAAAAATATATAAAATTCATAAAAACCCTAAAAATTGTGTTTTCTTTTCCTGAATTTTCTTTATTATGTTATTTGTAATTTAAACTTAATTTGGGAAAATTTTGTTGCTGTTTACTATTTTTCATTCCCATTTTAATTTCGGTCAGCATTGATTTTCACTGTTTTCTTGTATTTTGACATTTAAAAATACCAAAAATATTCTGAAAATTCCCCAAAAATTACAAAAATAGTAGAAAAATATAAAAAGACCAAAAATACTTTATTTTCTATTTTTTCTTTATTTTTACCTATTTTTATAAATACTCTATTCCTCTCTCTCATATTGTATATATATTCTATTATTGAAAAAGAAAATATAAAAAAATATAAAATATAAAAAGAAAAATAAAAAATCAGTAAATTAAAAATCAAAATACAAAAATTATAAAATTAAAAATTAAATAAAAAATATAAAATTAAAAACCCACAAAAAATAGCTTTAATAGACAACTTGATCACAATTACACTTTTGAACAATTTTGCCCCGATCTATCCTTTCTGCTCCCTGTGTTCGACCTCTACACATACTTGCACCTATACACATCTTGTTGTAGAGTTATAATAAATTTTAACTCCGCACATTTACTTTCATTGCTTGATTTATCTGTTGTGGGTTAATTGTTGTTTGAATCAGGATTTTTGAGCGGTCATCGCATCGACTGTTGATCCGCCTTGGGGATCAATACAACCGCTTGTTTTTCTCGATTAATCAAATTGCGCCGTTGCCGGGGAGCAACAACACTTAGTTTGGGTCTTGTTTGTGATTGTGATTGATTGTCTATTTTGCAGCTTTCATTTTTGCTATTTTATTTTCTTTATTTTTGATATATCTATTGAGCTGTCTAACCTTCTCTTTTGTTGACTTTGTGCGAGGAACCGCGGATCAGGGAGGCGCTCCACCCTAGGCGCCTACGCACCCACGTGAAGCCGACATCTGCCAACCGAGCACCGAGGAGACGAAGAGGAATTTTGTAGACCAAGCTCCACAGTAGTTGTTGCATTTATCTCCTTGTATTTGTTTTTGTAATTTAAGTGAGAGAGAGACTCTTTAATTTGTAATAATACAGGTACACCGAACACTTGGACATTCGAGCCTAATTTCCAAGTGATTGTTCACTTGGGGGCTCGTCACGGATTTTCTCGCGTTTTTCTTCGCATTTTTCGTATTTTGTTTTGTTTTTCGATTTTATTTCTTTTGTGTGATTAAGCCCTTAGTCTTAGGAGTTTCTTGCGATAGAATTAGGTCCAAACACATTAATCACCCTTGCATGTGCCTATAGTATTGTTTGGACTTAGTCAAATTTAAACAGTTGATTCACTGTCTTTGATCCACCGCGTCGCGAGCTCATCCCGCCAAGCGCTTCTCCTGAACTCGATTTGTCGAGAGGAGGAGGGGTGAGCCTAGACCGGACTCTAGGGTTGAGGGTTGGTGGTCAACTTGTGGTTCTTCCCGATAATAGCAATTTCTAAAACTTAGGGAGATTTCATCGGCTTTTGCATTTGCATATAGATAGGTTTTAATTCTGCTAAGCATCCTTGCATGTAGAGTGCTGGAGGCAAGGTGGGCATTTCTTTTTAGCATACATCATTGATTTGACGCTTGCATTGCTTTTCCGACTCTACCTCTGATTTTTCCAACCTAGGATCTTAAAGGAATTGACTCCTCGTTAGGCGCGTGCACTACTCACTAAAAATCCAAAAAAAGTGATATCCAATAAAATTGGGACTGCTAACATTAATCGACCCTAAAATCAACCAAAAAGAAAAAGTCTCTTGGGGCGAGTAATCCCCTCATTGTCTTCGCTTTTACTTGCTCACGCACATCCTAAGGACTAGTGCCCAAATCCCATTTCAGCCCCTTAAGTGTGTGTGCAATCTTTGAATTCTCACCTAACTCTAAAACTGACAAGAAAAAAAGACCGCTTTTTGCGGTCTCTACCGAGTTGAGTAGGTGAATTGAGGGTTTAATTTATTTTTATTTTTGTTTGTGATTGTTTTGTGTGTGTCCAAGATCACCTCTGCGCATTTGCGCCTTTCTTCACACTTCTCTTGACTTGACCCTCGTGCTCTCCTGATCATTTTTCCTTTTGTTTCGAGATGGACCCCTGGAGCGTATTTTATCCGGACTTTGCAGATCCCTCGCTCACTCCAGCCGGTCTACCTCCTTTTTTCCAGGAGGACTTTGCTCCTGATTTTTGTACATATACGCCTCAGCCACAGTATCAGGACTCGGATTTCTACCCACACCCACCTCCACCTCCACCTGTATATTATCCTCCTCCACATTCACATCCACCCAAGACTGAGCTGTTGGAGTCACCTTTCATGGAGTCCACCCTTGAGCACTTGACCCAGATGATGGATCATATGAGACAGAGGATTTACCACCTCACTGGTACCAATAAGAGCGACCATGATATTCCACCATTTGATGACATGGGTTCATTCGAGGACGGCCATGAGAGCTTGCAATCGCCCAAAATACAAAAAACTGAGAAAAATTTAAAAACACAAAAAGAGATTGGGAGACTTTTGATCGAGTCAGACTATGAGGAGAGCACCCACTTGCCAGATCCTTTGTCCACACATTCATTCACACCCCGTCCCACCTTTGACCCCGAGGATGCAGCTGTACAGACTGCTCTTGGCATGCCTCGTGTATATGCTGAATCCGACTTCCTTCCTTGTATGAAGGAGGTTCAAAAATTCAAAAAAATGTTGACTGAACCCGAAGTGGTGGCGACTATTCATGAGATCATCCGTGCCCCACTTCAGTAGGCCATGACCGATTTATCTGCTCCTCTTCCCAAGAAGAGAAAGCGGAGGAGCAGATCTGAGTGCCATATTTTGACCATGGCCACTGCCCACGCCATCACACATCGTCCCATTCCTCGGAAGAGGAACACTGCCACACCTTTCATTAGCTGCACCCTCTCTGACCACACATGTGATCACACTCTCCTCGACGGCGGTGCTTCGATTAGCATACTACCCTTCTCGCTGGTACAGTCTCTTCACTTAGGGCCTCTCAAGAAGACCAGGATGATCGTACAGTTTGCTGATGGATCCATCAAGAGGCCGAAGGGTATCCTTGAAAATGCCGTCATTTCGATTCAGGGCACGAGCTATCACGTTGATTTTATCGTATTGCCCATGGAGACCTCCACTGGGGAGCACTCTCCAATCATCCTGGGACGACCATTCCTCGCCTCTACGAGAGTCGTTATTGATTACAGATCAGGAGAGATTCGCTTCCGTTCTGCTAACGAGAGCGAAGTGTTGATCACCGCACCCACTACCGACCAGAGACCTGCAGCTGATGTGACCACACCTATCTTGGCTGACTCTGAGGACCATGACCTTGATGATACTATCAGAGAATTTTGCTTTTTATTGGATTCCACTGAGACCCAAGAATTCCTCCCAGTGGAGGAAGACTTGGAAAGCATGGACCTCGGCGTTCCTTCCTCTGGGACTTGGCGATGTGTTGATGACATCCGCGGGATTTACACGATCGATACCATTGAGTGGAGGGCAGATGTAGAGAACAGACATGACAGACATGTTTTGACTACTTCCATTGATGAGTCCGCTCATGTTCACTTAGATTCAGATGAGCCAAAGGCCGAATTTGATTTGATTGCTTTTATTCGGGAATTCGGGCCTTTTGATGAGAAAGATGACCCGGTTGAGATTATAGAGGACGAACAGAGTTCGACTACTTCCACCGATGAGTTCGTGCCTTTTGGTTTTGACCCGGATGAGACCTCGCAGGATGACTCCGAGTACATTACTTCCGATGATGAGGAGTTCGTCCCATTCCACTTTGATATTAGCGAGACTCCCAAGGCCGGACCTAGCCGTACTTCTCCCACTCACCAGTCTGTGCCTTCACACCCTAGGGCCCCTGAGGACCTTCACTCTGTCGACCCTGATCGACTTCCGTCCACTGTGGACCCCGATGTCGACCTGCACCATACCAGATCTATTCCTCAGCGGTCCCGCAAGAAGGTTCGCTTTCAACCTTCTTGATCATGTGTACATCCACCTCTGTTGTATATCCTCTTATGTTCATCTTCGTCCTTCTCCCATTTTGCTTGTCCACCCATTCTCGTGTTTTCCTTACTTAGGACGTACCTTGTCCTAAGTATAAGGGGGGTGGACGAGCCGAGTGTTCTTTCATCGTCCCGTGTCATCACTCCAGTCGTTACCTATACTTAGGAATTCTTTCACCCTAAGTATAGGGGGAGCGATGCGTACATCCTCACGATCTCTTCTTCCATCTTCATCTCTTTTCTTCTTTTCTTCTTTTTCTATCAAAAAGGTGTCACCCCCTGTAGACAGTCTTCTATACTTAGGACGCACTTTGTCCTAAGCATAGGGGGGTGTGCACCTCGAGTTTTCATTCATTTCGATCCTCTCCATTGTCTCCTCTTCTCGTCTATACTTAGGGATATCTTACCCTAAGTATAGGGGGAGACAATCTGAGTACGATCTGTTCATTCCCACCCTTGACCCTCCCTGCTTTGTGTACAGTCTGCTATACTTAGGATTATTTGATCCTAAGTATAGGGGGACGGTCAACTTCTCATTGATTCATTCATTCCTTTGTTCGTTTATTCTTTAGATTTTCCTATACTCAGTACGAGTTATGTCTTCTCTTTTCTCTCTGATCTATGAGGACATAGCTCAAGCTAAGTATAGGGGGGTCGTATATACTACGTATATACTTTAGCCATAACTCATACTTTCGTATTTCCTTAATAATATGGTTAAAAATTCATTAAAATTCATTAAAAACCTTAATAAAAAGATGTGATTATTCCTCAAATTCTTTTTGTATTTACTGATTAATAAATCAGGTGAAAATGTTTTTTGGCAAAATGTTTGAAAAATAGTTTGAAAATCTTTGTGAAAATCTTTTGAAAACTATTTGGAAAACGTTTTGTTACATGTTTTCAACCTTTGTAAAAACATTTTGCTTTGTAAAGTTTATTTTCTTCGTGTGAAATAAAATATTTGAAAAATAATTTGCAAATGGTTTGAAAAATGGTTGCAAAAATATTTTGAAAAATCTATCCATACTGTTTGAAAACCTTTGCAAAATGATTTTCAAATGTGTGTACATGTTTGCAAAAATGTTTGTAAAAACTATTTTGGACTATAGTTTTCAAAAATTGTGAAAAGCTTGTGTCAAATAAGTTTGAGGAATACATACATCTCCCTAAAATTCTTTATATATACGTATAAAATTGATCACTTACCCTTTAAATTCTTAAAATCCACTTATTGTAGATATAAGAAGCACTCCCGAGTACATATTTTCACCCAACTTTCAGCCAAAATCTTTTTGTTTTCAAAAATCCCAAAAACATTTGCAAAAGTAAAATCCAAAAACATTTGAAAAATCTTTTTGAAAAATACAAAAAATACATCTGCATATGAATCATCATCTTTTCAAAAAAGATAAAAAGTTCAAAAACTTTGAAAATTGCACCACAAAAATATTTTCTGCATAGCATTGCATAGCATGAGCATTTTTCGGATTGAGTTTGATAGTTGAACAAGTATAAGTAAAATCTGGAGATTGGAGCTTGATTGGACCTTAATAATCTACCTAATAACAGGAACCTTATAGGAACCGGGTTTGAGGTACTTCAGGTCTAGTTGACTTAATTCTTTGAGGATCACGGGACTTAGTTCAATGGATTCTTGACTGCCTAAGTAGAATATTTCGGAGCACATGCACGACTCTTGTTGATAATGACCTAACTTGGACACCTGCACCTTTCACATGGCTCAACTCAGTTGGAGTGGTGAGGGGATTGGATTTGCCGGTATGAGACGCACACAAGTGGAAACATTTGTCCTCCTCTAGGGAGGGAAGTACACCCCAACCCGTCCAGTGATTAGGAAGTCTAAAGACAGGAGGCTGTGGGTTGCAATAAAGCTTCAAAAGAGGGATAGTCTACTGGCTCAAGAGGAAAAACTCCTTATGTAAATGCTCTGTGAATAGTATTTCAAAAAAAAATCAGGCATGTACACAAATAAAAAGCCTGCAAAGTATGTGAATATGTTGTATAGAAAATAAGAAAGCTTGAGCATCAAAGTCATATCATGTGAGCCTGCAGCTGGATGACTTGACTACACTGGTCTTGCATCCGAGGATAGGTAGCTACACTGGCTACCATCCATTCTTCTCTTCACCCCCTCCTCTTGAGCTGGTTGCCACTTGAACTTAGAAGGGAATACCCCGCTCCTCGAGGATGGAGTTGTTGGATTGGGGAATCATTGGGTTGTCGTACTGGAGAAGTCAGTTTCTTTGTCAATCTAGTTGGGGAGAGCCACCATCACTTACACTGTACGAGTCAGATTCATAGTCGTAAGAGTTTGCGTATGAATTGAGATATTTCTGACCTGGCTATTGAGGAGACTTGAGCAGAGTTTTGGGATTCTCAGGGATTGTTGGATTTCAAATTCGGTTCTCAATAAGGTTCTGCCCGCACTAAAATTCCAAAGGTCCGACTTAAGCTCCAAACTTTGATTTTGTGAAGACAAGTTCGATAATTAAACTAAATCCAAGTTCTTCTTTTTCTTTTCTTTCTTTTTCTTTCTGCACTTATTGCATAAGTGTTTGCCAGGGACTAGCAAAGGCAAGTATAGGGGGATGATGAATCTAAATTTCATCATCTTTATTCTATCATTTTGGCCTTAAAAACCCTAGTCAATGCATGCAAATAGAGCTAATTCATGCATTTTAGCATTCATGCATATGCGTGTAAATATTGTATAAAATGTTGTTTTTAAAGCCAAAAATATAGAATAAAGAAAAGAAAAGAAAAAGAATAAAATATTGTAAATATTTTATGACCTGAAACCCCGAGACCTAGGCATCTCGATGACTAGGTCGACAAGGAATAAAGTAGGGGGAGATATGGGCCAGAATACAGTCAAAATACCTATTCATTTCATGCATTCTTTATTCATTTTAGGACCTATTTTTGGTTCCACTTTTTACACCTCAAATAAAGAAACTTTGTACATGAAAGTTGTAGATAATTTTATAAAGAAAAATACAAAATTGATTTCATTCAAAAATAATGTACAGATAAAAAGTTATGGTCTGAATAAAAATCCACAATGCCAACTTCCCAGACCCGTATCTCACAAATGAAAACTCCAAATGCAGCAAACTCACCTTTTAATTGTATATAGAATAAAATAAGCTATTTAATGGTGGTAGTTTCGCATTTGGCAGAGCTACGGTTTGAAAGTTGAGTTTCAGACCCACATTGTATATTGTACAGATTAAAATCTTCAATTTATTATTTATCCATTATTTTTATATTTTTACATTTTTATAATTTTTTGAATATTATTTATAATAATTATGTGCATTAAAATCAGGATAAAAATGCAAAGAAAACTCAAAATAAAATAATTGTTTATACAAAACCTAGGTATAATACCTATATACATATCTGTATAATTACTAATTCTATTTTATTAAATATACAAAACACATCAATAAAATAAAATAAAAATATAATTATGTGATTAAAAGTAGGTTATAATTATATAAATTAATAATAAAAAATAAATAAATTAAATACATACAATAAAAATAAAAGAATACAATATATAGAAGAATATACCTATAAAGGGTATAATAGGCAACTTGTAAAAATATACCTTTAAAAAATAAATAAAAATTACCATAAAATAATTTATAAAATTATAAGCATTTTTTATTTTGTAACCATAATTAAATAAAATAGTTTACTATTTTATTTTGATTTTATAAAATGTTTTTCCAGGCTTTTTCCTGGTTGGTCCACATGGACCAACTAGGTGGGCTGGAGAGTTGACCTCGGGTCAACTCTCTGACCCCTGCCTGTGGCTGTGTCAGAATGGCTTTTGGTCTATTTTCTCGATTTTTTCGAGGGCTCTCCGCTCCTCGTTTCGTGTCAACGTCTTCTCGACTTTTCTTCCCCCACGATCGAGGATGCTCGCCCCAATCTTATCTTGGGCGATGGATCAAGGACACCCTTGTTGCACCTCGATTTGCGGAGCACGTTCGCCATCTTTCAAAAATACCCCATCCGACTCCAGCCCTCCTTGAACCCTTCTTGACCGTTTCTTCTCTCCTCTTTGTGAGCTCCGGACTGGACCTCGTGACAGGAGGTCCTCCAGCCCGCTGGAAGTGAGGTTGAGCGGTCGTGGAGGTGCTTCCACCACCTCCGGCCACGAGTGGCCGTCGAGGTAAATCTCAGGTTATCTGACCTTTGAGGTGCTATCTTCTTTGTTTTTAGCGAGTTATTTTCTTCTGTGTAGATGTAGGATCTAAGCCCCAACTTATTTCTTGTGATTTCTAGCTCGATTTTTCCGCCAACCACCTCGCCGGAGTTTGCTCCGGCGAGTTCTCACCCCACAGTTTCCACCCTTTTGGTGCTATCTGGAGGAGCACAACAATTTGCCCGTGTTCCTCATCACCCTCGTTCCTGCAGGTGATTGCGCATACGGCTCGCCGGGGGCAATCTTCGTGATGACCCGGAGGCACCCGGGCGCGGCTGCTCCTCCGCCCTCGCGGGTGAGCTGCGGTGCCCCTCCGCCCGTCTTTGCGCCCTTGGACGATTCAGGACCCCTCCAGGAAGAAGCGCGACATTTTTGGGACTTCACGGAACGTCAGAGGAGAGCGGATAGGCGGGAGGAAGCTCGCTTTAGCCGGCGACACCCCTGTTCTTCCAACGCCCTCCGCCGCCGTCGATCGCCGCCTGTTCTTGACGACACGTCAGCATCTGTTGGATCGGAGCCTCCCTCAGCCGTCGATCATCCTTTCAGCATCTAATCTCCACCGTGCAGGCGAAGCAGCATCGTGGCATCTGGCGTTGCCACGTGGCATTAGGGAGACACTTTCAAGCATCCGATCATGAGGCAGGGGTATTTTGCAATTCAACCCCTGCCATTTTGAGCATTTAATATTCGAACTGTGAACTTTCCTCTGCGTTTTTATAATTTTTTGTAAACTTTGCATAATAGCCCCGACATTTTGAAATATCTCATATTCGTCCTCCCCAGGCGCGTGCATCGCACGCGCGTGGGGGTCTTTTGCAGGAAAGGGCTCGAAAGTTTTAATACGCATTTTTAGTCCACTAATATGTTAATGCAGTTGTATGTTTTTGGATAGTTTTCAATTAAGCCCTCACAATTTTTGATAACTGCGAATTTACCCCTGACAGGTGCGTGTTTAGCACGTGTTATGAGGGATTTTTGTACTTGTATCCTCACGACTTTGAGCATTTCTTTCTAGTCCAGTAATGTTTCTCTTTAGCTATAATTTTTTGCGGACAAATTACATCTTGGCCCCTGAATTGTTTACTATTTTCAATTATACCCCTGGTTGTGTGGTAGTTTCCTTTTGCTTCTAGTAATTTTTGCATGCATCTATTAAACCCTAAAAAATCTCAAAAAATCATATTAGGTCTCTGTTGCATAGTAGTTTAACGTAATTTTTTTATTTTCCATATTTCTTGCATTTTAATATTTATTAAAAATCTAAAACATCCATTTTCAGCACTATTTATGTCATAAAATACCTAAAAATTATAAAAACTTACCAGAAAATTCCCAAAAAAATATATTTTGTGTACTTTAGTGTCTTTTAACTCCAATCCAAAAATCACAAAAAATATAAAAGAAAACTCCTAAAAATTATAAAACTCTAAAAACCTTCAAAAAAATATATAAAATTCATAAAACCCTAAAAATTGTGTTTTTTTCCTGAATTTTCTTTATTCTGTTATATTTAATTTAAAATTAATTTGGGAAAATTTTGTTGCTGTTTGCTATTTTTCATTCCCATTTTAATTTCGGCCAACATTGATATTCACTGTTTTCTTGTATTTTGACATTTAAAAATACCAAAAATATTCTGAAAATTCCCCAAAAATGACAAAACAGTAGAAAAATATAAAAAGACCAAAAATACTTTATTTTTTGCTTTTTCTTTATTTTTACCTATTTTTATAAATACTCTATTCCTCTCTCTCATATTGTATATATATTCTATTATTGAAAAAGAAAATATAAAAAATTACAAAATATAAAAAGAAAATAAAAAATCAGTAAATTAAAAATCAAAATACAAAAATTATAAAATTAAAAATTAAATAAATAATATAAAACTAAAAACCCACAAAAATAGCTTTAATAGACAACTTGATCACAATTACACTTTTGAGCAATTTTGCCCCGATCTATCCTTTCTGCTCCCTGTGTTCGACCTCTACACATACTTGCACCTATACACATCTTGTTGTAGAGTTATAATAAATTTTAACTCCGCACATTTACTTTCATTGCTTGATTTATCTGTTGTGGGTTAATTGTTGTTTGAATCAGGATTTTTGAGCGGTCATCGCATCGACTGTTGATCCGCCTTGTGGATCAATACGACCACTTGATTTTCTCGATTAAACACTTCCGCAACTGTCCGTTCACAACAAATGGTTGTGCGTCAGATGACAACCCAGATTTGAGATTACTCTTATTGTCACACACAACTCTCACGATGAACGGTCCTGACCACTTGCTTTTCAATTTTCCTGGAAACAACTACAACTTAGCATCAATTAACCAAATTTTCTGATCAGGGGAGAAAGCCTTTCTTCAAATGTGTTTATCATGCCAGCGCTTGACTTTCTTCTTATACATGAGTGAGTTATCATATGCAAAGTCTCAGAATTCCAGTAATTTATTCAAATACAACTTCATGTTCTTTCTTACCTTCTCATAATCTAGATTGCATACATGGAGTGCCCATTAATATTTGTGAATTAATTCTACTGGCAGGTGACAAGGCTTTCCATACACCAATCTGTAGGGAGACATACCCAAAGGAGACTTGTACGTTGTCCGATAAGCCCATAGAACTGAATCAAGCATCTGGGACCAGTTCTTCCTATCTGGACGTACAAGTTTTTGCAATATCGTCTTGATCTCCCTATTTGAAATTTCTGCCAAGCCATTAGTCTGAGGGTGGTAAGGAGACGCAACTCTGTGCTCAATGGTGCACTCCTTCACAAGCTTCTTTACTTCTCTATTAATGAAATGGCTTCCCCCTCTGAAATTAGTATTTTGGGAATACCAAACCATGCAATAATATGGTCCTTGAGAAAGGAACACATTGTACGACTATCTGCGGCTCGGGTGGGGATAACCTCCACCCATCGACTAACATAATCCACAACAAGCAGGATGTACTGAAATCCTTGACTGGTAGGAAATGGGCCCATGAAGTCTATGCCCTAAGCATCAAAAATATCAGAAATCTGTATATATCTTAGGGGCATGGTATCTTTGGAACCAATAGTTCCTCCTATTTTCTGACAGTCAGTGCAACCTCGAACATACTCTGTAGCATCCTTAAACAATGTGGGACACCATAGGCCACTCTGTAAAACCTTTGCTGCCATGCGTTTTCCCGAATGATGCCCACCGGATTCTAATTTGTGACAGTGCTCAAGTACACTGGTGTGTTCCTCCCGAGGAATGCACCTTCTCCAGATACAATCTGCACCCTTATGAAATAGGTACAGATCCTCCCACTGGTAATAATGAATCCCTGACAGAAATATGTCTACCTTGTACTTCGGCCAATCTTGTGGAACTTTCTTGGAGACAAGATAGTTCACAATATCAGTATACCATGGGAGTGAGTCCACAGACAAAATAGCCTCATCTGAAAAGGTTTCAAAAATAGGGATCATGTTCTGCTCAGAGGTCTCTGCATCTGTGATACGAGAAAGGTGATTCGCCACAATATTTTTCACTCCAGGTTTATCTCGAATATCTAAATCATATTGCAGGAGAAGAAGGATCCATCTGATAAGGCATGGTTTGGCATCCTTCTTTGCTTGCAAGTATCGTATGACAATGTGATCCGTGTATACAATAACGTATGAACCGATGGGGTAATATCTAAACTTTTCTAGCCCAAACACAACTGCTAACACCTCCTTTTCTGTAACTGTATAATTCCATTGTGATTCATCCAGAGTCTTGCTAGCATAGTGTATAGAAAATGGTATCCCATCCCTTCTCTGTCCTACAGCTCCAACTGCGAAATCTGATGCGTCCGTCATAATCTCAAAAGGAAGAGACCAATCTGGTGGCTGTAAGACAAGAGAACTAGTAACCATTTCTTTCATCTGATTGAATGCAAGGAGGATTTTCTCATCAACAACAAATTCACTCTCCTTACACAGAAGCTCAGTCAAAGGTCTGGCAATCTTGCTGAAGTCCTTTATGAATCGTCTATAGAATCCTACGTGTCCCCAAAATAACCTCAACTGCTTCAAATTCTGTGGTGGCTCTAACTTTGAAATCATATCAATCTTAGCCGGGTCAACCTTCATACCATGTTTGGAGATGACATGACCTAACAATTCCTTTAGTCACCATAAAGTGACTCTTCTCCCACGAGAGCACTAGGTTTATCTCACAACAACGTTGAAGAACTCAGTCTAAATAAGCAAGACATGTGTCAAAACTATCCCCGTAGACTGAGGAATTGTCCATGAAGACTTCAAGAAAATTACCCACCATGTCGGTAAAAATGGCCAACATACACCTTTGAAATGTAGTGGGGGCATTACACAATCCAAAGGGCATCCATCTAAAGGTGTCGGTGCCAAACAAATAAGTGAAAGTAGTTTTTTTCCTGATCCTCAAGAGCGATAGCAACTTGGTTGTATCCCGAGTACCCATCCAAGAAGCAAAAGAACTCTTTCCCTGCCAACCTCTCAATAATATGATCAAGAAAGGATAGTGAAAAGTGATTCTTCTTGGTAGCTGAGTTCAGGCGTCGATAATCTACAGACACGCCATGAAGTAGGTACCCGGGTCAGAATCTTCTCACCACGGTCATTCTTTACGATCATAATCCTGGATTTCTTCGGGACCACACGTAAAGGGCTGACCCACTTGGAATCTGAAATGGGATATATAAAGCCAACATCACACCATTTTCGGATCTCCTTTATGACAACCTCCCTTAGATTTGGATTTTAGACAACGTCGACATTCACGAGAGGGTTTACTGTCATCCTCTAGGTAGATATGATGCGAGCACAATGCTAGATTAATCCTACAGAAATCCGAGGTATTCCATCCTATGGCCTTGCAGTTTCTCTCAAGAGCCTCTAGTATGCGAGATTCTTGTTCAACGGTCAATTGCGAGCTGAGGATGACCGGAAACATTTGGGGGGACCCACAAGGAAGGGATATTTCAATGTTTATGGTAAAATCTTGAGCTTAGGTGGGGTCTGAATCGGCTCTGCAATAACCTCTGCCACTATACCGGTAGACAGTATGTGATTTGTACTTTGTAGACTATCCACTTTGGCTACTGACGGCTCAGCAAATAGAATATCTGATAGATCTGTAATGAATGATCTCTGCTCAGAAAGGAGGGGCTCATCAGGGTGTTCAATATTCTTATTAATTAACGGCTCAGATAGCTTAGCAATAATCTCAGAAAGATGTCTCTCATCTGTGCATAAATCAGGAATTTCAACGAATGGCTCAGATATCTGGACCTCAGAACTCTCATAAGGAGGCATATCATCAGTAATCTCAGAAAAAGTGTGTCAACAAAATATCAGAAGGTTCCTCTAGAAACTCAGATTGATCCTCAGAAATCAGCTTAAACTGCTCATCAGCAACTGGCTCAATTGGACCACCAAGGGAACTCATGTCGACTGTGCTTTCCACAGAGTCCTTTTGGGAAAGGAACTCCTGGGTATCTATAAAATCAGTGAAAAGATCTGTCTCTTTGAATTCAACAAGAAAATCACAGTCATCTGGCTCTGATATCGTTTTCTCTGTCTCATCTGTTGAAGGTGGCGGTGATGGTCTAGGATCAGAGATCGTCTCAATTTTCACCTTATCACTGCGAGAGTAAAAGGTGATCTCTCCAGTACCATAAACAACTGCTGCTTCGGTCGTTCAGAGGAACGGTCGACCTAGTATGATCGGGGTTTGGAGTAACGGTGCAGGTGTGTCCATATTCATGACAACAAAATCCACAGAGAATTTTATTCCCTGCACCGTTACAATAACATCCTCTAAAATACCTCTTGGCCTCTTAATCGATCTATCAGCAAACTGAAGGATCATCCTGGTTGTTTTAAGAGGTCCTAACCAAAATTCAGTTAGTAAAGAGGAAAGCATGGGATTAATAGAGGAACTGCTATCGAGAAGAGTACGATCAAATTCTTGATCAAAGATATGGCGACAGATGTGAGGTGCTCCCTTGTCTTTCTTTTTGGACAGGAGGTTACTGATGGTATGAACTGTGGCTATGGTCAAGATGTGTTTCTCTGTTTCCTTTCATCTGTTCTTCCTTGGTTAACTCTTTTGTGTACATGCCTCTTTAATTCCCTTTTTTACTGTAGGCATGTATTCCATGGCCTTAAGGAGTGTCATCTTTAAAAAGATGTTATGTAAGATCTCAACCACTCCAGAATCAAATAGTGCTGTTTTTAATTTTTGATTTTTTTAGCTTTGAGAGCAAAAGGAAATGGCACAGAATCAAAAGAAACATGCAAACGTTCATTTCCATTATTCAAAGTGGAATCCTCATGTACAAAAGGACAACCAGAATCAGTCTGTACATTGTTGTCCAAACTAGGTAAAGGAAAAACATAATCTAAAACAGAACGGGATGCTGCTGCTTGTGAAGAGGAAGAATCTGCGTCTGGTATATTCTCCCTTATTGATGGTGTTCTACATCTTCCTGGTGAAGGTTGTGGTGAAGGCAGTGAAACTCCAGACGTGGGTGATGCTACACTGGGCCTCTCGACTTCTGGTAAAGGAGATGATGTGGAAGATGATGCTCTCTCAATGGTTCAATCTCCCAACCCCAACTTCTACGTAGGTGGTTGCAATCTCCTATTGCTCCTGAGATTAATGGCGTCAGATAAACATGTAAATTCAAGGGACATATCTGTCTAGGGGGTGGGTGGGCTATTGGATACCTGCTCCTTACGTCTGAAGTTGTTGGGGTTGGCTTCAACCTGTGCTAGAATCAGTGTCTTGGTGGTGGTCAAGTCGTCGATCCACTGAGTCAGTTCATTGATGTTCTTCATGAGCAATGCAAGTTGGTCCAGTGCTGGATTGACTAAAGGGGCATCAGGTTGCTCATTGACTGGATGTCGCTGAGGCTGATAGTACGGAGGCTGTTGGTACTCATACGGATTCTGATAATGAGGAGGAGGAGGGGGCAGATACTGTCCATAATATGCAGTCTGCTACTGGTTAGGATGAGGAAAATACATGGACTGTTGTTGTGGCTAGTCTTGTCTCCAATTTTGAAACTGTGGTGGAGACTGAAAGTGAGGCTGGAACTGCTAGTGCTGGTACTGCTGATGTCTGCCTCCCTAAAACAGGTGGGTAGGTCTCTGACCCTACTGTGATCCCAACTGGACTTACCCTGACGGACGGGGCTGACCAGATACCATTCACCTCCTGAATACCAGGTAGAGGTGGAGACTACTGCTCAGGAATGTAGGCTACTTCATGTTTGTACGAAACTATCGGATGTGAATGCTGCTGAACCTGATCAAGTGTCTGTACATACTATACATGCTGAACTGTGGATGGTCCTCTGCTCCTCTGCTGGGTGGAAGAAGTCTGCTCCCTAGTAGAGGCATCGACAACTGCACTCGTATTGTGGACTGCACTGATCGTACTCACAAGAAGCTCCAGGTGCTTTGTTATCTCATCCAGCTTATCCAGGTTCTTCGTCCTCTTCTCGATCACTTGAAGTTTATCAATCTCCTTGGATAGTTTCTCAATAATGTCCACTTTGGATAGGTGATTTCCAATTATGGTCAGATCAGAACTGTCCACCCTGTCCACTTCATGTGATGCCATCATATTGACATCCTTGTGGGGTACTGCATTGGCGGTGATGGGGTGCTTCTGAAAAGCTTGTGAAGATGAAAGAGCTGTTGAATTTTCTGCCATCTCCTCAAAAATTGGATAAAGGACATCCTCATCCTTGTTGAAGTGTCTCCCCCACAAGCGGCACTACCAGCTTCTGATTCTCAATGCTTAAACCCCCAAAGAAATTTTGTACAAGGCTGATCTTTGGAATATCATGATGGGGGCATTTCTCTTTCAGACCTTTGAATATTTCCCACGCCTTGTGAATAGGCTCTTGGAGCATCTGGGAGAAATTAGCAATCAAGGATCGCATTTGGTTGAGTCATCCAAGTGGATAATACTTGTTCAGAAATGCAGACCTCAACTCTTTCCAAGTAGTGACAACCTTTCCCAAGTGATTTAAGTAATACAAAGCTTTGCCCATCAGACTGAATGGAAAGGCGATCATCTGCACTACCTTTAATGGGACATTTGGGTAGTGTACTGTTCGACAAATGCGATCGAACTGCTGGAGGTGTATATAAGGTTCTTCATTAATATTTCCATGGAATATTGGAAGAAGAGGTAAAATAGTAGGCTTAAGCTCAAAATGCCCATGAACCGCAGAGATTTGTATCCAAGAATTTGTATGTCCTGCCCCTGGATAATAAGAATTCTTTAATTAGGCTTAGCCCCAAGTTCTATATGAGGTTCTTCTCTCCCATTCCTACCTCCAGGGTTTCTGTTATCCCCCTTTCTCCTATCTTCTCTTTTCTGTCTCAACTCAAGAATCATATCTCTTAGTGCGGTCTGAAACTTAGCATGCTTTGTTATCTGGGCTTGAATCGACTGAATAGAGGCTAACAGGGTGTTGTTGATCTCGCACTGCTCCGACATGGTTTCCTTTCCCTTTGGTGGCATCATGTGTTCGGTGTCTGACTTCGAAAATGTGCATGATACTCGCTTAGTGCTCAAAATTGATGGAGTCTCAGATATTAATTCGAGATTAAAGCCAATCTCAAATAGTGGATTGATGGATGTTGTGAAGGGTGAAGTGGAGAAAGAGGATTATTTGGGAAGTGAGTCTCCCCGAATAGAAGGTGAATGACTCGGAGTATAGAATGAGTTTGCGGAGTCCGAACGAGAAATACTCCGGTCCGACATCTTCAAAATCAACAGGCAGGATGAGAGAACATGAAGGTCAATGCAAGAGTGAAAGTGAATGAAGGCGCAAATTGCGCAGAAGGATCTTTATCACTAGCAAGCAAATACAATACAAACCCCCAGTTCACCAGCTCAACTCAATGTGAAGACCGTGAAGGTTCGATCAATTATCTTGTCAATTTTAGAGTTTGGTGAGAATACAATCTATCAGAGCGGTTAAAGCGAGCTCTTAGGAACCCAATGCTCCCAGGAGACTGGCTTAATCCCAAAGTTGGATCTTTTCCAGCCAGTATGAATTGTGGACCGTTTACCGGCTACCCAATCAATTCAATCTGTTAAGGACGTCGCGGGCCGCATTACCGGCTACCGGAGAGATCCTCATTGGAGAACGACTAACCTAAGATATTAGTCTGAAAAGAGTTCGGGCGTGGTTCTATCCTAGTGTGCAGATCGCTCTCTCGCTACATACAATCCAAACAGTAAGGGGGTTACTCTCCCCAAAATAATGATTTTTCCTTGTGTTTATTTTAGGGTCGAGTTTTCTTTTGCAGTCCCATATTTTAGGCAATTGTTACTTGGTTAAAATATTTTCAAAGGATCGCCTATCGAGTATCCAATTTCCTTTTTAACTTATGTGAGTGAAAACAAGGAAGGAGATCGGAAATGCCAATGCACGATTAAACACAATGATGCATGCATGGGTTAGAGATGTGTATCTTGTCGCCAGCACTCTACATGCAAGTGATCCGTGCAGAATTGAAATACAGAAAAATAAACTAACCTATATGCAAATGCAAGTGAACCGTCCTAACAATAGCTTATATTAACGGGCAAGAACATGTTAATTTGACTAAGTCCAATTACGCTCTATTCTATAGGTACCGAAAAATTTGTTTAGGGTGTTCGAACCTAATTAATTACCTAGATCAAGCAAATTAATTAAAGACTTCAATAGGTAGCCCACGAAATCTGCGTGAAATAAAGAAAATAAAGGCAATGAAAACAGATCTGGTGAGGTCCCCCAATTGCATCAGCACTTGGCGAAACAGACCCCGCAACAAATGAATGTCCGTTTACAAGGGTTAAAATGCTAAAACTCTCTCTCTCTCTCTCTCTTGGTCTCTTTCAATTCTTCTTCTCCTCTTCTCATGCTATCCTACAACTCGGTGAAGAATGAAGCCGTCTCCACGTCCCTTGGGTGCTTCGGCTCTCCTAGGATCGCCTCCTTCGCTCCGCGGGCCCTCGCATGAAAAAGAAAAGAGATAATATGTAATAAACATAATTATCAAATATAAACAGAAAAAATGAAATGAAATAGTGAATATGAACAATGAAGTGATTGTGGAAAAATATATAAAAATATATACAACCAAGAATAACATGTCAAAAGAGAAACCTAACTACCCTCGCCATGCCTCCCCGACAACGATACCATTTTGTAGACATGGGATCTTCGAGGATTGGTTATTAATGAATACAAAGGTCGTTGTTATCCCCAAATAATCTCACGACAGACAAACAAATTTTTTTCTTCTCTCGCTGTAGAATAATTACAAAGAATAAATAATGCGAGCAAGAGAATTTTTTTTGCTACTTATTTACCTGTATAACGGATAGGATTAAACTTAGGGAGGCTACAATTCCCGAGGGTTATTCAAATAATCGATGAAAAATCAATTAAGAAAAAGCAGTAATCTCAAAGGCAAACTATCCTTGGTTTTTGTGGATTTTTTATCTTTTTTATTTTTTTATCTTTTTATTTGATTATTTTTTATTTTCTGATTTTCAAATTTTTAGTGATTTTAATTTTGCAATTTTTTTATTTTCAAATAAAGAACAATATGCACAAGATAAGAACTACGCACATCAAACTCTTTTTGTAATTTTCAATTATATCAAAAATGATTAGAAAAATCCAGAGAATATTTTTGTATTTTAAATGCACTGAAATATTTTTGAGAATTTTTTGTAGAATTTTCAGATATTTTTTATATATATTTTTTTAAAATCAAACAGTGATAAAAATGAGAAACAATGCGCAGCCTGGAGTAATTTGCAACTTAAAAATATTTTAAGTATCACAACTCCTAGAAATTATTTTTCTGATGAATATATGCAAATATCTACAAACAAGAACTAAAATCATGATTTTTGGATTGTTGTAGAATTTCCTGTGATTTTTATAATATTTTTGATGTTTTTCATTTTTTGGGGTTTTGAAAAGAACTATTGCGTGAATTTTGGACAGAAATGAAAAGACATTAAAAAAACTATTCTATTTTTTTTGGAATTTTTAAGAAATATTCGAATTTTTATGAATTTTTGAATTTCAAACAGGGGAAAATGACATGTTTTTTATTTTTAAATAATATTAAATAATGGTAAAATGCGATGAAAACTTTATGCTAAAAAGATAAGCACATCAAAAGCATAACATGATTTTTGGGAGATTTTTTTACTAAAGAAAACCTTTATTTCAATAATAGAATCCAGCAAATAAAGGTCTGGAAGTCATGAACTTAACTGCAAATATTCAATGTTTGTTCATAAAAATGTAACAGAAATAAAGTTCCAGGAGAAAAATGTAATTTACCCAATCAACACATTTGGAGCACGTGATTCGTTTCTGGAAAGCAGAGGCGTTTTGTCATATGCGAAATGTTGAAGGGCTGAAATTAATTTTTTCCAGATTTTTTTATGAACCCTAGGTTCCCTGTTCTTCATTCTTCACGAGGAGTGTTGGGATAGGGCACCATCGCCATCGCTCTCCTATCTCTTCCAGGCCGTACGACAGCGCAGTGTTGTTGGTCGCGCAAGTAGAGAGACCCACAACGTAGGTGGCACTAGTGGCTCGACGATGTGAATGACGGTTGATGGCGGGCCGGTTAAGGTGGGGTGGAGCTGTGATATGCACAGTTGTGGAGGCTGTTCAGGTTTCTCGTACAGGGCGGAGGATGGCGCTCGGCGGGGCTGAAGTTGGCTTCTATGGGCGGCCGACGATGTCAGCGCGGAGGATGCCGCTCCAGGCAGAGGGTGACGGGCGGGCTTCAGATCGATGGCGGCTGGCGGTCGAAGGTGTGGTTGGGAGGTTGGGGCGGCCGGCGTGCCTGAGCGGTGGAGGCAGCGGCGGTTCGACGGGCGGCGCTCGCTGGCTTCGGGCGCCTGGCGTTCTTTATTATTTTTATTTTCAATTGTAAACAGTAGTCAGAAAAAAAAACTTTTTTTATTTTTTTTGTAAATCTGAAATAGAGAAATTAATAACAGAAAATAAAAAATGTTTTTTTTTATTTTTTTATTTTTTTTATTTATTTTTAGATGATCCATCAAAACAAATATTAAAGAGAAAGAAAACAAATATATTTTTTGTTTCATTTTTTTTATTTATAAACACATGAGGGTATGAGCACGAAAGCTCTATCTTAAAATCAAAACGGAAGACATGAGTGGGGATCCGGTGAAAAATGAGGAATGGATCCAAGTCTCCGGCCACCAAGCGTGGCCGAAGTTGAAAGATCGTGATAGGTAGAAAAGAACACGTAGAGATCGAGATGTAGAATGAAAAATCGAGTCGGTGGCAGATCAAATCGTGATGGATTTTAAGATCTTGAAAAAATGACAACGAAGAGAAAATGCGAGAAAATAAACTACAATTAACCTAGGGTAAAAATAAGAGAAAACGTGGATCTCACCTTAGGAGCGGAACAGACCTTGGTCACCTCGACGAAGGCCGACTCGCTGTCACCGGACGGCTCATAGGCTAGGCACCCTTCTGGGACAAGAAAACTCTCGGAGATCGGGCTCCTCTCACCAAAGATTGATCAAATTAAAATGACGGAGAAGGAGCCATATAGATAGAAAAGATAATGGAGTTTGAAATTTGAATTTTTGAATTTTTGGATGAAGATAAGAGATAAGAGAGAAGAAAAATTGAAATGAGATAAATTAGCAAGATAAGTATTTACAAAAATTAACTATTTTTTGTATTTTCGTAACTTCATTTATTTGAAAAATAAATGTTAATTTTTTATTTTTTGTGGTTGTTAGTTAAGAAAATTAAATATATACATATCTTATATACATATATGACATTATCTACATGGGTAAATAAGCAAACAATTTTTTTGTTTTAAATAATTAGTAAAAATATTTACAAATATGTACATAAATAATATGTACAAATAATGGGAAAATTGCACAAACCATTGCACAAACCACCCCAGAAAACCGGCTTTTCAACCGTAACTCCAAAATTATGAAATCACAACCATTTTAAAGATAATTTTATTTAGATTACAATGGAAGTGATTTGGTTCAATTTGAGTTCATATGGGGACATAATTGGTCTTTCAATTATTGCTTAGTGGCTTTTTCCAAGTGTTGCTGCTTTATTCTGTACATGATTTGATTGGGCAATTATGTTTATTAATTAGGAAACATTTTTATTTACAGCTTTTATTTTGAAAATTATTTTGTTTGAGGTCAATTTATGTACAAATACAATAGTGTTAGTTTACAAATATACAAAGTACACAAAGTTTTTTGATTTTCTGAATAAAGACCCTATCTCCCCCAACTTTACTCCTGGTCGATTAGGTCAACTCTTGACCTTCTCTCGGGGTCCGGGTCAGCCTGTATCTATTACATATATACTATCTTCCTTCTTTTTTTATTTTCTTTATTTTTCCTTTATTTCTTTATTTATTTTAGGTTAAAATGGTAAGAAGTATACGATATTTACACATAGATGCAAGTTAGTAAGAATATGGAGTTAGTATTATATACATGTGTTTTATAAGGGATTTTAAGCTAAAATAAATGAATAAAGATGACGAATCACATATTCATCATCTAGCTCAGCTTGTGAAGAACATGATGAAGATGAGCCATAAGTTGGATGATCTATTCTTCGCAAAACTATCATTCCCAAGTAGGTCAAAGCCAACCCTAATAATTTTCGTCGTAAGGACCATGTAGATTGTCATGAATCCTCCCCCTTAGACTTAGGTATGAGTACTTCAATTATGTTATCTAACGTTGTGACTCTCAAGAATGGTAGGACCATACAGTCATCTGCAACCGTGAAAGGGAAAAATAAAGCTTCAAAAGGCAAGTTGTGGTCATCTACACCATATGATCCCACATCAAGTCAGGAAGTAGAAGAAGTAGGGCAAGGAGTTGCATGATGAATCTGTGATTCATCACTCTAAAATTTAAAAATAGAGCTTCGTTCCTGAGCAATTAGCTGCATATTTCCATTTATTGTGCATTGCATTATTAGCATTCATGTATTTATAATTAATTTTCGAATTTTAGCATGCATATTTGCATTAAATAAGGAACGAAATTCACTTGTACATATTCACCTGTATATTAGATAAATTCACTTATTTGTATCTATTTTATACTAAATCCAAATCCAATAAATCAACTTTATAGTGTATATATTACTAAAACTAATAAAGGAAAAATATCAAAAAAATACTAACTTGTAAAATTGTCCAATAAAACCGGAGCCCTAGCTTGAGACTAAGAATCATAAAATGCGCATATCTCTCTCACATAGTGTCTGATTTAGGTCTACTCACTTTTAAATAGTATACATTCAAAGACCTTCAAAACAAGAGCAATTTTATAAAAGTCGGAGATTGTATGTGAAACTTGGGTTTTGGGCCCCTATTGTATATTGTACATATTGACCAAACTAACCTTTATTTATCTTTTTATTTTCTTAATTATTAAAAATCCAAAAAATGATTAAGTTGTAAATTTTCCTTTTATATTTTCTCTATATTTATTTTGAGTTTTCTCTTATTTAAAAATTGATAAAAAATATGCAAAAGATAAAAATACGGTATTTTATACCTATAAGATACCACTCAAAACTACACTTTGTACATATGGCTTTTTTGATTTTCTGTCCTTTACAAAATTTGTAGATCTCGTCGAGATGAGCAATTTCATATTGACCACTTTCTGATTTGATGCTTTTTATAATTTCTTTTTTATTTTTATTTACATTTAATTTTTGAATTTTTTGAGAGCGACATGTGACAGCTCCTGGAACCGCCATGTGTTACCCCACTTTTTTATCTTTATTTATTATAATTTTAATTACTTTATTTTAATTATAAATTATAAATTATTATTTCTTATTTAATCTTTTGATTTTTAATTTATGCCCTATGGCCACGCCCCCGCGCTCCACGTGGCTCCCTATCATTCCTCTTTCTCTCCATCCTTCCTTCTTTTCTCCTCTTTTCTCTCTCTCTCTTGCCCCCTCTTTCTCCCATGCACTCATGTAACTTCCACCCACCTTTCCCTCTATTCCATCTCTCTCTCTCTCTCTTACGTCTCTCTCCCTCCCTCATGATTTCATGCACGCATACACCTCTCTCTCTCTCTCTCTCTCGTTTATCTCTCTCTCTCTCTCTCTCCAACCCATCCCCCAACCCACGACTTCAGGCAACTGCCCCGCACATCACGCGCTGGTGCTCTTCTTGCACCTCTAACCCCCCCATTTCAGCCACCTATCATCCCATGACTTCCACCTCTGCCTTCCTCACCTTCTCTCCAACCACCTATAAAGCCACACACCTTGTCTCCCATCATTTTTATCCGCCACTGAGAGAATACGTCCACCTAGCTCCGATATGCTCTCAGTGACAGCGAGAGAAAGAGTCGTGTGAGCTACGACCATGTGACTATCCAGTGCAATCCAAGGGAGTCTCATCCCTTGTCGTAGCTCTGCTACGAGGTGCTCAGTTATGCCATCCGTTGAGAGACGACGTGAGCTGCTCAAACAACAGTTCCTCCCCAGGCGACTCGTCCACCATCTGAGCCACTTCAGGTAAACATCTTATTTCTCTTCCTCTCTTCTTCCTCTTTTCTCCTGCTTCCTTTCTTCTACTGTTCACCATTCGCCCAACCACCATCGCACATCTCTTCTTCTTCTTCTTCTTCTTCTACGTCGCTGATCACTCCTAAACCTCTTCTCCAACAACCTCGATTCTTCTGCCCACCGTCGACCCACCACAAGCAGCACACACCATTGTCATTACTGTCAGAATCATCCTCCCCTTGTTCTCATGTGTAGGTCAACCTTCATCCATCACCAGCCACTACTTGCACATCTGCAGCCTTGCCACATGAGCTCCACCTCCTCAACACCATAGCCATGTCCGCAGTAACCTACGGCCTCCGCACCACCTACACGTTGGGAGCCTAAGTCGTCGAGCTCCTCTCTGTTAGCAGCTCGATCTCCACTCCTCCACTTGCAGAGCACCTGTGGCTCCGTGCCTCGCCACCGAGCTGCTACGTTTCCAGGCTACCACTTTGAATCCCTCGGCCCTCCGTCCCGCGCTCCTCCGTGCTGCAGGCTGCGCGCCTCTTCGTGCAGCCTGCACACTCACGTCGCCCTCGCCAGTCATTTGACCTCTAGGCCACACGCACGACCACGCCCCTATTCCACCAGAAGCCAGTAGCGGCCCAGCCTGCAAGCGGGTGCACCTCCACACCTCCGCACATGCATGTCCCCCTGTGCTCGTTGTGTCGGTCGACTCCTGCAGTAATGACCCTCCTCGTTTGTACCACTCCCCTTGACGCCTCGAGCTCATTTGCACATGAGAAGCACAAGGTGGGATATTTGCATCGATCCCCTTACTTCTCCAACAAATGACAAAGGAGCCCCTCCTCTAAAATCACATGCAAGGAACTTGCCCTCCTGGTGAAATAACAAATCACACCCTCCAACTTTTTGGAGAATAGCATCTAAATCCCCTCTCAAGCAAGTATGTGCTTTGCACGTGTCCTAATGGAGAAATTACGTGCATGACCCTAGAGTTTAGGTAATCAAAGAAGCACCTTTATTATGCTATTTGTTTATTCATTTTCTGTAATTGCATTGAGAATCATGTGTTCTAGCATTAATTTGAAATTTTATTTCGCATCATCATTTTAAAAATTGCTCATTGTAGAGCTACTTATGTTGATCATAAGGGATATTTAATTGAATTTTGTGAGCCATGATTTATTTAATATAATTATTTTTGTGTGGAAAATCACGTATTTTCCCCTCCACATGATCTTTAAAATATTAAATGATCTATTGCTCCCAAAATTCACAAAAATCAGAGTAGATAGATTTTAGGTTGTTCTATATTATGCCTAAATTTCATATCATTTACACGCATATAGAGATCAAATTAAATGAAAATGAATTTAGTAATTGATTTTAAGTAATTCCTCACATAGTATTTTTAGGAATTAAAAATTGTTCTGTATATCTCTCACGTAAACCTATCTAGAATAATTTAATTTTTGGGAAATATTGACGTTTGGTATTTACTAAAATTAATTAACTCAAAATCACCTATTCTGTAAATTTAATTCATATTTAATTCATTATTAATCTAAAAATTCCAAAAAAAAAATCACAGTAGTATAATTGCATCGTATTTCACATTATGGCTAAATTTTTAATTTTTGGATACTGTTTGAATGAAAATTGTATTTTAGTTTCTGAACTTCGCCAATTTTGCATGTCTCTCATTTATTTAATTTAAGTAAAAAAACTCTTTGAAAACCTAATCTCTAGATCGACTTTAAACCAACCTAAGGAGACAGTGGCCTCCCTGAGTTCGACCTTGGCTTGCCTAAGTAAAAAAATTGACCACTTGCTTTAATTGGAAAAATAATTAAATTGTGATTTTTGATTAATCTGACTTTCCCGACTACAACAAACGAACAAACAATTTTAAAAGTTAATTCACACGATTAACCAAGGGTAGATTTGCGGTTTATCGTATGGCACCGTTACCGAGCAGGCACGGCTTAGGTTATTTTTTAGAAAATCTTGATTTTAGGTTTTCCAACCCTTGGGTAGTCTGACCCTCGGTTGTTCTTGTGCATATTTCTCTATTTATTTTCCACCATTTTTCCTAATTAATTTTGTTTGCTTTATTAAGTCCATCTCTTACCACCATCTTATTTTTGTGTGAGGGACACGACGCGATGGAGCAGCCGCTTAGTCGAGCAACTCAGGTGCTTCGAAGGTCGTTTCTGGAAAAATAGCCGACTGAAAGAATTGCATAAATTTAAGATCGAGTCAAGTTGTAAGAGAGTGTAGAGTCCTTAGGATTCTTTTCTACATTTTATTTTATTGCAAAATTTCCATCGGAATCCATTTGGAATCTCACATGTGTACTCAGACTTGAACATATTTTGTGATGTGTCAGGCCTGTTTCACTCTCTGGTGAGGGTGCGACTAACTTGAGTGGCGAAATTAGGATATGCACCAGCTATTTAATTGCAATTTGTATGTGCTAATCGTAGTTTAGGCCACACATCTTGGAAGAATCACATCTTTTGAGATTTTTAATGATACGTACATATCAATGTATTACTTATCCAAATCAAACTCAATTCTTCCTCGCTAATAATTTACTGCTTAGGTGTGGTTTTCTCGATTTGCATGCATTTAGTGTAAATTTTAAAAATTCAGTTCTGCATAATGCATGGAGAGTGCGGGGGAATCACTGTAAGTATACCTTCTTCTGAGCATGCATCATCGTTTCTCGTTTGCATTCCGATTTCCGATTCCTCTATTGTTTTACAACTTAGGATTTAAAAAGGAAATTGAGACTGAACGATAGACGTGTTTTTGTGTTCAGATTTAAAATTCAAGTGACAACCTAACTTAAAATTGGGACTAAATTGAGCAGGTCGATTAAACAAAAATTGGAATAAAAAGAACCTTGTTTTACGGGTGCATAAAACCCTCATTGTCTGATTTACTTGCAAGTGAGAGAGAGAGATGACACTAGGATAGAGCCAAAGCCAGGATTTTCATATAGACTACTGGTTCAAAAAAATGATTAGCCACTTTTCAGTGAGGATTTACGGGTAGCCGGTAAACGGTCCGTATTTCCTTAGCAAAGTGGGAGGTTTAGAGGACTCCGTATAAGGCTCTGTCCTTAAGAAATGGGTAACCATATTTATTCTTTCAGCACTTACTCCTATATTGGTTGAAAGTGGGTGCAACTTTTCGTAAGAATCAGGACAGTCTGTAGGATTGTACAAGGCACCTAATAACTCATTAATCTTTCAAGACTTACATTTGTCACCAACTAAAGCTGACAAGATAATCCGTCGAACCTTTACGACCATCACGTGTTGAGTTGGTGAATTTGAGGGTTTTGCATTGTGTTTGTATTGTGTGAGTTAACTCCGCACATTTACGTGCACCGTAGAACTAACGCCTCATTGATTACCTTGCTCTCTTTGGTTCTTTATGCCATCGAAGATGACTGATTGGGGGGATATTTATTTGGTCTTCGTGAATCTCTCATTGAACCCTTCAAGAAGTACGTCTTCATCGGCCCAAGCAAAACTTGGGCCAACCCGGACTCATGACCCTCTTGAGTTCGGGATCTCTCTCTCTCTTGAGATGGTCTCCCTCAAACCATTCCCTTTCTCTCCTCCCATCTCACCGAGTAAGACCTTTGCCTCAGTGAGAATATCTTCATTCCTAAATCTTCTTCTAATCAAGACCACATTGTTACCCCAGGTGAAGAAGACAAACCCAAGACCAAGATGCCTCCTAGGAGAAACCCCGACGAAGAGGAGCACAGAGATGACCCTCTGCAGCAAATCCTTGCTTGTTTAGCTAGAGCTGAGCAGTTGAATGCAGATCTTATGGATAGTATGGTACATGTGGTTGAGGTGGGTGGTATAGACAGGCCGATGGTAGATGCTTATAACCCAACAGAGAATGAGATACACAGTTGGCTCGAACATGAGGTTCCACCAGAGGCATTTGAGCTGAAGCCCCATTTCCTTGCTTTGCTACCGAAGTTTAACGGGAATGCAACCAAAGAACCATATGCTTTCTTGAGAGACTTCGAGTTGGTGTGTAACAACCTTAACCATCCTAGGGTTGGACAAGATTACATCAGGCTGGAGGCTACCCCATTTGCCTTAGGAGATAAGGTTGCCCATTGGTTGAAGAATCTCGAGTTTAGATGTAAAACCAGGTTGCCGTTCAAAGACCTATTTTTGAAGAAGTTCTACATACTCAGTAGGACTAACTAGATGAGGATGACGATCGCTAGTTTCTCCCAGGGCCACCACTAGCGATTTTATGAAGCCTGGGATAGATTTATTTATTTGACACAGAAATTCCCTTGCCATCGTATTACCAAGACGATCTTAGTCTAGACCTTGTTCTGTGGTATGTCCCTTGAAATACAGGGGTTAGTGAGGGCAACCTATGGAGGTAGCTATCTGAAGAAGAACAAAGATGTCGTATGGAAGATCCTAGAGAAGATGGCAGAAACAGACAGATCTCAGGCCACCAGGGCCTATCAGGTGTCTCCCTCAAGCCTATCTCGTGAGACACCTAAGAGAACTGTAGCGGATCTGACAGATGACCTAATCTCTAGCATGGGGATAATAGATGATGAGCTCACCATGGTTGAACATATCCACAAGAGGGTCACTGGCCTTTAGGCGCTTGCACGATTGCCGAAACAAGTGGAGGAATTAACTGAGAAGGTAGCCAAGATACAAATACTTGCCCCTTCTACACCACCTGCACCTGTACATTGAGTTCACCTCGTACAGGAGCAGGTACAAGGACCTCAGAGCAACTGGGTTGAGGAGCAGCAATACACTCAGCAAGAGCAGCAAGTACCCCCATAGGTGGAGTCAATCTACGAGGAGCCTCCGCTGGTGTTTGAGATCAACAGGTTGTGGTCAGATAGTCGGGGATAGGGAGTGGGCAACCACACCGACCCTCCCTAGCTTATCAGAACACCAGCTCCATCCCACACCATGTTTTGTGCAGTCTCGGTCAGGACAAGGATACCAACCTCAGCAGCACCAGCAACATCACACGTTCCACTCATGCCAGCAGAACCCACCACCACCTTACACCTTATAGTCCCACCCACAACAGTATCGATAGGACCATCAGGGCCAATATAGGCAACATAATCACTCATCCTCTAGCCAGCAACAACAGACTCCACCCACTAATGATCTGGGGTCGCTCGCCTTGGCCATCCAGTCTTTGACCGATAGGGTTCAGCAGATGCAGAATGATTACCATGACATAAGGATAGATCTGAACCCTGTCTGACACCATCAGGATCAGCAGATGGCACCAAGGACTCCAATTCCCACCTAAGTTCAGGCCAACCCCAATAGCCTAAATCAAGGTCAGTAGTGACCACAAGATCGGGTATATTATTCAGATTATTCCTTATTTAAACATGAGATCCTTTCGTATGATATTGTGAATCATATGTCCCTCAGGAGCGGAAGGGATGTGACCATACTTGATCGAGCACGAGAATATGAGGAGGACACCGCTAAGTCTCTACTGAGGAGAACTTGGAGGCAAAGGAGCAACATCACCATCAATAGAACCATCTTCAACAGAATAAAAGGGATTCAAAATCCCCAAAATATCAAAAAAAATCAGAAAAACAAAAAAGCACAAAAAGACGGAGGGGAGCACCAACAGTGAATCAGGCGAGCCTGATAAAGAGCTTGCACCTCCATCTGAGGAGTATGCACCCCCTGTTTCCTTTCATGAATTTCTTTCCAAGCAAAGTCGGAGTCATGGTCTTATAAAAAACTCAGTTTCCTGTTTGAATGAAAATTTTTTAGTTTCAGAATCTGAGTTGTCTTCAATAATCCCTTTCCCACGTGCTCTTAAGGGTGGAAAGAAGAATTCCAAAAGATCCAAAAAGATTACGCTGAGATGGCAGAGTTTTGCAACAAGTACATCAAGGCCACAATCCCCTTCGATAAGTATGTGGGTACGACACCTGCATTCGAGAAATACCTTAAGGATAGATGCACACCTACAAGGGTCAGCAGGAAAACAAGAAGCCATGTGGAGAAACACATTCTGTTAGTAGCCACTACTTGCACCATTAAGAATGTGTTTCCAAGGACACGAAGGGACGTGGGTGCCCATTATGTGGTGAGTCATGTCAATGAGTGCATTTGCACACACTTTCTTGGATAATGGATCCTCAATTAACCTGATGCCAACAACCCTTTATGAGCGGCTAAATATAAGACCTCTTAAGAAATCCAGAGCCTTACTTCAATTTGCTGACAAATTCACTAAGAGGTCTAAGGGAGAATTGAGGAACATTATCATCGATGTAGAGGGACGTGATTACATGGTGTACTTTATATTCCTTGTTATGGAGACCCCTCGAAATAGGAGAGATTCTCATATCATACTTGAAAGGCCCTTCCTGAGGACAACATGGGCCTTATTTGACTACAAGGTCAGGAAAATTCAGTTCTAAACTCTAGGCAGAGATGAGGAACTAGAGATGAAACAGACAAGGCGGTAGAGGCCAGATCCAAATCTAGCACCGAGTACACTTCGCAGAAGCAGATTGTGTTCAAGTAAACACCATTGTGCCATGGAGACAGAACCCTGCTAGTACCGATGAGTCCCTCTCCTCTGGAGAGAATCTTGTACATGAGTCAGTTTGCGAGATCCTTAGGAAAGAACAAGGTGCATATCATACTAAGAGTGCACCCCCTACATCTTCGATGACACAGAGGCCCAACTGGGTCTGTCAGTCCTTTCATCTTTAGGACAATCAGAAGATGAGGATGATGAGTCGTACATGGCTTTTGCCGATTGCTTGGATACTTTTGACGATCCAACTCCAGAGCTGAATCAGTTGGTGGCAGTTACTTCAGAGACAGATCCAACCACTATCAACACAGAGCCAAAATTGATTGAGCCAGATTTTCTCGATGAACACACTTTACCTGATCTCAAACAATTACCCACAACCCTAAAATATGCCTTCCTTGCTAGAGAAGAGAAGAAGTTTCCGGTCATCATTAGTTCATGACTGATCGAGGAGCATGAATCTTGCTTGCTAGTGATCCTCGAGAAATACCGCAAGGCAATAGGTTGGAGCATCTTCGATCTCCACAGGATAAATCCCGCTTTGTGTTTACATCATATCTACCTTAAGAATGAAGCTAATCCCTCTCCTGAATTCCAGCACAAGTTGAATCCAAATTTACGAGAGCTCGTGAAGAAATAAATTGAGAAACGGTGTGACACGGGTTTTATTTATCCCATCTCCGATTCCAAGTGGGTGGAACCTATCCATGTTGTCCCAAAAAAGTCGGGAATTCAGACGACTACCAACGAGGATGGAGAGGAGATTGTGACACATGTACCCACGTCGTGGTGTGTATGTGTGGATTACAGATTTTTGAATGCCGCGACAAAGAAGGATTATATTCCCCTGTCATTTATCGACCATATCTTAGAAAGATTAGCGAGAAAGGAATTCTTCTGCTTCTTAGATGGGTTCTCGGGCTATAACCAAGAAGATATTGCTCCTGAGAACCTGGAGAAAACCACTTTCCCTTGCCCCTTTGGTACTTATGCTTTCAGGTGCATGCCCTTTGAGTTATGCAATGCTACTGGTACGTTTCAAAGGTGCATGATTGATGTATTCGCTGAGATGGTCGATGAATTCTTAGAAATCTTCATGGATGACTTCTCGGTCCACGATAATTCCTTTGATTTCTATATTAAAAATTTGGATCGAGTCCTCAAATGATGTTGTGAGGTTAATCAGGTGCTCTCCTAGGAGAAGTCACTTCATGGACAGAGGGCATTGTGTTGGGGCATGCCATCTCCAAGAGAGGAATGGAGGTTGACCATATCAAGGTGGACGTGATCGAACAACTCCCAACCACCAACCAACGTAAAATAGTTGCAGTCTTTCCTCGGGCAAGTTGGATTTACAGGAGATTTATAAAGAATTTTTCAAAGATCTCCCGATCGTTAACTGAGCTTTTAGGCAAAGACATGGAGTTTATTATCGATCACAAATGTCTTGATGCCTTTAAGCTACTTCAAGGGATGATCATGGACGCCCCGATCATACAAGCCCCAAATTGGTCTCTTCCTTTTGAGATCATGACAGATGCCTCAGATTTTGTTGTTGGGGCTATGTTAGGACAAAGAAGGGACGATATTCTGTTCGCTATACACTACGCAAGCAAAGTGCTTGATCTTGCTCAATGTAACTATACAATTACAGAAAAAGAGATGCTTACGATAGTGTTCGCCTTGGATAAGTTCAGATCTCATCTCATTGGATCAAAGGTTATTGTGTTCACAGACCATACAACACTACGGTATCTCATGGAAAAGAAGGACGCGAAGGTACATCCTCTTAGGTGGATTTTACTTATCTAAGGATTTGACTTGGACATCATAGATAAACCTGGAAAGAAGAATGTAGTGGTTGATCACCTCTCCCGTCTCGAGATTCTTTATGCATATCATGATACACCTATTTGAGACTCCTTTCCTGACAAGTCAGTTTTTGTTATCGACTCACTCCCATGGTACACCAATATTGTGAACTATCTTGTCTCCAAGAAAGTTCCTGAAGATTGGCCCAAGAGCAGCATAGACCGACTCAAGTCGGATTCGAGACACTACCATTGGGAAGATCCGATCCTTTTCTTTGAAGGATTGGATTATATCTGGAGGAGTTGTATTCCTCAGGAAGAATACCAGAGTGCCCTTAATTTTTGCCATAGTTTGGAGGTAGGAGGACACCACTCCGGGAAGAGGACCGCATGAAAGGTATTGTAGTGTGGCTTATATTGGTCGACTTTGTTTCACGATGCTCTCACCTTTGTGAAGTCGTGCCCATTATGCCAACAAATAGGAGGAACCGTTGATTCCAAAGATGAGATGCTGATGCAACCTTTCATCATTTGTATGTATTTGACACTTGTGGCATCGAATTTATGAGCCCATTCCTGGTTAGCCATGGTTTTGAGTATATCCTTCTTACGGTAGATTACTTATCAAGGTGGGTGGAGGCTATCCTGACCCGAGCCACAAACAACAGGATTGTCTGTAAGTGTATCAGAGAGCATATCATTTATAGGTTCGGGGTCCCCAAAGTATTGATATATGATGGGGGTAGCTATTTTATGAATAGATATGTGAAGAAACTTGTGAAGGATTACAACATCGAACACCGTGTCGCTAGTCCTTACCACCCACAGACCAATGGCATGGCAGAGGTGTCGAATAGGGAGGTTAAGCCCATATTACAGAAGCTTGTCCACCCTAATAGGAAGGACTAGTCTCAGATCTTGGATCAAGTCCTTTGGGCCTACAAGACGACTTACAAGACACCGTTAGGAACCTCCCCATTCAGGATGGTATTTGGTAAGCCATGCCATTTTCCTGCAGACTTAGTACACAAATTAGCATGGACAATTAAGAAGATCAATTGGAAGACACACATAGGGCAAATATAGAGAGAGATAGATCTGAATGAACTTGTGGAAATCAGAAATCGAGCATACAACAACTGTTTGGTGTACAAGGAAAAGGTAAAGCATTGGCATGATAGAATTATCAGACGAAAGACCTTTGACTGGACAAAAGGTATGGTTGTTCAATGCGAGGCTGAAGGTTTTCCAAGGGAAGCTCAAATCCAAGTGGACGAGTCCGTTTAAGTCCGCGCTGTGCATGACAGTGGATGTGTAGAGATCTCAGATCTTACAGATGGAACACAAACATCCGTAGTGAATGGACAACTACTGAAACACTTTGTCAAACTAAATGAACAGTCAGTTCGTGTTGATGAGATTATTTTCATGCGTGAGGCAGATTCAGAAGACACACATAGAGCCGCACATGAAACCTTGCAACATTGATCTCTAGCCATCAACAACATCAAAAAGATTCAGATTATGATGTCTTTGTATATTCTCTATATCCCATGGGTTCTCATACCCATTCCTGTCTGATACTTAGGCTGACTAGAGACTAAGTTTGGGGGGGGACCGATGCCCACCCTGTGTATATATTCATTTCTCTATCTGACCTCAACCACCCCATTTTTTATCGTCTTCTACACTTAGGCTGCCAAAGCCTAAGTATAGAGGGACGGTTCGACTTCTTCACTTTTGTTATTTTAGCTCTCCTACGCTTATCACGAGCTATGTTTTTTTCATCGCTTCTCATACTCTGAGGACATAGCACACGCTAAGTATAGGGGGGCTTGTGTATATTATGTATATACTTTACCCATAACTCGTACTTTCACACACACATATATATTATGCAATAATTATGGGGTGGGTAATAATTGAAAAAAAACTTCTTGTAAAATACATGTATACTTGTATATTTGTATATTGTATAACGCTTAATTTGTAAATATTACTTTTGTGAAATTTGTTATAAAATAGTAGATATACAATTTTTTTTGAAAAAAATGAAAAAAATGAAAAAAAGATATGATTCTTATCTACTCTGCATATCATCCTTGCATTCAAAAAAAATTGTGTTTTGCACTTCATTCATCTACATTGCATGTCATCTGCATCTCATCTGCATATCTAGCATATGCAAAGTGAAAAGATAGTGGGTTCTGAACAAAGTTATGAATAGATGTCGAGGATGAATTTGATTTGACCTTAATCTACCTAATTTCAGAGGAATCTTATAGGAATTGAAGTTAAGATTTTTCAAGTCAAGTGACTTAATTCTTTGAGTGCGCAAGTCTATGTTCGCATGTCATCTTGATTGGTTTAAGTAGAATATTTCGTACACACGCATGATTCTTTGAGACAATGACCTAACTTGGACAAGCATTATGTATGTAGCTCTTCATTAATGAGGTGGTAAGGAGGTAGAATCCTTTGGCTTGGAGTAGCACATGGGTGAAAACATCCGTCCTCCTCTAGGGAAGGTAGTGCATCTCAACCTAGTCTAGCGGCGTTGACGTCTAACGACAGGATGCTGTGGGTTGCAGTAATGCTTCAAAAGAGGGATAGTCTACTGGCTCAAGAAGAAAAATTCCTAATGTACATGCTGCACCTTGTATATAGTTCAAAAAAAGAGAAAACGAGAAAACGGAAGAACTAAAAAAAAACGGACAAGCCTGATTGAAAATAAAATGCATGTCGAAGTGTGTATATTTGCAAGGCATATGCTTCAAAGTCTCATACCAAGGAAGCCTGCAGCTGGAGACTTGGCTACACTGGTCAAGCTCCATGGATATGTGACTACACTGGTCACAGTCCATTATCTTCTCTACCCCCTTTTCTTGAGCTGGTTCCACTTGAACTTAGAAGGAAATACCCTGCTCCTCAAGGAAAGAGTTGATAGACCAGGGAATTAAAGTTACCTTGTTAGAGGAGACTAGTTCTTTACCATTTCTGATGTGGAGAGCTATATCTCACTTATACAGTACAAGTAAGATTCGTAGTCATCAGAATTTGCATTTGAGGATCTGTTCTGACCCGACTGTTGAGGCGACTTGAATAAGAGACTTGTGGAACTTAAAGGTTGTTAGGTCTTAAATTCAATTCTCGATAAGGTTCCACCACACTATTAATCAAAGTTCGAGTCAAGCTCCACTTTCACCTTTTGTTTTTGGTATGGAACCCAAAATCGTTTCATTTTCGCATTCCATTTTAGTTGCTCAGGGTCGAGCAAGGTCTAAGTATAGGGGGTTGATGAATATGTGATTCATTACTCTAAAAGATGAAAATAGAGCTTTGTTCCCAAGTAATTATCTTCATATTTTAGCATTCATGCATTTAGAATTAATTTTCGCATTTTAGCATGCATATTTGCATTAAATAAGGAGCCAAATTCACTATACATATTCACATGTGTATTAGCCAAATTCACTTATTTGTATCTATTTTGTACTAACTCCAAATATAATAAAATCAACTTCATAGTATATATATTACTAACACTAATAAAGGAAAATTATCAAAAAATATTAACTTGCAAACTTGTCCAATAAAACTCGAGCCCTAGTTTGAGACTAAGAACATTGAAATGCGCATATTATCCGAATGAGGTCTACGTCTACTCACTTTTAAAGAAATATATATATTCAAAGATCTTCAAAACAAGACAAATTTCATAAAAATCGGATATAGTAAGTGAAACTTGGGTTTTGGGCCCCTATTGTATATTGTACATATTAATCAAACAACCCTTTATTTATCTTTTTATTTTCTTAGTTATTAAAAATCCAAAAAATGATTAAGTTGTAAATTTCCCTTCCATATTTTCTCTATTTTGAGTTTTCTATAATTTAAAAATGACAAAAAAATATGCAAAAGATAAAAATATGGTATCTTATACCTATAAGATACCACCCAAAAATACGCTCTGTACATATGACTTCTTTTAATTATCAGTCCTTCACAAAAGTTGTAGATCTTGTCGAGACGAGCAATTTCATGTTGACCACTTTTTGATTTGTCCTTTTTTGTTATTTCTTTTTTTATTTTTATTTACATTTAATTTTTGAATTTTCTGGGAGCTATATGTGGCAGCTCCTAGAGCTGCCACATGTCATCGTCATTTTTTATCTTTATTTATTTTAATTTTATTTATTTTAATTTTATTTATTTTAATTATTAATTATTATTTCTCATTTATTATTTTGATTTTTAATTTCTGCCACGTGGCTACACCCCCATGTGCCACGTGGCTCCCGCTCATTCCTCTTTCTCTCCATCCTTCTTTCTCTCTCCTCTTTTCTCTCTCTCTCTCTCTCCCTCTTTCTCCCATGCACTCACCACCCACCTTTCCCTCTATTTCCTCGCTCTCTCTCTTACGTTTCTCTCTCTCTCCCTCACGGTTCCATGCACACACACACCCCTCTCTCTGTCTCTCTCTCTTTCGTTTCTCTCTCTCTCCAACCCATCCCCCTACCCGCGACTCCAAGAAACTGCCCCGCACATTTCGGCCACCTATCATCCCACGACTTCCACCTCGCCTTCCTCTCCTTTGCTCCAACCACCTATAAAGCCACGCACCTCGCCTCCCATCATTTTTATTAGCCACTGAGAGAACAAGTCCACCGAGATCCGATCTGCTCTCGGTGATAGCGAGAGAGAGAGAGAGTCGTGTGAGCTACGACCGTACGACTTGCCAGCGTGATCCAAGGGAGTCCCATCCCTTGTCGCAGCTCTGCTACAAGCTGCTCAGCTCTACCGTCCACCGAGGCGTTGAGCGACAATGGGAGCCGCTCAAACAAAAGTTCCTCCCCAAGCGACTCGTCCACCAACTGAGCCACTTCAGGTAAACATCTTCTTTCTCTTCCTCTCTTCTTCCCCTTTTCTCATGCTTCCTTGCTTCTTCTGTTCACCATTTGCCCAACCACCATCGCACATCTCTTCTTCTTCTACGTCACTAATCTCTCCCAAACTACTTCACCAACGACCTCGATTATTCCGCCCATCGTTGGCCTGCCACAAGCAACACACACCATCTCCACCACCGTCAGAACCATCCCCCCCACTTTGTTTCACGTGCAGGTCAACCATCATCCATCGTCAGCCACTGCTTGCACGTCCGCAGCCTTGCTACGCGAGCTCTGCCTCCTCGACACTGTAGCCACGTTCGCAACCACCTGTGGCCTCCACACCACCTGTGTGTAGGGAGCCAGAGTCATCGAGCTCAGTGACGGAGGGAGAGGGGGGCGGGAGGGGGCCTGGCCCCCCCAATATTTTTGCAAAGTCCCTATTATTTAGGAGTTGTTATCTTCTATCCCTATTATTTAGGAAATGCCTTCTCCAAAATGAGCAAGTAATATCTTCTATCTCTATTAATAACCTATCAATTTTAATATAGAGAAAAAAAAGTAAATCAAAATTATAAATTAGTACTATAAATAGCATCGGGGTTTTCTTCTCTCGGGTTGTTTCTCTCATCCAGGCCTCCCTGTGATATTTAGCATTAATGTAGGGAAGAAGTAACTAACATCAATTCTTGTTTCTCCATCCAAAGGTTAGTTGATATTTACGTTAAACATATAACCTTTGTAATTTAAATACCCTGTTGCATAATGAATGAGATTTTGTTCTCTTACTTAAAAATGTGAACAATTGAAGTTGATAGTTTCTATTATAATTTCTCGAAATATTCCCATATTATTCTAATTTATTTTTTCTTGTGTTTCACATTAAAATAGGCTCCAACTATGAGCACTATGATTTAATATTCGTAAAGTTGTATAAAATGTGATAATACCTTTCTTTGTTTGATATTTTTCATAAAGAATCTATACGTTTACAGGGATCGTTCATGATTTAGATTTCAGAATTGGTATTATAACATGTCACTTGGTAATCTAAAACCTAAAAAATAAAAATACCAAATTGAAAATAAAAAAGGCAATCAATGTGATCAAGAATGACGAATTGTAAAAGAGAATGAAAATGGATGTCTTGTGCCATGAGATTGTAATTCCTTTTTGTTTGATCTGGTTGAAGCAAACCACTTTCATGACCTATATTCTTAGCAGAAAGTCATCCTAACTTTGTAGATACCTTTTAAGAAAAAACATGTGATAGTATTTGATCTTGATGATGCCACCTAATGATTTTTAGAACTAAAACTGTCGTTAAATTACTTGAGAATTTTTCTACTTGATTTTGAAAATATTGACAAATGGCATATGTTATTACATCATCAACGATGCTCAATTTATAAATAATTATTTATTGTTGTTGTCATGAAAAATATATTTCACTCGAAATCTTATGAACCTCCATAAAGGTGTTGATCGAATATCAACCCTTAACTACTAACAAGACAATTATATCATTAACTACATTATATATGAATCCAAGGAGTGGTCTGGTGGTACTACAGTGTGCCTCCACCTTAAAGGACATGCGTTCAAATCCCAATAGGACACTCCAGACCCTCGAAATTACTAGACCTCTTATTAAAAAAGCTATGGTGTATATATATATTATAATAGTTTTTTAGATATAAATGTAAAATAAATGATTTTATTTGATACTATCAAAAAATTAGCAACTAATTAGTAAAAGTTTACTTGTAACTTTGTTTAGGCTTTTTATTCATTTTTTATAAATGATGCGATTTGTTCAAAAAATTTTATATCTCTTCTCAAAATGACATGATTTTTAGTTAAAAAAATTCTGGTCATAATTTCAAGTAAAAAAAATTATCGATAAAAATTCTTTTAAGTTTACATAGCCCCCCCATACCAAAAATCCTGGCTTCGTCCCTGATCGAGCTCCTCTCCGCCAGTAGCTCGATCTCTACTCCTCCACCCGTAGAGCACCTGAGGCTCCGTGCCTCGCCATCGAGTTGCTACATTTCCCGGCTGCCACTTCAACTCCCCCGGCCCTCCGTCCCACGCTCCCTCGTACTGCGTGGCTCTTCCTCCACCCTGCATGCGGCCGTGTGCCTCCTCTGCTGCCCGTGCACTCGCGCCATCCTCGACAGCCGCCTGACCTCCAGGTCGCGTGCACGGCCGTGCCCATGCTCCACCAGAAGCCAGCGACGACCCAGCCCGCAAGCGGGTGCGCCTCCACGCATCCGCAACCACACCCCCTCCGCACTCGTAACGGAGGCCGACTCCTGCAGCAACGAGCCTCCGCGTTCGCACCCCTCCCCTTGACGCATCGAGCTCCCTTGCACATGAGAAGCACTGGGGGGATATTTGCACCGATCCCCTTACTTCTCCAACAAATGGAAAAGGAGCCCCTCCTCCGGAATCACATGCAAGGCATGTGCCCTCCTGGTGAAATAGCAAATCAAGCCCTCCAACTTTTTGGAGAATAACTTCAAAAGCCCCTCTCAAGCAGGCATGTGCTTTGCACATGCCCTGGTAGAGAAATTGCATGTGTACCCCTAGAGCTTAGGTAATTAAAGAAGCACCTTTATTTTGCTATTTGTTTATTCATTTTTTGTAATTGCATTGAGAACCCTTTGTTCTAGCATTAATTTGAAACTTCATTTCGCATCATTTTATATTTTAAAAATTGCTCATTGTACAAATACTCATGATGATCATTATTGATATTTGATTGATTTTTTGTGAGCAACGTTTCATTTAATATAATTATTTTTATGGAAAATAGTGTATTTTACCCTCTGCATGATCTTTAATTTATATTAAATTATCTATTACTCCAAAAATTCCCAAAAGATTATAATAGATAGATTTTAGGTTTTTCTACATTATGCCTAAATTTCATTTCATTTACATGCATATAGAGGTCAAAATAAATGAAAGGTGAATTTACTAATTGATTTTTAGTTAATTCCTCAGATAGTAGTTTTTTAGGAATTAAAATTTGTTCTGGATACCTCTCACATAGACCTATTATGAATAATTTAATCTCTTTAAAATATTGAAGTTTGGTATTTATTAAAATTAATTAACTCAAAATCACCTACTCTACATATTTAATTCATATTTAACTCATTTTAATCCAAAAATTCCAAAAAACTCGTAGTAGTCTAATTGCATCATATTTCACATTCTAGTTAAGTTTCATAATTTTTGAATACTATTTGAATGAAAATTGCATTTTAGTCCCTGAACTTTACCAATTTTGCATGTCCCTCATTTATCCCATTTAAAGATTAAAAAAATCTCTGAAAACCTAATCTCTAGATCGACTTTAAACCACTTGAAGGAGAAAGTAGCCTCCCTGAGTTCGACCTTGGGCATGCGCAAGTAAAAAATTGACTGCTTGCTTTAATTGAAAAATAATTAAATTACAGTTTTTGATTAATCCAACTTTGCCCGACTGTAACGAACAAATGAACAATTTTAAACGTTGATTCACACGATTAACCAAGGGTAGATTCACAGTTTATCACTGCACTAGATCCAAAATACCAAAAAATGAAGAAAATGAAAAACACCAAAAAGAGAATAACAACCTAGGCCAAGCCATGCAAGCCAAGGAGATGCCAACACCCGCAACAACTTTCTGTGCATGCCGATGAAGCAAATTTTTCTGCTTTTTGTCCTTCCACATGATGAATGATTGCACCTCTTCTAATCATTCATTTGTAAAATACAATTCCCAAGGAAATTTTGGTAATGTAAATATTTGGTTTCTTGATGCAATAAAAAATAACAAAATAGTCATTGAGATATTGCAGAATATATTTTAGAAATGCCATTATTGAATACCATGGAATACATGATGAGTGTGAAAAAAGGACTGAAAGAGGCATGTACATCAAAGCATCATCCTTGTAAGAATAGACGCAACCGAACAGAAAAGCATATCCTGACCATGGCAACAGTGAACAATATCAACAACCTCCCAACCAAAAATAAAGACATGGGTGCTCCTTTAATTAGATGTGAGATCTTTGAACAAATTTTCGAGCGCACTCTTCTTGATAACATCTCTTAAATAAACCTCATGCCCATGTCTTGTCTCAAGGAATTCGGATCGGGTCTGCTGAAATTAACCATGATGATCCTTCAATTTGTTGATTGATCTATTAAGCGACCCCAAGGTATATTGGAGGACGTTATTGTAACAATGCAAGGCATGAACTTCCAAGTAGACTTCATTATCTTGGATATGGAATTCGCTACACAGTTACTCTAGATCCCTATCATATTTGGTCAGCCGTTCCTTTGAATAGGTGAAGCATTAGTTGATTACGTGTCTGGAAGGATTACCTTTCGCTCCCACAACGATAAGGTTACCATAGAGATGATCGTAGAGGCAAAATCAACGAACCATTCATTTGAAAAAAGTTAACTAGATATATCACGAACATAATACTGTGACATTGTTGATGATATTAGAGATCCAATCTTATCCTTGAATGATATGGAGACCCATGAATTCCTCTTCTCGAAGGAAGACCCGGAAAGAACAGTCGAACTTTATTCCTATGCCGACAGGGAGATCTATTGAAGACGCCTCGTCTACCCTTGTTAATTCAATCAAATTAATGATCAGATTAAGTGTTAAGTTCGTTGCATCGGATAGTCAAGGCTTTGTCAAAAACACCACGGAGACTTAATGGAATATCAAGTTTAAGCGGCAGATTTATTTTACTTGGGCAAGCCCAAGGTCGAACCCAGGGAGGCAGTTGTCTCCTTAGGTGAATTTCATGTGAATTTTGAGGTCAGATTTTCAGAGGAATATTTTTGGTCTTTTTTAGCAATTTTTATGCAATAAAGGAAAGAAACAATGAAATTTCAGCCAATTTAACATGTTAATTTAGAAAGGTGATCAATTGAAGTTCAAAAATTATGAAAATTGGCCAGAATATGGAATGCTATGAACCTAAGTGTTACAATTGTTTTTGGAAAATTTCAAATCTAAAGAATTTACTATGAATTAAAGATGAACGCAGGATGATTTTTACAAAATTAATTTTAATAAATAACAAAACACATTTTTCCAAATATAAAAATTATCCTAGATGGATCTAAGTATGATGAATCCAGAAAAATTAATAAACCTAAAATTCTATGTGAATTGGACCTATTAAAAATCAATTAAGAAAATCACTATTTGATTTATTCAAGCCTCGTGATGTGTGCAAATGCAATGATTTTTGGGCACAGTGTAGAGTACTTTATCTTAGGTCTAATGTGATTTTATGGAGATTTTTGGAGTAACAAGAAATTTTATATGAATTAAAAGGCACATAGTGGGCAAAATATAGAAAATTTCACCAATTCAATATTATTAAATTCCAAATGACTCACAAAAATTAGACAAGTGTCACATGATATAGAGGACAAGTTAGGCTATAACATGCAATTTTTAGAATTTAAAAATGATTAAAAATGGACACCTAAATATGCGTGCAAAGACAGGGGGCAAAATGCAAATACAGAAAATAAAATTTCTGAAAATAAAACGTGATAACAGAGATTTAATGCAATTACCAATAATACGGAGGGGGTGGATGCAAAATTCCCACAATGTCACGTACTCCTCGCGTGACGTGTTTGGGAGGGACCAATTTGTAATTTCTGAAAGTTGCAGGGACCTCTGTGTAATTTACCCAACCCTCACATGAGAAACACGTGCGTGGCTAGGCTCGGACGGTGATCGAGGCTCGGATGGCTCAGGAGGCTTGGATTAGATTAGGTTTGTGCTTCGGTTGCTCCGAGCCTGGGTCGGGGAAGAGGCTCGGAGTCTTCACGTGGCGGATGCTGGGCCGCTTAATTTGGATGATCCAACAACTACAAGGAATGGAAACATGGCACGACGAGGACCCGTCAGATCTGAACGATCCTACGGTGGGAATGACTGCTGGAATGAAGCGACGTGGCTGACTATTGGCCGTTGGATCGAGATGAATCCAACGGAGGCTGAAGCTCGGAGTAGTTTCTACGTGGTGCGACGGGGTCCGTTAGATCTAGATGATCCAACGGTGGTGGGCTTGGGGCAACGTGTCGTGAAGTGGACCGTTGGATCAAGAAGATCCAACAGTAGTTGTGCTTTGTCTTCTCTGATCCGCCGCCTCTTGCGACGGACTTGGTGGAGCTCCGGTGAAGAGGGTCTAGCTCCGCCGCTCCTCCCCATGCTCGATGAAGGTCGCTGAAGACTCCTAGAGGGCTCAGATTGATCGTGGAGATGTGGCGGAGCATCCAGAGGTCTAAGATGAAGCGGGGGTGGTCTGGAGGTCAGAGACGTCGAAGCTCGAATGCAGGTCTGGCGACGGTCTGATTAGTGAAGATAGGTGTACCTACAAGGTTAGCTGATGCCAAAATGGAAGCTCGTGCTCATGGGAGTGTATGCGTGTGCAGTGTGGGGCCTAGAGCGGAGTGGAAGTGGGTCGGTGGTCCTCCTTCGCCGTGGCGACGGAGCCTTGGTCAGAAGGTGATTCGGGGTGATCTCGGGACAAACGAAGGAGTGCACGAAGATCGGAGCTTCAAGGCAAAGCTCGGTGGATAGTTGATAGAGGGTGAACTCAATCGGAGAAGGCAGAGAAATTGCGAGAAAATCAAGATGAAAAGAGAAAGAAGGTCGGAGGAAAATGGAGGAGTCTACCTAGGGTAGAAGCTCGTACAAGAACTTCTTTGTCTTCGCTCAAGGGCCGGTAGCGTCCTGAGCTCGAGCAGCTCATCGGAGGAGTTGCGACACGGCGGAGTTTGCCGTGGATCCCGCCGGAGGAATCTCACCATCATCACTCGATTTAGCCCTCGATTTCTGTCACCAATCATGATCTAAGAGCTCTGGGGAACCTTCTTCTATGGCGGATGGGGTGAACGTTGGCCGGAGGCGGGGTATTTATAGGGATAAGGTGGATGTACATAAGATGGAAGGCGTGGTTCAAGTGGGGTTTGTGGAGCAAAGGAGAGGGCGTCATGGGAATCATGGTTGCTGGCAAGGGTGGTGGGGGTGTGGGCTTCATCGTGGAACGGTCAATGGGTAGAGATGGTGGCTGTAGTTGCGGAGAAAATAGGAAGGGGCCGACGAGTAGGCAAAGTGAGCGACGTGCGCGAGGAAGGCGGCCCGAGGTAGGAGACGACTTCTCAGCCGTTGGATCTTGTGATCCAACGGTTGAGAGGTAGGCGCTCACAAGCGGCTCAGATTAGATCAAATGGAAGGCCGATCAAGGGCTGAGGGCGAGACACGTGGAGAGAGTAGGTGAGGGCGCTGAAGGAAGACCCAGATGTGATCTGGACCATCATCCAAGGGTCGTGAAATGAGACGGTTTTAATGGAGGTGATATGGTCCTTAAAACGATGATCCAATGGCCATGAGCGTGCCACGTGGAAGGCTATGGATGAGGCGGGCGTCAACGATCGAGATGAGATATGGGGGAGCGATCGAACGGCTGTGGAGAGTTGCGGGATGAATGGTCAAGATCTGAAGGAAGGGGCAACCATCGGATGGCTATGAGTGTGATGCATGGCGCTAGGAGAATGCGGCGCTGGAGAATGGCCCAGATTTGATCTAGACCTTGATCGGACGTCTGGGCGGATGAGTGGGCCGTGTGGCGCAATCAGAGGGCGCCACGTGGCCAAATCTGGATGGCTGGAAAAGAAAATGAGATAAGGGGGAGAAGATGGCCGAATTGGGAAAAACTCAAAACATGAAAGCTGTAGATCTCGATGACGTCTACAAGTTCATGTTGACCGAAAATGGAAATGAGGTCAAATAAAGTACTAAAATAGAAGGGTACAGATTTACATACATATAGTGTACAATGGGGTCCCAAAACCCAAGTTTTGCATACGAGCTCTGATTTAAATGAAATTGGTCTCATTTTGAAGTTCTCTGAATGTGTATTAATTTAAAAGTGAGTAGACCTAGATCGGAGGTTATATGAGAGAGATATGTGCATTCTAAGGTCTAAGGTCTCTGACTGGGTTTGGGGTTTTATTGGGTAATTATTCAAGTTAGAAAATTTTCCTGGCATTTTCCTTGTATTATTGTTAGTAATATATACAGTATGGAGTTGATTTTATTGGTTTTGGAGTGAGTAAAAAAATATACAAATAGGGTGAACTTTACAAGAGATTTGGGCTTCTTATTTAATGCAGATGCAAATGCTAAGATGCAAATATTATCAATGTATGCATGAATACTAATTGTGCAACATAAGTGGAAATATGCATCTAATTACTCGGGAACAAGGTTTATTTTCAACTTTTAGAGTGATGAATCACATATTCATCATCTATACAAACGAGTTGGTTGAATTATTTGAAGAATATCATTCCAAATTGAATAAGAGAAAATAATTGCAGATATGTTTGGTTTTTTTTATCTGAACCAAGAGTGACCGAGGTTGATAGTAAACTAGTGGTAAACCATGCACCAAACACCAAACCGGTCTTAGAAGTTTCCAAAAAGCTGACTCATACTCCACCGGAACTAAAGTCACTTTCAACAAATATGAAGTATGCCCTACTTGTGGGTGAGCATGAACAATATCAGATCATCATCAGTTTGCGATTAACCTTGGATCAAGAATCTCGCTTTTTAGAGGTTCTAGATAAAAACTGCAAGACCCTTGGTTGGAATGTTTTTGATCTAAGTGTTGGACATGCGAGCCCACGACGAGCCATTATGCAATAAATGTTATTGCGAATATCATTCCCTGATCTGAAATGAAGAATAAATAATTTGCATAATAGGTCCCTTAGTACAATTAGTGTTATGTACCATGGCCATCTTAATGATCATACAGTTGTCGATTCAGTTATTGAATCATAGAGGCTGGTGCTTGGATGAATATCTAATGAGTTAGATTGAGGACTCATCAAGCACCGTCAAATGATTGTTAAGAGATGATCTCCAGCATGAGTAGGAGATGTCAATCCTATCTCAGTTAGGCTGATATCTGACCGACCTCTTGATGCAGGTCCTCTGCATAGGAATAGAGATTCAGAGGTGTCAGATGAGTTAGGTCAAAGAGTTGACTTAACGAGATCGAGATAACCAAAGTCCTATATCATATGCTGTCATGATATAGGCACACATCCTTTGACCGGAGACAGATGTGTAACTATATGTCTGAGTATGTACATTTGGCAGACCAATAGGTTGATGACCTAATCAAGGACTATACACCGGCACGCTGGTGTGCATATAAGGGCATATGAGTAATACGATCTCTCAAAGGGATCATATAGGTTCACTACTGAACCAGAAGACATGAGCTCACTCATGAAATATTGGGAAGAATCAAATTCCGTGCGCATGGTTGTCTCGCTTTGGAAGCTTGACTGAATTTGTAGGTTTGATATATGCTTTGGAAATTATATGATCAAGACCTAGGTATGATATATGTTTTTTGGAAAATATATGATCGATACCAACTCCCAATGATCAAAATGATAAACTTACTGATAAAACCCTGATGTAGACAGTATAAAGTTGATCTAATACTTTGGGTTTATTCTGAGTCTTCTAGTATGCAGGATGTACAGGTATTGGGAATACCTGAGGGTGATGTCATCATAAACGATTGTATAACCATGACGCTTCATCCTAGGGAGTGATGAAACGGGTCTGGATTTTAGTGACTCCTCTTAGTAGAAGTAATCTGATCTTGATCCAAATGTTGGACATTGATCTGAATGTGATTCAGATTCAATGAGAAGATTAGATTTGCGGTCTTGATTTAATCAAGCATCTATGGGAGGCCCGAGATCTGGATTTGAGATGTAATCTCAATATCCAAGTCACTATACGTGGAACAATACAATCGCCCTGTCCTTATCTCCAAGTATTCGCGGAGAAAGCGCATTATCCTTGAAAGAGTTCGTGGATAATTCTATTGTTGATACATGTATCCGAGCATTGAGAAAATGGATAATTAAATATGATTTAAGTATCATGAATAATATGAATTTGATTCATATTATAAGGAGAGTTATCTTAGATAATTAAATGTGATTTGATTATCAAAGATGTAAATAATATGAATGTGATTCATATTATTTGAGCACATGAGAATAAGTTATCCAATATAATTAAATGTGATTTAATTATTATGGATAAGAATAATGTGGATAGTAATATCCAATTATTTATAATATATTATAAATGTGATTTATAATGTATTAGAGAGAGCTAATTATAATTTATATTTGTTGATTAATTATTAATGTGTATTGGATACACATTGTCTAATTAATTGAAAATGTAAATTATATTTTGTTTTGGGTTGTGAATGTGATTCACAATTTTCCAATGTCAAGATTGTAATATTCCCAAAATTAATTGTGAATTATTTTTGGTGAATAAATACCAACAAAAGTTGTTGGAAATAAATAATGGAGAAAATCAAGGAGGCATGCAATCTCATGGAAATCCATGAGATTGCCTCCATAAGGAAGGAGGTGGGCGGCACCCAATTCCTATATGGAATGGGTGGCCGTCCCCCCTTGGATGTATATGGAGATGTAATCTCCATGTATATTCTCTCCATATTTATTTATGTGATTTGGGATTGATTTATATTTGATTTTGTCAAATATATTTTAATTTAAATTAAATCACAAGTTGTTGGCTTTTACCAACAACAATCTTGACCATTGGATTGACATAAATCAATCTCATCCATTGATTTTATATGTCCCATGGATTGAGATCCATGGATCCCAAAACCCTATAAATAGAGAGGCATACCCATGCTCTCTCTTTACACACAATGCTTGAGAATCACATCTCTCTCTCTTTCTATCTACATGCCTACTCTCTCTTCCTCTCATGGCCGTCCACCATGGATTCCCTAGAGAGGTTCTCCATCGCCGCAGCGTCGTCGTTATGATGCCCGATCGTCTGCTCGTGGATCTCCGTCTACTTTGGTGTGCCTCGCTCGTGAAGAAGACGTCAGATCTCATGTGTCGAGATCAGGAGATCCGCCGCTTGGATCATCAACATGGATTGCGAGAAGCACACGGTTCATCCTCGCGCTCGCAAGCGTCTCCTCCGTCGAATCGGACTTGAGACAGGAGGTCTCTTCGTTTAGAGACTCGATCGCAGCCACGCTTTAAGAGGTAATCCTATTACTTGTTTGTGGTTTAGACGAAACGATCCAAGAAGTGTTCTTGGATCATGTGGTTTCATCGCATGAATTTTTTTTTAAATTCCGCTGCATCGAGCAACTAATGCAACTAGTCGCTCCTCGTCGTATTCGATGCGACGCTCACGCTTCCGTGACGCACTTGAGGGATCTAACCATATCCTTCAAGTGGTATCAGATCCTTAGGTCGAAGGTTTTGGATACGATCCATAAAACCGAAGGCGACTTGGGTTCGTTATGGTTGCGAAAGTTTTATCGCATTTCATTTTCGCATCTCTGTTTAGTGTAAATTTTAGACCCTGTTTAAATTATTTAAATACAAAAATAACACTTGTATTTTGTTCCCCATTAAATAAGGAAACCGCAAGATCTGAGTTTACGTAATTTGGATTCCGTTTGCTCTAGATATGGTCGTTTTAATGAACATGTATTCACTGTTACGGGAACTACAAATATTAACGTAATTAAGGAGTTAATTACTGTTTAGAAATGCCTCGAAATATGTGTAAATCACATAGGTTATATTGTAAATCAAATTAGCAAATTATGAAAACTTACTTTGCTTAATTGGATTTAAATTGATTGAGATATGCTAATTTTAGTAAGTAGGGGTCACTGCTGAAATTACTTTCCTAATCAAAAACCATGTGATTGTCAATTAGTTAAATTAATTGTTATTTTCATGAAATAATTATGGAAAATATTTTAGAAATATTGAATGATGATTATTTCTTTAATTGACTTGGCCTCAACCAATAATTGATTAGATTTGATATCGATCATAATTGGAAACTTAATCAACAAACTCCTTGCTTGAATAGGATTAGTAATTTGTCTAGCAAATTTTTCTTATAATAAAAAATGTTTTGATTATTACTATATGGTATAATTTTGGTTGAAGAACCGATGATCATCTCAAGTACAAAGTTATTGACTCGGCATTATTTTTTCCCGAGGCGGATATAGTGTCTAGTCGGGGATCACTGGGGTAGCGGGTTGCAACGTATGTGGTCCGTCCCACTCCCGTCGGTACTGGCCATGACAGCGGGTAGGGAACGAATGATGCCTGAGAGATCATGATGTATTTTCTAATTATTAAAATTCGAATTAATACGTATTTTGAGATAATACCATATTTTAATGTAAAATCAAGTTTGTTGATTAAATTGGATTGATAATTAATTTAATACGATTAAGTTAATTATATCCAATTAAAAACACTCTATTATAAGATGTGTTATTTCCTTGGGAAGAATTTAATTATGTGAATATGATTCATGATAATTAATTAGAATTTGAATATGATATGGAAGATCACATAAGTGATATCCATGGTCTCCCGTCAAGGCGAAGGATTCCGTCGCCAATGGATTGTATATAGGAGACGCCTGTCCGAAGTGACAGCTCCTATATGCAAGCGCATCTGGATCGGGCTCTTTGCTTCTCGAAAGAGTAAGGCCGTATGCGTAGTGACCCCAATATCGGATCCTCATATTATTGGGGCGATATTGGATTGCGCATAGCGAGTTCTATTTCCTGTTGACGGTTGGTTCAATTAATGACGGGTCAACATCACCTTAAGGGTGGTGGGCCCAGGTATTAAGGACCGAATTGGGAGATGCAAGTTGGACTTGCAAGGCGGAATGTGTTCCCGCTTCTTTTTATCGGAGTTGCAGATTCTCATATTATTGGGATGTAACAAAGATAAGGAAGGAGATCCCAGATCTTGCTGAGATATAGTGGTAAGTAATCTCTTACATTGAAAGTGATTAAGGGTGAACTTTCAGTGTTGACAAGGCAAGACAACTTTGATATAAAAAATTCCTAAATCAAAGAAAATTATACATTTATGCAAATTTTCTTATTTCAGATAATCCTTCTTTAATCCCACTCAATGTTATACTCAATAATAACCAGTTGAATATCATGGATTGGACCTATGATCCAGATATTGTACTTGCAATTGGACACATAATGTATGTGGTTGCAATGTGCAAGTTTCCTCATAATAATGAGGAATGATAATTACATAAGACAATAGGACTAAAACCCTAGGGTTTGTATGTCTCTGTAAGTCTTGATCTCATCGAATGTACTTTTGAAGTGACATGTCGATAATGATCATAATAATCAAATAATCCTTATAAAAATCTAAGAAGATATTCCTAGCATACATATGTGCTCTCGACATATAATCATGAATGACATGGTTCTCTGCATTATGCAGAATGGCGGCTCTATAGGAGATGATGTATTCAAATTGTTTGAGTACCTACCCGAACCTAAGTTTTAAGAGTTAAATGGATGTAGATACGATGAGTGTCATCATTCTACTATCTATACTCTAGTCATTCATGAAGCTTCATAATATTCATATTGTATGAATTGAATGAAGCATGTATAAATGTTACTCTTATATTGAAATCTTTTTGAATTCAACATAAGAGATCCTTTGTCTTAAGCAATGGTTGTTTATAGATAAAGGGAGCACAGTGGAAGCATGGATTAGACCCAAGTAAGAAGTATAATCAAAGAGTTGACTGTACTTCTATGACTTCCATATGACATCCAAAGAGTTGGATGACTGCCAATACTACAATAAGTTGAGGTGTTGATAGTATGACTATAAAATCTATCTAGAATCCTTAGAGAAGGAATCAGATAGTACATCAGAATAATCTACATATAATCATTGAAATTGACATACTTATTAGATAAGATAAAGTCTAATAATTGTATCTCAATCTTCTAATGACACATGCAATCGGTTGCATCTGTATTAGAATATTAGAAATTTGATCTTAAGGTTTAATGGTCATCCATGTTGGAAGTGATGCAATTGTTGCAACAATTTTTCGTTGGATCAATAGACTTCATATTTTCAGTGGGAGCCCTTAGTCTTAGAGAATGTCTCTGAGACCTGAATATTAGAATACACTTATAGTTTATTTCTAAATGTTGGAAATAAACATGAAATTTTGAATAGACCTATCATAAAGAGTTATGATGGAGATATTTCAGATAGTAATCTAACATCTAGTGGACTCCACTAAATTAGAAAATAATGAATGGTTCATTAAGATTTCTAATACTGAAAATTAAACCTCTAAAGATCAATAGGAGGATAAAGATCATTTGACAATGATCTGACATCATGTTTTGGACATATGTCTATTGATGAGATCAATGGAAAAGTAAGAGATGAAACTTTAGAATGTCTAAAATTTCAAAACTTACGTACTTATGCATATTGTATCGAAAGTAAAATGTCCAATACACCCTTCTTTGGGAAAGATGTAAGATGTCAAGGTATTCATGATCTCATACATATTGATGTATGTAAATCATCTATATCATAGTAAACATTATGGATATGTGATATCTATTGATGATTATTTGTGATATGAGACTTCTTCTCTTCACTTAGAAACCTTTGAAATGTTCAAATATTTCACAATTTTGGCTTAGAACCAAAGTTTGAAGGAAGATTAAATGAATTTGATCTAATCTAGGTAGTCAGTACCTATTAGATGAATTCATAGAATACCTTATAGAGATATGAATATCATTTCTATCTCACCCCTCCTAATGAACCTTAACTCAATAGAGTTGTAGGGATATACAATTGATCATGTGTGACATGATTTGATCAATGATTAATCTTAGCATAATTATCTCTTATTTTCCAGGTATATATATGTAGTAGAGACTACATTATATATCCTTAATAAGGTTCCATGTAATTAAGCTGGAATCTTACACTAGAGAGTGCTACTTCATTAGGAAAATAAAGGATGGTATTGGATACCTACTTTATGACCTTAAGATTCTTAAAGGATCTCATATCTGAGAATGTGATTCTTAGATGATGACTCTCTTGAGAATCAAGATGAAAATGAAGTAAAGGAACTCATTTAATCTTGAGATGATAATGAGGCTCCTTAAATCGGAAACTAAAAGGACAATTAAAATGAAACAATAATACCTCTTCAAATAAGTTTGAAGATGGATTCCATGTGTGAATTGAATCTGACAATGATCTAACTTCATATGATGAAGCTTCTAAATATCATGACATGGAAAGATGGATGTTAGCAATAAAAGTCTAATGTAGACTTCATATACAAGTGTTGTATATGGACCCTCGAGGATCCACCTATAAGGGTCAGACCCATTAAGGTGTAAATGGATCTTCAAGAGAAAGAGGAACCTGATGAGAAGGTAGAGACCTTCAAAGCATGGTTCGTAGCCATGAGCTACACACCGAAGAGAAGACATCACTTGCGATGAGACTTGCTCTCCAATGACCTTGCTTTAACCCATTAGAATATTGCTAACTATAGCTACACAACTTGACTATGACATCTTCATGATGTAAGTCAAGATTACATTCCTCTATGAATACCTCTCTGAGGATATTCATATGAAGTAGCCCCCGGGCTTCATGGTTGAGGAAAGCAAGGTGTGCAAGCTAAAGAACTCCATCTTTGGACTCAAATAAGCTTCCTGTAGTTGTAACATAAGATTTGATGAAATTATAAATGTTATGATTTCAGATAAAATCTTGATGAACCATGTGAAGCTTAGTGGGAGTGCCATTGTGTTCGTCGTGCTAAATGTAGATATTATTCTAATCATTTAGAATGATATAAGAATAATAATAAGTGTTTTATAATTTGGTTGTTCCATACCTTGAGACGTGATCTCAAGGATACCTCTTAGATCTTAGTTCTGAAGTTGTTCAGAAGCAAAGAGAAGAGGATATTAAAACCGTCACATTAGTATTACACCTTGGACATATTCCATTTTCTGGAAAATTCCAAGAAAAGGCTTCTTTCCCTTAAGATATGGTACTGACCTATCTGAAGGGATAGCATCTTAAAGAGTTGAAGAAGTGAATGCTAGAACTGCTTACACGTGTGCATCAGTTATGAGAAGCTGAATGTATGCTAGATGTGTACAAGAACCAGATGTCTACCATGCAGTGGGAGTAGTAAACTGTTACTAATCCTACTGTGGAGAAAAAAAACACTTGATTGCAGTAATAATAATATAATAATATCTTCAAAGATGATGAAACTTAGAGATAGTGATCTCAAAGTCTTATCTTCAAAAGGTTTAAGACCTTGTAGATAGTGATCTATAAGGGTATTAACTGTAGATACCTTAGGAGATAGAGATCTCCAGGAATGAAGGTATTCTAATAAGGATTATGGGAATACTGGTTATGATAATTAATAAGATGTAGTGTCAAGGACACTATAACCGACAAAATTGAGTATTGGTTGCATAAGATGCAACATTCGCATTGGATGCGAGCACTGTTACTAGGGGATATGCAAGTGCCGTAAAAGGACTTGGCGTAGTCTCTTGGGAATAGAGTGACTGATCAACTTACCTAGCTATTTTCTAAATAGCCTATGATTGTCCATGAGTGTGGGTTTAAATGATTAGCCCATTAATGGCTCTTTGGGCTAGTGGGAGATTGTTGGACATGCGAGCCCACGGCGAGCCATTATGCAATAAATGTTATTGCGAATATCATTCCCTGATCTGAAATGAAGAATAAATATTTTGCATAATGGGTCCCTTAGTACAATTAGGGTTATGTACCATGGCCATCTTAATGATCATACAGCTGTTGATTCAATTATTGAATCATAGAGGCTGGTGCTTGGATGAATATCTAATGAGTTAGATTGAGGACTCATCAAGCACCGTCAAATGATTGTTAAGAGATGATCTCCAGCCTGAGTAGGAGATGGCAATCCTATCTCAGTTAGGCTGACATCTAACTGACCTCTTGATGCAGGTCCTCTGCATAGGAATAGAGATTCAGAGGTGTCAGATGAGTTAGGTCAAAGAGTCGACTTAACGAGATCGAGATAACCAAAGTCCTATATCGTATGCTGTCATGATATAGGCACGCATCCTCTGACCGGAGATAGACGTGTTACTATATGTCTGAGTATGTACATTTGGCAGACCAATAGGTGGATGACCAAATCAAGGTCTATACACCAGCGCGCTGGTGTGCATATAAGGGCATATGAGTAATACGATCTCTCAAAGGGATCATATAGGTTCACTACTGAACCGGAAGACATGAGCTCACTCATGAAATATAGGGAAGAATCAAATTCCGTGCGCACGGTCGTCTCGCTTTGGAAGCTTGACTGAATTTGTATGTTTGATATATACTTTTGGAAAGTATATGATCAAGACCTAGGTATGATATATGTTTTTTGGAAAATATATGATCGATACCAACTCCCAATGATCAAAATGAGAAACTTACTGACAAAACCCTGATGTAGACAGTATAAAGTTGATCTAATACTTCGGGTTTATTCTGAGTCTTCCATATGCAGGATGTACATGTATTGGGAATAGCTGAGGGTGATGTCATCATAAATGATTGTATAACCATGACGCTTCCATTCCTAGGGAGTGATGAAAGGGGTCTGGATTTTAGTGACTCCTCTCAGTAGAAGTAATCTGATCTTGATCCAAATGTTGGACATTGATCTGAATGTGATTCAGATTCAATGAGAAGATTAGATTTGCGGTCTTGATTTAATCAAGCATCTATGGGAGGCCCGAGATCTGGATTTGAGATGTAATCTCAATATCCAAGTCACTATACGTGGAACAATACAATCGCCCTGTCCTTATCTCCAAGTATTCGCGGAGAAAGCGCATTATCCTTGAAAGAGTTCATGGATAATTCTATTGTTGATACATGTATCCGAGCATTGAGAAAATAGATAATTAAATATGATTTAAGTATCATGAATAATATGAATTTGATTCATATTATAAGGAGAGTTATCTTAGATAATTAAATGTGATTTGATTATCAAAGACGTAAATAATATGAATGTGATTCATATTATTTGAGCACATGAGAATAAGTTATCCAATATAATTAAATGTGATTTAATTATTATGGATAAGAATAATGTGGATAGTAATATCCAATTATTTATAATATATTATAAATGTGATTTATAATGTATTAGGGAGAGATAATTATAATTTATATTTGTTGATTAATTATTAATGTGTATTGGATACACATTGTCTAATTAATTGAAAATGTAAATTATATTTTGTTTTGGGTTGTGAATGTGATTCACAATTTTCCAATGTCAAGATTGTAATATTACCAAAATTAATTGTGAATTATTTTTGGTGAATAAATACCAATAAAAGTTGTTGGAAATAAATAATGGAGAAAATCAAGGAGGCATGCAATCTCATGGAAATCCATGAGATTGCCTCCATAAGGAAGGAGGTGGGCGGCACCCAATTCCTATATGGAATGGGTGGCCGTCCCCCCTTGGATGTACATGGAGATGTAATCTCCATGTATATTCTCTCCTTATTTATTTATGTGATTTGGGATTGATTTATATTTGATTTTATCAAATATATTTTAATCTAAATTAAATCACAAGTTGTTGGCTTTTACCAACAACAATCTTGACCATTGGATTGACATAAATCAATCTCATCCATTGATTTTATATGTCCCATGGATTGAGATCCATGGATCCCAAAACCCTATAAATAGAGAGGCATACCCATGCTCTCTCTTTACACACAATGCTTGAGAAGCACATCTCTCTCTCTTTCTCTCTACACGCCTACTCTCTCTTCCTCTCATGGCCGTCCACCATGGATGCGCTAGAGAGGTTCTCCATCGCCGCAGCGTCGTCGTTATGCTGCCCGATCGTCTGCTCATGGATCTCCGTCTACTTCAGTGCGCCTCGCTCGTGAAGAAGACGTCGGATCTCGTGTGTCGAGATCAGGAGATCCGCCGCTTGGATCATCAACATGGATTGCGAGAGGCATGTGGTTCATCCCTGCGCTTGCAAGCGTCTCCTCCGTCGAATCAGACTTGAGACAGGAGGTCTCTTACTTTAGAGACTCGATCGCAACCATGCTTTAAGAGGTAATCCTATTACTTGTTTGTGGTTTAGACGAAACGACCCGAGAAGTGTTCTTGGATCATGTGGTTTCATCGCATGAAAATTTTTTTAAATTCCGTCGCATCGAGCAACTAATGCGACTAGTCGTTCCTCGTCGTATTCGATGCGATGCTCACACTTCCGTGATGCGCTTGAGGATCTAACCATATCCTTCACTAAGAGGGATAAATAATGCCTTGTGTTCACACCATATCTACTTAGAGCACGACAGTAAGACATCCCACGAGTTTCAGCCCAAGCTAAACCCTAATCTCCGAGAATTTGTCATGAAAGAGATCACGAAGTGGTATGATACTGGCTTTATTTATGCCATATCTAACTCTAAATGGGTAATCCCATTGCACGTGTTTCCCAAGAAATCTGAAATTACAATGGTTACTGATGATTGAGGAGAAGAGATCCATACTCAAGTACCTACATCATGGCATATATGTGCAGATTATCGGCTACCGAGAAAGATCACTTTCCTCCACCCTTTATTTATCAAGTTCTCAAAAGATTGGCATGGAAGGAGTTCTTTTGTTTCTTAGATGGGTACTCTAGGTACAACCAAGTGGCGATCGCTCCTGAAGATCAAGAGAAAACTACATTTACTTGTTCGTTTGGCACATATGGTTTTATGCATATACCCTTTGGATTATGTAACACATACGCTACATTCCAATGTTGTGTGTTACTTGTGTTCGTCGATATGGTGGGTAGTTTTCTGGAGGTTTTTATGGATGATTTCTCAGTCTATGGTGATAGTTTTGATGCATGTCTCTTGCATTTAGGCCGAGTACTGTAGAGATGTCATGAAGTGAATTTATTGCTATCATGGGAGAAGAGTCACTTTTATGGTGACCGAAGGGATTGTGTTGGGGCCACGTCGTCTCTAATCGAGATACAGAAGTTGACCAGCTAAGGTGGATGACATTGCTAGACTCAAGACACTGAAATCATTGAAGCAAGTGAGATCTTTTATAGGGCATGTCAGATTCTAGAGAAGATTTATTCAGGACTTTAGTAGGATTGTCCGACCTCTCACCAAACTGCTAGATAAGGAGACTGATTTCATTGTGGATAACAATGTCTTCCAAGCCTTCAATCAATTGAAAGATCTGGTCACTAAAGTGCATGTCCTACAACAGCCAGATTGGTCTCCCCCCTTTGAGATAATGATAGATGCGTTATACTTTTCCATTGGGGCTATGTTGGGACATCACAGGGATGGATTACCTTATGCCATACAACATGCCAATAGACATTAGATGAGCCACAGAAAAAATATGCAGTTACAGAGAAAGAGTTGCCGATAGTGGTTTTCACCCTCGAGAAGTTCAGGTTTCACCTTCTCGGTACCAAAGTTATTTTATTCACTGACCACTCTGATATCATGTACTTATAACAAACGAAGGATGCCAAGTCACGACTGCTCCGTTGGATCCATGTACCCCAGGAATTTGATTTTTAGATAAGAGATAAATCTAAAGTTAAGAATGTGGTAGCAGATCATTTATCCATAATTGAAAGTATAGAGACTCCGTTGAGTAATGTACCGATTACAGATACATTTCCTGGTGAATCAATTTAAGTGTCGTATTACTCCCCTAGTATGCCGAAATGTGAACTATCTCATCTCTGGGAAAATTCCAAAAGATTGGATGTGAGTAAAGAAAGACTAGTTTTTATCTGATATTCATTTCTACCAGTGAAAAGATCCATACCTATTCAGGGAAGGTATGGATTGCATTTGGCATCAGTGCATTCCTCAATAGGAGTACACCAGTGTCCTTGAGCATTGCCATAAGCTTGAAGCAAGAGGACACCATTATGGAAGTAAAACGGCACTGAACGTATTACAGTGTGGCCTCTGGTGGCCTACACTATTTAAAGATGCCGCAACATATGTGGAAGGTTGCATTGACTGTGAGAAATTGGGAGGAACCATTAGTTCAAAGGATTCGATACCAGTAAGATTCATCCAAATATCTGATGTATTTGATGCCTGGGTGATGAGCCGAAAATTTGATAGAAGGTGGAAAAATATAAAGAGTCATAGTCCCTAATCAACCGAATTGGTCATAAGAAAAACCAACCCCTAAACAGATCAAACAATCAAAGGATGTAAGCTGTTAGCTATTTTTATTTACCTGGTATAGCTACCAGGATCGAACACAAGGAGCGCAGTTGAAAAACTCAGTAGTCAAATTTCAAAGATAAAATGATTTTTAGTGGTTTTTAATTTTTGAAATTTTTAATTTTAATAAAACAAACAAGCACAAAAATAAAGAAAACAATCACATCACTCTTTTTGGGATTTTTCAAAATGACCAAAAAACTCAAAAAATAAAGCTAAAAATATTTTTTGGTTTTCTAGGTTTTATAGTGTTTTTGGTAATTTTTATGGAATTTTTAAATATTTTTATAATTTCATAAAAATCAAACAAGGCTCAAAACTCAAAACAGTGCACATCAAGGACCAAATTGCAAATTAAAAATGTTTAAAATGCCCCAAGGTCCTAATTAGCAATTTCTGATAAAATAGAAGTGTAAAGCCACAAATAGAAACTGAAATCACAATTTTTGGATTTTTTTTGATTTTATATGATTTTTATAAGTTTTTGGTTGTTTTGTAATTGTTAGGGTTTTTGTAATGAATTTTCAAACAAAATTAAAACTAGAGGTAAAGCACAACAAACCACAAACACGGGAATTTTTATAGAATTTTTAAAAGATTTTTCAATTTTTTAATTTTTCTAAGGCAAATAGGGTCCTTTTTAGGGGTTTTTGAATTTTTAAAAATAATAAATGCTAATAAAACAACCCACCAAAATTACATAAAGACTACACACTAACAAGAGATAATGGTAATTTTTATGCATTTTTTAAGGTTAATTTAATAATGATTAAGTCCAACAAAAAGCATGCAATTAATCATAGTTCATAGGGACCAAATCACAATGATTTTAAGTATATAGACCAAACAAATAACACAATATAAAAGCCCATGGTCAATTCTGCAAATAGCCTAGTCAATTCACGTACATGCTCAATATCCAACGCATATGGGTATAAATGCAATTTCTAAAAACTTGACATTCATTCATTAACAACATAAAAGTTCATAGCAGAAAGTGCAAATATCTCAAAAATCACATGAGGACACGTGCTTCAGACTTAGGGGGACTAAAGTGCAAATATCTAAAAGTGTGAGGTCCAAACTGTAAATATTCTTAACTACACATTTTATTTAAAAGGGCTAAATATAAAAATAGAGATAAGCGAGGGCACGAGGGAAATATACCCAGGGGGTACGTGTCGCACGCTGGAAGCGACTCTAACATGTGTCTCTGATTTGTTGCAACACATCTGACGGCTCAGGATCTGTCGCGAACGTATGCATCTGATGTGCCATGCTCTAAAGTTTCCATTGTCCGGTGGCTGAGATACAATCTGGCAGAAGCGCGGTCATCCAACGGCGGAAGGAGGGTCTGTAAGAACCAACCCCCTGCGAACTTCAACCGAGCATCGGAGGGTATCTGATGCTCCAATGAAGGATCGAAAAGGTCCGACAGTGTCGTGAAGCTGTTCTGCATCGAACGAGGGGCTCCGATGGGCGGGATAACAAGCGGATGGGCGTGACGATGAGAGCCCCCTAGAGCAGCTCCGCTGGAGCAACTGGAGGTCCGAAGTTGTTTCCTCGCACGCATCTGTGCCTGCAAAGGGTATAGAGGACTCAAGTCTATGCTTCGGTCCTGGTTATTGCTTCAGAAGATAAGGGAAGCAGGGTGATATGGAGTTCGATCTCCGACGAAGGCGGAGGAAGGAGATCTGGAGCCTAATATCGACTTGATGGCAGAGTCGTAAGATCATCAGGTTGCGTAAGAAGGTGTAGGGTGAGTCGAGGAGGTGATATGAACGGATGTAAGTGGGTAGCGGAGCTCCGACCAGCGGGTCGGATCTTACGAGCGACGGAAGCGACAAAATGGACATGATGGGTCAAAAGCGGAAATGCATAGATATAAGGCGATACCTGAAGGTTCAAATGAATTCCAAGGTTTCAGATGAAGGTGGGCATCGAGGTCTTGGCCTCAACTGAGCTGCGGCTGGCTAGGAGGCTTCATGCGGTGGAGCTCCGACCACGTCATGAGCTACAAGCCTCCAGGTACCTCCGGCGAATCCTAGGTACTCCTCCAACTATTGTTACTTCGATAAAGGTGGATATGGGTCTGTGGTGGCACGAGGGACGAGCTTTGGTGTTGTGGAGGCGAGAGGAGATGATTTATAGGCTGCTCAAGGGTCCCAAAAGATCAGAACGATATGCGGAACCCTAGGAAGATCAGGCTGCACCTAGGGATCTGCGAGGATCATGGATGTTCGGGCTTCAATCGTGCGTAGAAATTGAGCCAAGAAGTGGTCGGGTTCGGGCGTAAAAATTCGGAGAAAAAGCTCCAACGAGAGGGAAGCAATCCGACCCAATCTGGAGGAGACCGCTTACTGGGGTCAACGGTCCGATGTGGACCAATAAGAAATTAGGATGTACAAAAATAAAAGAAAATAGAATAAAAAATAGTATATGAATTTAAATTAAAAAGTATGTAAAATAAAAAATGTTTACTATTTTATAAACTATTTTTTAATTTTAATTTTTTCATGAAAAATAAAATAATGTATATATATAGTATATAGTATTATATACAGGTATAATATACATATGTATTATGTACACGTATTTTTATTTTATTATTTTTACAAAATACCTTTATTTTATATTTATTAAAAACATGATTTTAGGAGTATAAAATAATTTTTATTTTATTTTTATAAATTATTTAAGGGTGCAAAATATATAGTGAATGTAGTATGTATATGTGTATTTTGTACAAAGGTTTGCTATATACAAGGGTGTAAAAAAATAAAATAATTTATTTTATCAAAAATAAATGAATATTATGTACATGTATAGGTGATATGTACATACATAGTGAACCCTTATCTCTCTCTACTTATTTTCTTTTGCGATCAGGTCAAGACTTGACTTTCTCTTGGGGTTTGGGCCACTTTGTATTTATTCTAAATACATCCTTCTTTCTATTTTCCCTTTATTCTTTTATTTTTGCAAAATAAATGTTAAATGTGAGATATTAACACTGACATGAAAAATGCTAAATTATTGTATTTACATGTATTTACAGGTGGTTTTGCCTAAAAGAAGAGTTAAAATAAAAGAATAAAGAGTGAGGATCATTGATTCATCACCCTCCTATACTTTACCTTTACTAGTCCCTTAGCAAACACTTATTTGAAAAATAAGTGAACACAAGAAGGAAAGAAAAAAAAAGAAAAAGCATCAAGGTTGATTATTAAACTTATCTTTGTTAAATTGGAGTATGGAGCTCGGTCAGAACTTTGGATTATAAGTTTGGAGGAACCTTATGGGTAAATAGGTTTAAGACTCAACATCCTCTAAGCTCCACAATTCTATGGTCAAGACTACTCAATAAACCAGGTCAGAACAAGTTTTCATATGCAAACTCCAATGACTATGCATCTTTCCTTGTACCATGTAAGTGATATGTAGCTCCTCACCTCAGAAATAACAAAGAAACAACCTCCCTCAACAAGGTAACTCTAACTCCCTAGTGTAGCAGCTCTTTCCTCGAGGAGCGGGGTATTCCCTTCTAAGTTCAAGTTCAACCAACTCAAGAAGAGGGGGAAAAGGAGAATGGACAATGACCAATGTAGCCATGTATCCCTTGGAGAAAAGCAGTGTAGCTAAGTCTTCAGCTGCAAGCTTCCATGAGATGAGAAGGTGGAGTACATAAGCTTTGCTTATTCACTATATACACCCTGACATGCATTTTATTTTCAATTAGGCCTGTCCACTTTTTTGGAGTTTTTTTAATTTTGCACATTTTTTGATGTGCATCTATACAACATATTTTCAGGTGCAGCATGTACATAAGGAGTTTTTCCTCTTGAGCCAGTAGACTATCCCTCTTTTGAAGTATTATTGCTACCCACAGACTCCTATCGTTAGACCTCAATGCCACTAGACTAGGTTGAGATGCACATCCCTCCCTAGAGGAAGATGAGAGGTTCCGGCTAGTAGTATTACACTCGTATGCTACCCCAAGCCAAAGAATTCTGCCTCCTCACCACCTCATCTGTGTTGAGCTACGTGTAAGGTGCGTGTCCAAGTCAAGCTATTGTCTCTAAGAGTCATGCGTGCATTGTTAAGTGCTCTTCTTAGACTCATCAAGATGACATGTGAACATAGCCTAGTGGACTCAAAGAATTAAGTCATTGTGGACCTGAAAAAATCTCTACCCCAACTCCTATAAGGTTCCTCTGAAGTTAAGTGATTTAAGGTCTTAACAAGCTCCATTTTTCAATTTAATTCCAGACTAGTTTAAATGTAAACTATGATTCCGAAGAATATACAAGCAAATATGTACAAAGCTCTTTTTGAAACATTTTTCAAAATATGCAAATTTTTATGAAATTTTTTGAATGCAAGGAAGAAGGGAAAGTTTTGCAAAATATTTGCAAACATTTGCAAACAGATTTTTGCAAACATTTATTTTCCAAACATTTTTTCAAAAATTTTGTACTATATACATAATTTTGATACACAAATATTTACAAAGACTTTACAAGCAAAGTATTTTTACAAACATTTGTACAAAAATAATTTTTACAAAATGTTTGTACAAGCATTTACATACAAATTTTTTAAAACTTTTTGTGATTTTTAGTTTTTTTGTGATTTTTAGCCATATTTATTTATATACACATTACTCAAAGAACGAGTTATGACTAAAGTATATATACAATATATATACCACCCTCTATACTTAGCTCGAACGATGTCCTCGGAATGATCAAAGAGCGATGAAAGTAAGGCATAACTCATGCTGTGTATTGGGAAGTGAAAAGAATGCTATACTGTAACAACGAATAAAAAGAATGTAATGAATAGATGTTGGTGATCCCCCTATACTTAGGATCAAGTAATCCGAAGTATAAAAGACTGTACACAAGGGGAAAATTGAGGGATAGGATGTACAGGGTTTACTTCCCCTATACTTAGGGTAAAATATCACTAAGTATAGAAAGCAAAACAAAGACAAAAAGAATCAAATGAATAATCACATGTCTGAGACCCCCTATACTTATGGTAAAGCATACCCTAAGTATAGCATAATCAAAAGATGAAGATGGGGTATTAGAAAAAAGAATGAATGATATGGACAACTGGATCTATACAGATGTGGGGAAGAAGTGATAAGAAGGTATGAGATGCATATGATGTGAGTCAAAGACCACATCTCGTACAAAATGAATAGGGGCAATGTTAACAATCAGCGGATCATGATCTATATATGGCTTCAGGCGCTGACTGTTAACCCGAAAGGTGGAATCAGATGACAACTCAGATATGTCGATGCTTCCGTTGTCGTGCACCTTTCTGACCAAGTATGGCCCCTTCCATTTGCTTTGTAATTTCTCTAAAGTAATCTCAACCTAGCATTAGACAACCATGTCTCTGGTTCATCTCAAACTATTTATGGCTGATATGAGAATCATGCCATATCTTCACTCTCTCCTCATAATGTAGGCTACTTGAAAAGGTTGTCTCTCTCAATTCCTCCAGGGCTGCCAACTTTGCTTTTCTCTGATCTCCTAGACTCTTGGGATCCAATAATAACTCAGTGACTGCCCAAAGTGACTCATTGCTTGATTTCCATAGGTAAATGGCATGGCTTGCATAAACGAGATGAAAGGGAGATGTACCCAAAGGTATCTTGAAGGAAGTTCGATAGGCCCACAAGATCGAGTCCAAAAGCTGTGACCAATCCTTTCGGTCTGGGCGGACAACCTTCTGTAATATCGTCTTGATCTCCCTATTCGATACTTCAGTAAGACCATTGGTCTGAGGGTGATATGGAGTGGCAAAACAATGGTCGATGCTGAACTCGTTAGAAAGGGCCCTTACCTTGTCGTTGATAGAGTCCCCCCGTCAGATATCAAAACTCTAGGTACCCCGAATCGTGAAATGATATTCTTCCTCAAAAATATGCACACGATCTTAGCATCTGCGGCTCGGGTGGGGATGGACTCAGCCCAATGACTCTCATAATCCATAGCAAGCAAAATGTACTCAAATACCTGACTCTTAGGGAATGGACCCATGAAATCGATGCCCCATGCATCAAAAACCTCACATAAGTGAATGGGATGCATCAACATCATATCACGCAATCCGCAAGTGCCCATCCTCTGATAGTCAGTACACCTGTTTACGAATTCATCAGAGGCCTTGAAGAGGGTAGGCCACCATAGGCCGGATTGGAGAACTTTTTGTGTCGTTCTCCTCTCAGAATGATTTCCTCGTGCCTCAAGCTTGTGGCAGTAAGTGACGATGTTGTGGTGCTCCTCTTAAGGAATGCATCGATGCCATACACTATCCCCCCTTCATGATAAAGGGTGGAATCATCCCAGTAGTACGACTTGGCCTTTACAAGGAAGGTCTCAAGTCACTGTTTGGGCCAACCTTGTGGAACTTTCTTGGCGCAAAGATAGTTCACAATGTCAACGTACCATGGAAGCGAGGTGATAACAAGAATCGCCTCATCTGGAAAGGTCTCTGTAATAGGTGCGATCTGATCAGAACCCTCAAGGTTCTCTAAACTAGAGAGCTGATCCGCCACTACATTCTTGACTCCAGGTTTATCCTTAATCTCATTATCAAACTCCTGGAGTAGAAGGATCCATCTGGTCAATCTCGCTTTGGCATCCTTCTTAGCCATAAGGTATCGGTTGGCGGTGTGATATGTAAAAATGGTCACTCTAGATCCAAGAATGTACGATCTGAACTTATCTAAAGCAAAGACTATGGATAGCATCTCATTCTTGTCACAATATAATTCCGCTAAGCGACATCCAAAGTCTGGCTAGTGTAGTGAATGGCAAAAGGTAGTCCATCCCTCCTCTGTAATAGCACAACCCCTATGGCAAAATCAAAAGCATCCGTCATGATCTCGAATGGGAGAGACCAATCGAGTGGTTGAAGGACAGGAGCCACGACAACTAATCCTTTGAGAGTCTCAAATGATTTCAAACACTTATCGTCTACAATGAACTCGGTGTCTTTGGTCAGCAAATCAGTAAGAGATCAGGCAATACAACTGAAATCTTGAATGAATCGTCGGTAGAAACCGGCATGCCCCAGAAAAGATCGTAACTGTCACAAATTAGACGGTGGATTGAGTTTCTTGATGATATCCACCTTTGTCGGATCGACCTCCATGCCCATGTTGGAGATGATACGACCAAGCATCGTCCCCTGAATCATCATGAAATGACTCTTCTCACAAGATAATACAAGGTTGACCTATATGCAACGCTGAAGTACACTGTCTAGGCAGTCAAAACAAGCATCAAACCCATTGTCGTAGATCGAAAAGTCATCCATGAAGACCTCTAAACAATCACCCATCATGTTCGAGAAGATGGAAAGCATGCACCTTTGGAATGTAGCAGGGGCATTACATAAATCAAAGCACACCCGTCTAAAAGATACATCCCAAACAGAGAGGTGAATGTAGTTTTCTCCTGATCTTCAGGCACTATGGCCACCTGGTTGTACCCTGAGTACCTGTTAAAGAAATAATAGTGACTCTTCCCAGCTAGACTCTCGATAATCTGATCAATAAATGGTAGTGAGAAATGATCTTTCTTGGTGGCCTGATTCAATTATCTGTAGTCCACACAGACCCTCCAATAAGTAGGTACCTGAGTAGCTATCTCCTCTCCAAACTCACTCAAAACTGTGGTGATACCCGTCTTCTTGGGTACCACATGCAATGGACTAACCCACTTGGAGTTAGATATGGAGTAGATAAAATCAGCGCTCCACCACTTTGATATTTCCTTCATAACTACATCTCGAAGATTCGGTTCAGCCTTCGCTGGAACTCACACGTTGGCTTGACGTCCTCCTCAAGATAGATGTAATGGGAGCACAGAGCCAGACTTATTCCCTGGAGATCGGCTACACTCCATCCAATCACCTTGTGGTTTCTTTCAAGAACCTCCATCAAACGAGATTCTTGATCTCCAGGCAAATCCCTTAGATAATGACTGGGAACATCTCTGCAGCGAGGTCTTCAGTTTTGGATAAGTGGGAGCTGGAAAATCTGGCTTCTGAAATGTCTGAGTGAAGGCTACCATATCTGCATGGGAGAACTCTCTCTACATCTGTGATTTTGACGAAGATGACCTTGCTGATAAATCTGTCGACTATACTGGCTCGCTCTCCGCCCTAGCTGTCGGCTCTGTAGGAATCATACATGGTAAATAGTCATCAAACTCCTCCCAATCTATGTTTGAATCTAAGGGATATGAATCAAAATCACAAGAAATAAAATCTGCCTCGCTATCCAGGTCGCGATCACCAGCCTATATGGTGTCTTGTACCCTGAGTGCACTCCTTGAACTCTTATCACTTGTCATCTGAAACTCTAGAATGTCTGAAGTGGTGACAAGAGCTTGTGCTGTTGGGTCTGCCCAAACTGCTTCATCATATGTGATCACAAAGTCGCACTTATGGTGGACGTCTTGCTCTACATCTGTCATCTGCTCGGAATCACTCATCTGTTCAGAGCAAGCCGAATCTCTCGCTCTAGTCTCCTCGATCGTCTCTATTTGTACACCTTCGCCCTCGACGTGAAAGTATACCTTCCCGCTATCATGATCAGATACCGACTTGGCTGTGGCCAAGAGTAGGCGTCCTAGTATGATGGGGGTATCAATCAGAAATTCAGGGATCTCCATGTCTAATACAACAAAGTCCACACGGAATTCCAGGCCCTGAATTGTGACAACCATGTGCTTGAGTAATCTTTTCGGCCTCTTGACAGATCTATCAACAAACTGAAGGACTGTCCTGCTCTATCGAAGAAGGACAAACTCGAATCGATCGAGTAAGGCGGCCGGAAGAAGGCTAATCGAATAGCCGCTGTCTAATAGAGTATGATCGAACGACTACTTTTGGATATGTCATTTGACATATGGAGCTCCTGCATCAGGTGTCTTAGCTGGCAACCGGTTCTGAATCGTGAAGCAAGTGGCACGAGTAAGCACATGGATCTCTACATTGTGGTTCCTTCTCTTCCTGCGGAAAGTGGTCTTCTCTCTCAAGTTCTTCTGGAAGAGAGGGATGTGCTCTAGTGCCTCCTTTAGAGTCAGTTGTATCTGGAATCGATAAATCATCTGCCGGCTAAACTCTAATTGGTGACTCTTTTTGGGGTTCATTTTTGGTCCCCTTTCCTAAGCGGAGTGATTAAGGGATGGGGATGGAGGGACTGTCTCCAGAGAGATGACGGTCAGGAATATGTTCCTGAGCATGTAGTAGAATAAAATCCATACCGAGATCATCATGCAACATAGATGGACTCATAGGGGATGCAGAAACCTTTCCTTTATTCATATTTTTGTTCTTTTCTTTTTTTCCATTTTTTGTATTTTTCTATAGATGTCCTGAGATACAAACTGAGGTAACACAACTAGAGGGAAATTGGTGTCATCAGTACCACCCACAACATCTGGTCTTGCGGCATTAGCACTGCACTCTGGCCAAGCAACTGGAATACTGGTGGCCTCAACACCACCGTCTACAACTGGAAACACAACAACCTTAGTACCGTCGGATGGATCAACATCCTTGGTGGTTTTAGCACCACCGTCATCATAATCATGAGCGGCATCAGCGCCGCTTCCATCCTCATCTAGCGCTCCGAAATCTCCTTAGGGTTGTCATTCAGACGAGTCGCTGCCGGATGGCATCCTACTACTTCTAAGTGTCACAAAATCAACATCAAATATATAGGAAGAAATATCACCCAAAGTATCACTAGGAGTGGTGGTCTCTGTAAACCGTACCTGCTCGGATTTTCTCTTCAGATTGTTCAAGTTAGGTTCAATATGAGCTTGTATGGTGGCCTTGCCCTTGATAATCTCCCTCATTTCCTACGGAACTCGTCCATATCTCGTTGGAAGGATGCCTGCTTGTCAGTGAGTAAGAAAGCGAGGTTAGCAAGGGATGGGTTCTCACAAAAAGGTGCATGAGAACCAGACGAGTTGCCTTGATGGAAATGAGGCTGAGACTACTGATGCTGCTGGTAGTGAGGATGAGGAGGAGGCTGGGAATACTGAGAATGTGGTTGTTGCGACTTCTTCCACTTATGTGCATGGTATGAGGGACAAGGACCCTGCTGTTGGTGGGAGGACCCTGCTCATGCTCAAGGTGTGGTGGGGGAAGGGTTGCTAGGGGTTGATCCGACTGGTAAACCACCATCTAGGTGTCTGGAGATGGGGGTGGCTGCTGGTAGTGCTGGGGCGGCTGGACCAGCTCTGCCTGGATGTGGTGATGGAGGTATGCGGCAGAAGGCTGGGTAGAGCTGCTCCCCAGATCGGCCCGTGACCTGAGATGGGGCTAAGAAGCTGTCTGTACCTCATAGAGGCACATGATCTCAGTTTTTAGGTCACTCAGTGTCTGTGCCAACTGATCAATCTGGTTCAAAACCTGGCACTATTTCTTCTCTATGATCTCGATGCGGTCCAGCTTCTCGCTGATGATGCCCATGTCAACAGCTGAAGACTCGGCCTGTGCTACTGCTAACGACGAAGTAGAAGGACCGACATCGATACATGTTATCCTCTAATATGAGACGACCTGTGGGAGGGGCTTCCCCTGAGTGTAGACTCGGGTCTGGGACATCACCGTGTAGTTCTCCGCCATCTCCTCATAGATGGCCCAGACCTGGTCCTCGTCCTTGGAAAAATAGGACCCTCCACACGAGGCATTCAAAGCCCTATAAATCCGATGTCAGCCCATAGAAAAGCTCTAAACACGGTTGGGCTTGGATATCTCGTGATGTGAACACCGTTCGATGAGCTCTCTAAATCGATCCAAGCCTTGTGGAACTGCTCGTTTGGGATCATTGTGAAGTTGTTGATCATTGCTCGCACTGCGTTGGTCCGGACAAGTGGATAGTACTTGTTCAAGTACTCGGTCAGTAGCTGCTCCCATGTGGTAACATACCTCCCCAAATGCTTCAGCAAGTATGCTGCTCTGTCAACTAGGGAAAATGGGAAGGCGATCATCTTGATCGTGTCCTCGTCCACAAGTCTGTCGTGGACGGTGCTGCAAATCATCTCAAATTCCTGCAGATGGAGGTGCGACTGCTCGGTGGCTAGCCCATGGAACTTGGGAAACAACTGGATAGTCTGGGGGCAACGCTCGAAGTTGCCAAGGATCTCTAGAAGCATAATCCATCTATGTATGAGGGTTGCATCAGGGTTGTGCAATTGACTCATCGTCCGTAGTGGTCTGGCTAGCTCTTACGACTACTCCGGTCATCCGTCTCCGCCCTCCTGGAATGGTATCTCTCCACCAGCTGGTCTCTACGGCTCTGCTCTGCCTGCTTGCATCTACGTCAGCTCTCTCCTCACCTTGGCAAAGAAAGCTCCCTGGTCCCGAATCTGACATTGCATGGTCTCCAGGGAAGTAAGTAGTGTGTTGTTGATGGCGGCCTAGTCTAATACATATGTTGATCCATGTTGCTTCTCATCAATACATCCCTCACTGCTGGCCATATCTCCGATCTCTACAAAGGCAAAAGACCCCAACTAAGGTGTTGTTTAATGGACGAATAGTTGTGTTGTCCACTGCTCGAGCACCGTAGGAATGTAGGGTGGTCGAGGGAGAACAAGGTGGTAGCAAACTCGGGTTCAGAGAGAGGGTCTGAGCTCTCTGAAGCCGTCCTAGATGAATGAAGAGGAGTGCTCGGAAGCGATGCTATCAAAGGCAACCTAAGGGACCTCCTTCCCATCATCTTGATATAGGGATTTATGAAGATGGGATCTGGAATGCAAATAATATAAGAATTTAAACCCCTTGTTTACCTACTCAACACGAGCTGATGACCATGAAAGATCGGTTGTTAATCTTGTCTTTTTTATTAAGGTGACAGCAATCTGTCAGAGCGATTAATGGAGCTGTTGGAAACCCAAAGCTCCCAGGAGACAGGCCCGAATCTTGCAGCTAGTTTTTCCCAGCCAGTATGGATGCAGACCGTTTACCGGCTACCCGGTCTGCCCAATCTGCTAAGGAAATCCCGGACCGATTATCGGCTACCCGGTGAAATCCTCATTAGAGAACAACTACTCACGAGACCAGTAGTCTGAAGAGAGTTTGGGTATGGCTTTACCTAGTGTACGGGTCACTCTCTTGCTGCAGATAAATCAACAAATGAGGGGATGACTCTCCCCAAAACAAAGATTTTTAGGTGAAATGTATTTTTAGGGCTAAGTTTGCATTAACAGTCCCAATTTTATTTTGTTTTCACTTTTTACGTACTTTTCTGAAATAAAACAATGCCTAACGATTTTTTTTGATTTCCTTGGTTATTTTGAGTCCAAAAACAGGGGGAGGAAGTTAAAAAGCTGATGCACGATCAAACACAATGATGTATGCAGAGATAGAAATGTGTACCTGACTCCAACACTCTACATGCAGGGTGATCCGCACATAAAAGTAAAGACATGAAACAAGCTATCTATATGATGCACAAGGAAATCGTCATTAGATGAGCAACTTCTATCATGTGAACCACAAGATCTAACTAGTCAAATATAATACCAGAGTCCGATCTTGGGAGTCACTCGATGCCCGCCACAATGGGTCCAACTAGCGTTGTATGTGACTCCTCACAGCATGTGGTCTAGTATCCAATCAAGCTAACTTTTTCAATTTTATTTTAGCTAAATCCAATTACGATCTATAGGAACAGATAAGCAATTAGGTGTGGTGCCTTAGCTAATTACGAGCACAAGCAAGAAGTCCTAGATCTATGGGCTAAAACCTCGTGAATCAAATAGAAATAAAAGACAAGAAAATGTCAAAAAACCACGATGAGGTCTCCCGAGTGCACCAACACTCGGTGAAACAGACTCCGAGAAGTTCAAGTGTCCAAAGAGTCTCAAAGTCTAATTATTACAAAAAGAGAAGTTTTTGCAAAAATAAAGCTAATCTATGAGCTATAACTAATTGCTAGCTCCTTTTCTCCTCGGATGCGGGCTCCTTCAAAAGAAAACCGAAGCATCCCTCGAGCGGTTCCTTGCACAAAAAGCGAAACATAAAGGTGTCAGAAAGCATTTATAACAAATAGATAAAAATAAAAAATTAAAAACTGAAATATGACTACTAAGCCGTGCTCCTTGGCAACAACATCATTCAGATGAGCCAAAAATCCGATCGACGAGGGTGGAAAAATATGAAGATTCATTATCCCTAATCAATTGAATCGGTCACAAGAAAAATCAACCACTAAACAAATCAAACAATCAAAGTATGTAAGCGGTTCGCTATTTTTATTTACATGGTATAACCATCAGGGTCGAACACAAAGAGCACTGTTGAAAAACTTAGCAGTCATATTTCAAAGATAAAATGATTTTTAGTGGTTTTAATTTTTTTCAAATTTTTATTTTTTAATAAAACAAACAAGCACAAAAAAAGAAAACAATCGCAACACTCTTTGGGATTTTTCAAAATGACAAAAAATACTCAGAAAATAAAGCAAAAAATATTTTTGGGTTTTCTAGGTTAAGAGTTTTTGGTATTTTTTATGGAATTTTCAATTGTTTTTGTAATTTTATAAAAATCAAACATGGCTCAAAACTTAAAACAGTGCATTGCCAGGACCAAATTGCAAATTAAAAATGTTAAAATTCCTCAAGGTCCTAATTAGCAATTCTATGATAAAATAGAAGTTAAAGCTACAAACAGAAACTGAAATAACAATTTTTGAAATTTTCTTTGATTTTATATGATTTTTATAAGTTTTTGGTTGTTTTGTAATTTTTAGGGTTTTTATAATGAATTTTTAAACAAAATTAAAATTGAAGGTAAAGCACAACATACCACAAAAATATGATTTTTTATAGATTTTTAAAACATTTTTCAAAATTTTAAAATTTTTCTAAGGCAAACAAGGTCTTTTTAGGGGTTTTTGAATTTTTAAAAACAATAAATGCCAATAAATCAACCCACCAAAATCACATAAAGATCACACATGAGCCAATGGTAATTTTTATGCAAATTTTAAGGTTAATTTAATAATTATTAAGTCCAATAAAAAGCACGCAATTAAACACAGTTCACAAGGACCAAATCATAAATATTTTAAGTCTATAAACCAAATAGACAACACAATATAAAAGCCTATGGTCAATTATGCAAATACTCCAATCAATTCACGCACATGCTCAATATCCAATGCACATGGATATAGATGCAATTTCTAAACACTTAACATTCATTCATTAACAACACAAATATCCCAAAAATCATGTGAAGACACACGTGCTTCAGACTCGGGGGAACTAAAGTGCGACTATAAAAAAGTGTGAGGTCCAAACTGTAAATGTTCTTAACTACACATTTTATTTAAAGGGCTAAATATAAATATAGAGACAAGAGGGGGCACGAGGAAAATATAACCTGGGGGCATGTGGCACATGATGGAGGTGACTCTAACGTATGGCTCTGATCATTCGCTACAACGCATCTGACGGCTCAAGATCTATCACAAACGTGTACGTCAGATCTAACGGCTTTAAAGCTGCCACTATCGGGTGTTGAGATGCAATCTGGCAGAAGCGTGGTCATCCAACGGTGGAAGGAGGGTCTGCAAGAACAAGCCCCTCACAAACTTCAACCAAACATCGAAGGGGATCCGACACTCTGATGAAGGATTGGAGAGGTCTGGTAGTGTCGTGAAGCTATTCCGCATCGAATGAGGGGCTCCGATGGGCGGGGATTGGGCGGATGGGCATGACAATGAGAGTCCCTCTGGAGAAGCTCTGCCTGAGCAGTTGGAGGTCTGAAGTTGTTTCCTCGCGTGCGTCTGTGCCTACAAAAGGTATAGGGGACTCAGGGCTATGCTCCAGTCCCTGGTTATTGCTTTAGAAGATAAGGGAAGCGGAGTGATATGAAGTTCGATCTCCGGTGAAGGTAGAGGAAGGAGATCTAGAGCCTAATCTTGACATGATAGTGGAGTCTTAGGATGATCAGGTTGTGTATGAAGGTGTAGGGTGAGTCGAGGAGGTGATCTAAATGGATGGAAGTCGGGTAGTGGAGCTCCGACCAGGGGGTCGGAGCTTACGAACAATGACGGTAAAATGGAAAAGATGGGTCAAAAGCGGAAGTGCAGAGATATAAGGCGATACTTGAAGGTTCAGACGAATTCCTAGGCTTCAGGCGAAGGTGGGCGATGAGGTCTTGGCCTCAACCGAGCTGCGACTGGCTGGGAGGCTTCACGCGGCGGAGCTCTGACCACGTCATGAACTACAAGCCTCCAGACACCTCCGGCAAATCCTAAGCTACTCCTCCAACGGCTATCACTTCTATGAAGGTGGCTAAGTGTCTGTGGTGGTGTGAGGGATGAGCTTCGTTGTTGGAGGCGAGAGGAGATGATTTATAGGCTGCTCAAAGGTCCCAAAAGATCGGAGCGATATGCATAACCCTAGGCAGATCCGACTGTGCCTAGGGATCCGCGAGGATCATGGATGTTCGGGCTTCAATCGGGCGCATAAATTGGGTCAAAAAGTAGCCGGGTTTGGGCGTAAAAATTTGGAGAAAAAGCTCCGGCGAGAGGGATGCAACCCGATCCGATTTGGAAGAGACCTTGACTGGGGTCAACGGTCTGATGTTGACCATTCAGAAATTAGGATGTACAAAAATAAAAGAAATAGAATAAAAATTAATAAATGAATTTAAATTAAAAACTGTGTAAAATAAGAAAATTTTTATTATTTTATTAACTATTTTGTGATTTTTAATTATTTTTATGAAAAATAAAATAGTGTATATACAATATATAGTATTATATACAGGTATAATATACCTATGTATTATGTACAAGTATTTTTATTTTATTATTTTTACAAAAAAATACCTTTATTTTATATTTTATTTATTTACAACACGATTTTAGGAGTATAGAATAATTTTTAATTTATTTTTATAAATTATTTAAGGGTGAAATAAATAATGAATGTAGTATATATATGTGTATTTTGTACAAAGGTTTGATGACTTTTATTTTATTTTATTTTCTGATTTTTATTTTATTTTTATAATATTATTAAAGCTATATACAAGGGTGTAAAAAGAATACAATAATTTATTTTGTCAAAAATAAATAAATATTATATACATGCATAGGTGATATGTGCATACATAGTGAACCCTTATCTCTCTACTTATTTTCTTTTGCGATCAGGTCAAGACTTGACCTTCTCTTGGGGTTTGGACCACTCTTTATTTATTTTAAATACATCATTCATTCTCTTTTCCCTTTATTCTTTTATTTTTACAAAATAAATGCTAAATATGAGATAACAATGACACACAAAATGCTAAATTATTGTATTTACATGTATTTACAGGTGGTTTTACCAAAAAGAAGAGCTAAAATAAAAGAATAAAGAGCGAGAATCATAGATTCATCACCGGGGTATTGACGTTATGGGCCTGTTTCCTAACAGTCAGGGATATGAATACATCCTGCTTGCTGTTGATTATGTAAGTCATTGGGTGGAGATTATTCTCACCCGATCCATAGATTGTTGTACAGTTTGTCACTTTCTCAAGGATAACATTATCTAGCGGTTTGAAATCCCTAAAATTCTAATCTCATATGAGGGTAACTATTTTATTAATAGATAAGTAAGAAACTTGTTAAAGAGTACGATATTAATCATTGCGTCACATCTCCTTACCACCCACAAACCAATGGCTTGGCTGAGTTGTCAAATAGGGAGATCAAGATGATTCTACAGAAACTTGTACGCCCGGATAGGAAGAACCAATCTCAACTTCTTTATCTATTCTATGGGCTTATTATACCACCTACAAGACTCCATTGGGTATAACTCCGTATCGACTTGTATATGGAAACTCTTGCCATATGTCTGTCAAATTAATTCATAAATCTCTTTGGATAGTGAACATCTGTAATCTAGACTCACAAATAAGTGGTCAAAACCAGAAGTTTGATCTGAACGAACTACTAGAATTCGTAGACTATGCATATGATAACAATCTGATACAAGGAGAAAGTCAAACGATGGCACGATAAGTATATCAAACAAAAGAATTTCGAGCCTAGTCATAAGATTTGGTTATTTGATGCAAAGTTGAAAATATTCCTGGCCAAATTAAAAAGCAAATAGACTGAGTCGTTCTGAGTTAAGATTGTGCATGACACCGGTAGTATCATATCTGATTTGTCATCTGACACACATCCGTTCATAGTCAAGGGACATTTGCTGAAGTTGTATCAAGAGCATGACACATTCATGTTCGTTGTCGATTCAATTTGCATTCCAAGAAAAACTCCCATCAGCAGAAGATTCATACACTTAAGTGCCAAAAAACTTTCTTTATTTCCAATTCTTTCCCTTTCTTCCATTTTTCTATTTTATTCATTCACCCCTTTCATTAGTGATATGCTTAGGATGACTAGATCCTAAGCATGAGGGGATGAGTGACTTGAGTTTTAATTTTCGTTCTCTCGTTTGTTTCTCAACTTATTGATATTATGTTCTATACTTAGGGACTCTTTACCCTAAGTATAGGGCGAGAGAAGCTTAGTCGCTGATTTCGTATATTCTCACCCTTGATCATCCCCGCTTAGTGTGCATTCTTCTATACTAAAGATTAGTTGATCCTCAGTATAAGGGGGATGACTGACTTCTCATCTTTCATCGAGTCGTTGTAGTATAGTATTCTCCTACACTTAGCACGAGTTATGTCTTCCTTTGTTGTTCCTTGGTCACTATGAGGACATAGTTTGAGCTATGTATAGGGGGTCCTATATGGTATATATACTTTAGCCATAACTTGTACTTTCTTGTATTTTCAATAATATGGCTATTATACAATGGGTAAGGGTATTCAATAAAAGACTGAAAAAAATCATGTAAATATGTTTAAATATTTTGAAAAATATTTGTAAAAATTGGTTTGAAAATATTTTGCAAATGATTTTCGAAATGGTTGTAAAATATTTTGAAAATATTTTAGAATATATTTGAAAAATCTTTGTAAAATCTGTGCAAAACCTTTGTAAAATATTCCTTTGAAATTTTTGTAAAAATGTTTGAAAAACATGTTGAGTTTTTTTGTAAAATTATTTGCAAAATAAGTTTTGAAAAATATTTCTAAAATGTTTGTGTAAATACTTTCATATGTTTTTCAAAACCTTGTACATAATAGTGTTGTAAAAAATATCGAAATAAAACCTAAATAAAATCATGTATAACTTGTATAAAATTCTTTGTAAATTTGTATAAAATCCTCTGTAAATATGTACATAATCTTTGTGAGTACTTGTAAATACATACAATTCACTAACCCTTTCAAAAATACCTAAAATTTTAAAAATATTCACAATTCACAAAAAAATGCAAAACACTTCAAAAATTACATAAAAAAGTTCAAAATTAGCAAAAATCTACTTCACAAAAATATCTTTGTATTTACATTTTTCAGAATGATTTTGACAATTGAACTAGTTTGGAATAAAATCTGAAGATTGGAGTTTGATTATGACATTAATCCACTTCATTTCACATGAATCTTATAGGCATTGGAAATAAGACTTTTCATGTCAACCAGACTTAATTCTTTGAGTCCACAGGACGATGTTCACATGTCATCTTGATTAGACTAAGTAGAATATTTCATGACAAATGCATGATACTTATTGATAGTGGCCTAACTTGGACAAGCACTCTACACATTCTCAACTTAGATGAGGTGGAGGGAGGAAATCTTTAGCTTGAGAAGCACGCGTATGGAAATATACGTTACTGATGAATATGTGATTCATCACTCTAAAAAAGATTAATTAAGCTCAGTTCCTCAAAATTCATCTACATTTTATCAATTATCTTGCATAATTAGCACTCATGCATATGTAAATAATAATTACATTTTATCATGCACAATTGCATAAAATAAGAAGCCAAAAATCCCAACCCAATTGGCATGTAAAATAAGCCAACTTCCCTTATTTTTAACCAATTCATGCTAACTCAAAATCACCTAAAACCAACTCCATTGTGTACATATTAATAACAAGAATAAAGGAAAAATACAAAAAATCGCTAACAAGATAAGTGGTCGATAATGCCAAACCCTAATTTCAGGATAATCGGACTAAAACGCTGACGTTTTCCTTGTACAATATATGATTTGATCTACTCACTTTTGAACTAATTTACATTCAATTACCTTCAAAATAAGACCAAGTTCAAGTGAATAATACTCATATGTGAAAGTTAGGTTTTGGGCCTCTTTTGTACATTGTGTATTTTACCCAATTTTGACAAAATACAAAAATTCAGTATTCTCTATACATAGAGTACCACTAAAAATATCACTTTATGCAAATGAACTATTTTAATTTTGGTCCCTTCATAAAAGTTGTAGATCTCATCGAGACAAGAAACTTTATGAAGAAAAGTTTTAGATCTGAGATCGTTTGTTATTTCTTTTTGATTTTTCTTTTATTTTATTTTTCGAATTCTTTGAGAGTGACGTGTCACTCATTTTCTGCTTTTATATTTCCTATATTTATTAAAAAATTAAATAAAATTATAATAAATATAAATAAATAAAAATTAAATAACACATGGCATCACGTGGACCGTTCAATCTCGATCGATCGGACGACCCATACATCGTCTTCCTCCTCTGTCAAGTACCCCCTTTCCATCTGGGGCACTGCCGCCTCTGCAATCTTTGCCACCTTTCCTATTCTGGTCGCTCCAACCACACTTTATCTCAGATCTCGACCGTCCATCTCTGGATCCAATCGAATTCTCAATCACTCCCATCGTCGATCTGATTACGGCGCCACCACCCGACCACCCGATCTCCTCTGCCCTCGTCAGATCTTCAATCAGCTGCCCATCACCCCACCCTCCTTCCTATTTCGACCGCTCTAATCAGACCTTCAGCGCCCCTTCGTATCCCATCACCCGATCGCTAAACCCAATCGAATCCCCCCATTAGATGTCCGACCTTCCTGATTCACCGTCGACCACCATCCATCTCCATCCCTCCCTATCGCCCTATAAAATCATCGCCATCACCCCTTCGTACGCATCCATCGTCTGGACAAAAACCAAATACGGGGTCCGGTGGTGACAACCCGAAGCCCTGCAACTTCTCCGACGAGATCCGATCCCAGCAAGGCTCGTTGCATCATGATTGAACCCCTCGAGCTACTACCTCCTGCTCCGGTATAGCATCGTAGAGCCAAAAACTTCACCGCCTCATTTTCCCTTCCATCTTCATCGTCTGCGAACTTTAGCCACAACCTAGAGGCCCCTCTGCCTGGGATATGCACCAGGTCCTGCTCCTCACCTCTGTTTGAGTCCAACCAGAGCTTCATCGACAACCAGCTCTGCCCTCATCGAAGCTCTAACAACCTGCTCGTCGACCAAAATCGAGCTGCCTCAACCATCATTGCCTTTACCTGACCATCCTAGGTTCCAACATGGCCTTAGTCCATCACCTCTCCTCCAGCCGTCCGGAGCCCCATAAGCCACCATCGCCTTCACCCGATCATCCTCAGCCTACTGTCAGCCACCCCAGCCGCCACTCACGTGAAAAGCACGTGGGGAAGGAGAATATTGCATGGATACCCCCCGAGTCTGCCTTTTTTCCAACGAAGTCCGGCTGCTCCAGGGTCACGTGAGGCACAAGTGACCCTTGGAAATTTTACATAAACTCACCATTGTTCTCGACGATTCCCTTTAGGTCCCCGCACTACATATTAGCTTTATTTATTGTAATTGCAAACATACCCCTGGCTTTTTCTATGATTTTGAACATCATTTTCACATCATCTTCTCATTTTAAAAAATTACACTTTGTTTTTTAATTAATTATATACATTATGGGGTGCTTGTTATATTTTTATTACCAGTGGTTATTTACTTATTAATATTCTATGGAATGTTTGCAGATATTGCTCAATCTGTGCTTAGAAATTCATAATTAAATAACCATAGCTTTAAAAATTACCAAAAATTCCTTGATCTTATAATTAATTGTTATTTGCATGTGCCAACAAACATTTGCATTTGCGTGCATTATTTGCTTTGTAAAAATCATTTTGTGTATTTCAATAGTTGAATTTTTAATAGGTATTATACTCATCATTTTTAGGATTTAGGATTTTCTAAGATAGCTCATTTGTTAATATATGTTGGATAATTTTATTTTTTTGAATTTGATATATATTATAATTAATTATTGTGATTCACCTTATTTGCACCATTTAATTAATTAAATATTCATTGCATTAGAAAATTCCAAAAAAATACAGTGCATTTATTTCTCCATTATTCACATCCGGACCAAGTTTCATAGTTTTTGGACTCCGATTAAATGATACTTGCATTTTAGTCCTTAAAAACTAGCTTGCATTTAATTTGCATTCTAAAATTGCATTAAAATACCAAAAATATTCTGTCTCGAAAACCACATACAAACTTTGATAGACATGACCTAGTTTGCTCCTTTGCCTCCTCGAGTTCGACCTTAAGACTTGCCCAGGTTAAATAAACACAAAAACCACATCGCATTGATAGATTAATTAATTGAGTGGTTACTTCTTGATTGATTCTGATTACCCGCCTACAGCACAAATGACACATTTTTATTAGCACATTTAATTTGAAAAAAATTAATAAAGTGTTTTTAGGATTCATCAAGCTACCCTAATAGGTAGCCAGTACTCCCCAACCTAATTTAGTGGCATTGATGTATAAAGACATGATGTTGTGGGTTGCAATAAAGCTTCAAAAGAGGGATAGTCTACTGGCTCAAGAAGAAAAACCCCTTATGTAAATGTTGTTGTACATACACATAAAAAGTATGAAATCAATACTCCAAAAAGGTTAGACATGCAAGAAATCGATGAAAAATCATTCCTGTCAGAGTTATGTATCAATAAGCAAGGCTTATGCTTCAAAGTTACAAGGTTGCCTGCAGTTGGAGACTTGGCTACACTAGCCAAGCTCCAAAGGATATGTGGCTACATTGGTCACAATCTATTCTTCTTTCACTACCCCTTCTTCTTGAGCCAGATGTACTTGAACTTAGAAGAGAATACCCCGCTCCCTGAGGATAGAGTAGCAAGATTGGGGAATTAAGGTTACCTTGCTAAGGAAGACTGCTTCTTTGCCAGTTCAGATGTGGGGAGCTGCATTTTACATACAAGATACAAGTGAGACTCATAGTCATAAGAGTTTGCATACGAAAAGACTTGTTCTGACTTGACTATTGAGTCAACTGAAAAAAGGATTGTGGAACTTGAGGACAGCTAAGTTTTAAATCCTATTCCCAATAAGGTTCCAATAAACCAACAATCCAAAGGTCTGACTAAGCTCCAAACTTTGATTTTATTAAGAGAGTTTAAAAATCATAATTAATCTAAGTTCTTTATTTTCCTATTCTTTATTTTCTCTTTTAGCACTTATTCTTCTAATAAGTGTTTGTTAGGGACTAGCAAAGGTAAGTATAGGGGGTGATGAATAACAATTCATTCATTTTTATTCATTCATTTAGGTTTTAAATTCCTAGACAAATACATGTAAATATCATTGACTTGCTTAAATTAACATCTAAGATTAGTGTAAAAATACTATATAATACATGTATTTAAATCCTAAATAAAAGAATAAAGAAAAGACAAATAAAGGAAGTATCAAGGATACTAACTGACCCTAAACCCTAAAACCAAGTTAAATATTGACTAGGTCTATTAGGAATAAAGTAGGGGGAGCTAAGGTGAAATACTGTACAGAAATACCAATAAATCCCTAATTATTCTAAGTACAATATAATGTGTAAATAGTTCAAAATTATACTATTTCATTTATAATTATATACACTTCAAACAATAAAGTATTCAAACAAAAACTTATACATAATGATGTGTAGAAAATGAGAAAAATACTAGCAAAAATAAATCAGGCACAAGTCACTCTGTATGCTCAGTTGAAAAACTATAAACATAATTTCATTGATCAATATTTTCTCCATAAGAACTCAAAATGAACCAAACTCACCTCCATTATATTTAAAATTAAATTATATTTAAAAATAAGGTGGTTTCCCTGGTCATGGATGAGGTCTGGTATAGGATCGAAAGGTTTTCTAGAATGAAATGCTTCATCAAGAACCGAGCACAGAGACAAAGAGTTCCGCTAAATTGGTTAATAGTTAAATTGGAGTTAAGATGCAAAAGCTAGCTAATTGGGGTATCTGGGTACTTGTGTATATGTATATAAAACCAATTTATTTTATTCTTCATATTTTTAATCTCTATAAATTTTTAAATTATTATACATATTATATAACACTTATAAATAATACAAATATAAATTAAAAGCATTTAAAATTACCAAAAATAAATAATAACCTCTAATATATATATATATATGTATAATGTATCTAGGTTATAAATACATATATTTATTTATACATATACATACCTAAGAATAATAGTATATAAGGCGAAAATGGGGTAGCCACTTGGGGGCAGCTAACATGGTTGTCCCGCCCCTTTTTTCCGCACAATTTTTTGTGAAAATATCAACGTATATATATATATCCCTCGAATATGCCATTCAGTTTTCATCAGAGATAAAGACTCATATGCACTACATCTAGACATGTAATTTTAGCGGTCTTAGAATTGTTGTAATCAACCTGTTCCAGATGAAGGGTGCAGGAGTCTCTATTTCTGACAAAATTCGAATGACACATTGGGGGGGATACATATACATATATATATATATATGAATATACATGGTGATATTTTCAAAAAAAAATAAAAAAATGTGGAAAAATGGGACGGGGACAACCCCATATAACCCTACTATATAATAATAGACTATATTAAATAATGTTGTAAAAATAAATAAAAATTGTTAAAATAGTTTATAAAATAAGAAACATTTTTTTATTTTTTAGTTATAAAAGATAAATTCATTTGCTATTTTATTTTGAATTTCCTTTCTTTTTCATTTATGTTTTGTCCTTTAGTGGTCCTGCATGGACCAATAGAAAGCCACAAAGTGTTGACCCACCGGTCAGCACCCCCTGCACGAACTTAACCTCTGTACATGTCAGAACAAACGAACCCCTCTACTTCTCCAATTTTTCACGCCTTCTCCTTATATTTGATCGCCTATAGACCTTCACAAAACTTGTTCCTCAAATCAAGCTCTTCCACACCCTATCTATAGGTCTCACCGACCTCCATAGATTTGAGTGAAATCCTTATCGTTAGGCACCTTGACCCTCTCTGCTATAAAGGACCTTCTTCCTCCTCCAGCTCAAGTTTGAATCCCTTTTAAGCCATTATAACCCCGAGAATCCTTGTTGGAGTGAACATCTTCGTGACAAGAGTGTGTTACCCTTGATTCGTAGCGAGGAGAAGGCAGACGTGGTTGATTCCATCATCGCTAGAGGTTTTCTCAAGCGAAGGTCTACTTCCCAGGTACTTCCTTGCTTGAGACATATGTTAGTTTAGGATTTTAGTATCGTAATTTCGTTCTTAGTTTAGTTCTTCTTTTATTTCCAAGTCTTTCGGTCCTAGGTCTGGTTCCCAGTATCACAACCTTGATTCCGACTCACCCGAATGCCTCATCTTTTTCCTCTTCCCTTTCTCCATACATTTATGCTTCCAGATCCCCTCGATCTTTCTCAGAATAAGGCATCCAATCTCCCCTTCCACCACTCGTCGAAGATCACTTATTCACTCCATTCGATGTTGTCTCAGCTTCATATTTGGATCGAATGCTTTGCTTTTGAGCCATGAGAATTTTTGTGCTTTTGGAGGGGGTGGAGAACCCCATTTGGGTTGTTAATCACATCCAAGTTCCTATTGGACATGCGAGCCCAAGGTGAGCCATTATGCGATAAATGTTATTACAAATATCATTCCCTGATCTAAAATGAAGAATAATTAATTTGCATAATTGGACCCTTAGTACAATTAGGGTTATGTACCACGACCATCTTAATGATCATACAGTTTTTGATTCAATTATTGAATCGTAGAGGGCAATGCTTGGAAGAATATCTAAAGAGTTAGATTGAGGACTCATCAAGTACCGTCAAATGATTAATAAGAGATGATATCCAGCTTAAGAAGGAGATGGCAATCCTTCCTCTAAAAAGTTGATATCTAACCAACCTCTTGATGCAGGTCCTCTGCATAGGAATAGTGATTCGGAGGTGTTAGATAAGTTAGGTCAAGGAGTTGACTTCACGAGATCGAGATAACCAAAGTCCTATGTTGTATATTGTCATGATATAGGCTCGCATCCTCTGATCGGAGACAAATGTGTTACTATATGTCTGAGTATGTACATTTGGCAGACTAATAGGTTGATGACCTAACCAAGGTCTATACACTGGCATGCTGGTGTGCATGCAAGGGCATATGAGTAATACAATCTCTTAAAGGGATCATACAGGTTCATTTAGTGAACCGGAAGGCATGAGCTCACTCATGAGATATTGGGAAGAATCAAATTCCGTGCACTGTCGTCTCACATTGGAAGCTTGATTGAAGTTGTAGGTTTGATATATGCTTTTGGAAGGTATATGATCAACACCTGGGTATGATATATGCTTTTTAAAAGCATATGATCGATACCGACTCCCTATGATCAAATGAGATACTCAATGATAAAACCCTAGAGTAGACAGTGTAAAACTGATCTAATTCTTCGGGTTTAATGTAGGTCTTCTAGTATACAGGATGTACAGGTATTAGGAATACCTGAGGGTGATGTGATCATATACGATTGTATAACTATGACGCTTTCATTCTTAGGGAGTGATGAAACGGGTCTGGATTTCAGTGACTCCTCTCTGTAGAGAAGTAATCTGATCTTGGTCCAAATGTTGGATAGTGATCTGAATGTGATTCAGATGTAATGAGAAGATTAGATTTACGATCTTGATTTAATCAAGCATCTATGAGAGGTCAGTAGGATCTGGATTTGAGATGTGATCTCAATATCCAATTCACTATACGTGGAACAATACAATTGTCATGTCCTTATCTCCAAGTATCCGCAGAGAAGCCGGGTTATTCTTGAAAGAGTTCAAGAATAATTTCATTGTTGATATGTGTATCCGAGCATTGAGAAAATTGGTAATTAAATGTGATTTAATTATCATGAATAATATGAATTTGATTCATATTATAAGGACAGTTATCTGAGATGATTAAATGTGATTTAATTATTAAAGATGTGAATAATGTGAATGTGATTCATATTATTTGGGCACATGAGAATAGAGATCTAAGATGATTAAATATGATCTAATTATCATGGATATGAATAATGTGGATAACACTATCCATATTAATCATAAATGTGATTTATAATATATAAGAGAGAGCTACTTGTAATTCACATTTGTTAACTAATTGTTGATGTGAATTGGATTCACATTGGATAATTAATTGAAAATGTAATTTACATTTTATTTTGGGCTGTGAATGAGATTCACAAATTTCCAATGGAATGATTACAATGTTCACAAAACAATTATGAATAATTGCAGGATGTTCACAATACTCACATTTCATCATGCATAATTGCATAATGTGTAAATTGGCCCAACAAGATGTTAAATTTCCTTATTTTTAATTAAATCATCCTAACTTTGATTGACATGAAACCATCTTCATTATGTAGATATTACTAACAACTAAAAAACAAAAAAATTACTAACTCAAATAAGTGTTAAATAAACCTAAAACCAAATTTTACATCTGACGGACTAAAATGCACGTATCTCCCTCATACAGTGTCCTATTTTGGTCTACTCACTTTTAAAATACTCAACTTCCAAATATCTTCAAATCAAGACCAATTTCATAAAATTCGGAGCTCATATGTAAACGTTGGGTTTCGGGTCTCTATTGCACATTTTAGCTTTTTGCGATTTTTGACTTGAGTTTTTATGTACATAACTAACCCGTTTAATTTTATTTCCTTTTCATGTGTGTTCTTTGATGAAAGTTTTATTAAACATCATAAAAATCCAAATCTATATCAAGACTGAAATCAAAGAAACTAACCGAGTCCGAGTATCCTATGTGAGTCTGTACAAAATTTGCTTATTTTGTACTTCTATTTTAATTCCCTATTTTCTTATTTATTAAAAATCTAAAAAAAAAGATTTGTGTAATTAATTTTCTTGTATTTTATCGTATTTTTTCTATATTTTTTTCCTCTTTTAAAATCTCCAAAAAATTGTAAAAACTCAAAAAGTCGGTTTCCTATACACATGGAGACCACAAATAAAAATATCACTTTGTACATATGGCCTCTTTTGCTCCTGGCCACGAAAGTTGTAGATCTCATTGATACAAACAAGTTTCATGAAGGAAATTTTTCGATCCGAGATTTCTTCTATTTCTTTTTCATTTTTCTTTCCTTTTTAATTTTGAATTTTTTGGGTAACACGTGGCAGCCCATGGGAATGCCACGTGGCACCCCTTCATATCCTCTCTCCAGCCACGTCACGTGCCTCGCATATGATCTCAACCTCCTCCCAGGTCGCGTGCGGCACGTGACCTCTTCCCTCCCCTTCCCAGCACCACCACCTCCCCCCCCAAGTCATTCCTCCTCCTTTCTCGTAACCACCGTCGCCTCCTCGTAATGGCAGTCGCTGCCTTCACTCCCTCTCTGGCCGTTACGAGGCCCTCCCTCGCCCGCATAACCATCGCCGCCCCCTCCTATAAAGTCTTATCGACCTTCAGCAGTTCCCCTTAACCGCTGATTCACTAGCGTGGAGCTCTTCTTTTCCTGGATCTTGAGCAACGGTGACAACGCCACTTCCCGATGAATCTACCTTCGCTAGGCGTGATCCGAGGTACTCTATTCCTCGTCGCAGCGCTGCTGCACTTTCCTTCGCTCCGGACTTCGCGTCGTCGAGCCTTGTACCTCTAGATACTCAGCCCCTCTCCACCTTCATCTCTGTTTCATTTCTTCCACTCTTGCTCGATCAATGCTCCACATCCACGCAGCATCTCGAAACCCAATTTACTCCACTCACTCCTTCTCCCTCTATGCCACGATCGCTCCACATCTTCTCCCTCTCTGCTGATGCTCTATCCTCCAGACCCCCTCATCTTCGGACTTGCATAGACTGGAGCTCAGCTCTGTTCCCACGCCTCAGCAGTAGGAGCTCCGCTCCCCTTCCGTCACTCGTTTTAGACTAACGCTTGCAGGTAAACGCTCGCGAGAAGTACTCTAGCCGCATCCCACAACCACTCCGTCGCCTCGTACCTGGAGCCTCACCAACCTCGTCGGCCCTCTGCCACACCTTGTCTATCGTTGTCGCGCGCAGCGGCTCTGCCTCGCGCATGCGACATCCGCCATCCACCGCTCAGTCGTCCACCACCAGCGGCTTCGCTGACCGCCTCTCCCTTGACGCTATTGGATCAGGGGATCCAATGTCTCTCCTGCTACCACGTCTCCCCTGACCCTTAACTTCCATCCACCGTTGGATCGGGGCCACACCCTAGATCCAACGGTTCCAGTTATGCCATGCGTCCTCCCCGAGCCTCGACTCCATTCCTCGAGGCTCGGGTCGACCAAGCCTCCGCCTCATCTGCCACCTAGGGCTTGAGTCGACCGAGCCTCTACCTCGGGTCGATCAAGCCTCAGCTCCCCGCGTCGAGCCTCCCATGCACATGCGTCATACGTACGTTGGAGGAAAAATTACATCCTGTCCCCTATTTGTTTCAGAAATCACAAAGCACCCCCGTAGTCGCTGAAGTCAGCGTCACGTGCCAAGTACGTGATGTACTGGAAAATTTGTGCCAAAAGCCCAGAGACTTTAAAAATTACAAATAAGTCCCCCTAGGGACCAATTTGAAGAAGAAAAGTTTATTTCTATTACATTTCAGTCCATAAATCTTTATTTTAGCATAACTTTCTCATTCAGACTCCGTTTTTAGCGCATAATATGTCGTTTTGAATCTTTTGTGCTCTTTCATATTATTTACATTGTGGACAGATCTGAAGTTATTTATTAATAATTATTTTCAGATCTTCATTGACAGATGCAGGATCAATTATCGATACATTTGTGCAATCGTATAATGGGGAATTTGTGACTTAATTTGCAGGGGCCTGAGTGAGAATAGCTTGCTAGATTAATCTCCGTGCATTGACTGTAACTTATTCTTTACAGAATTTAATCTCTGCATGGGTCATAATTGAGGGAAATTAATTTACTTTCCTTTATTTCCGTGTGATTAAAAATCGATTTATTGGAGGATTAGATTACAGGGAAGTTCGAGGACAATTCTGATAAGTTATCAATTGTTCTGATCATTTGCAGGATTATTCATTAACTTATTAACCTTCTTGCCTATAGTTTGGGATCAATTTGAATCCCTCTTGAAATTGTATCCTTTGATCCGTGATTAAATTTTGAAGATATTTATCATTATTGTTTGGATTAAAATCGTATAAAATCATGGATCCCGCGTGAATTATCTTCTCTGTTATTTTTCGCATTGCATCTTCATCATCACATTTCTAATTGTTTTCTAACATAGAAATTAATCTAGCATTTAATTAATTACTTAATTTAATTTAATTCACGCAAATAAAATCATCGTTCCCTACGTTCGACCTTGGTAGACTTGTCAAGTTAAAAATAATCCACAACATTCAAAGGTTGTGGTTTTTGATGAACCAAATTTGCCTCCTATGCTACAACAATTCCACATTATTAAAAGAGGAAAACTTAACGTTCATCAAATGCCGCCGTTGTCGAGGAATGATGAATTTTTAAGGTTTTAAATTAATTTCTTTATTTTTTTGTGAAATTATTTTTTGTGGTAATTTTTTTCTTCTCTTGTTGCATTTTATTTTATTTTGCATCTTTCTCTCACTTCTGATACTAACTGCATCCTCTCTCTTTGCATATAGCTCGGAGCAAATTTTTGGATTCAAATCAAGGATCTGCAAGGATGAAGACTATATTTTAATTTTTTGAGGGAGTTAGTTTAGATTTAATTTTCTGCATTATTCACAGGGTCCCTCTCTCTCTGAACCCTCTAATTTGTAACAATTGAGGATTGGACTTCTTTGTGGTATGTCGGGTCTGTTTCAACTCCTTCTCTGTGGTTGGGGCCCGACTTTAGTGGCATAGGCATTAGGCACATATAGGCTTGCTTGTTTATCCTTGAGTGTGCTCGTAGTTTTTAGGTCACACTTTTTCACTAATTACACACACTGAGATCGTTCAACATTAGTCAAATCGAAATCAATTCTTCACCATTAATAGAACTATCTGCTTAGGATGTTTTTCCTCTATGTATAGCATTTAGTGTAATTTTAATTCCTTGTATTGAACCCGTATGAGGAATGTGAGGAATCACTAGAAGTCTTCTTCTTAAGCATGCATCATTGATTTACGTTTGCATTAGCTTTTTCAATTCTCCCTCCTCGGTTTTACAACTTAGGAATTAAAGGAATTGAGACTGCTCGTTAGGCGTGAATTTTTGTGCTCATTTTAACTTCAATGATAACCTTAATCTAAAACTGGGACTACTAATCAAGACTATAAATAAAATTTACATAAAATTAACCCTTGTGTCTCGTGGAGAATAACCCGCTCATTGTTTGTAAGAACTAGACCGCACACTTAGGACAAAGCCAAAAATCGAAACTTTTCACTCAGAATACTGTTTTTAGAAACAACTAGCTACTTCTCAGTGAGGGTTTCGGGTAGCCATTTATGATGTGACTCCCTTAGCAGAGTGGGCGGTTTAGAGGACACCGTGAAAGCTCTGTCCTCAAGTAACATGGGTAGCCATCTAACGGTCCGTACTTACACCCATACTGGTTGAAAGTGGATGCAACTAGCAGCATGAACTCGGAACAGTCTTTGTGAAATATTTCGGCACCTAACAGCTCCGCTTACATTTTCAAGATTGCTTTATCATTAAATTAAAATTGAAAAGATAAGCGACCGAGCCCTAACGTGCCTTCACTAGTGTTGAGTGGGTGAATTGACGAGTTTTGAATTGTGTTTGTTTTGTGTGAGTGTTCTGTACATTTGTATGCTCCGTGGATATTCCTTTGTGCTCCAAACTACTACTTTTCATCTAAGATGGATTCTTATGGAGTTCTTCGTTTGGACTCTACGGACAATTCCCCGGGCTCCTCAAGTAACTCATCTCCTCGGTTTTGAGATGACCCTCTTCTCGAAACCCCAAGGTATGGAGATAACCCTTTTGTCCAAACCATGGTTCACCCCACACCTATAGGGATTAGTCAACCCCCGGCTAACCCTCTCTCCTACTCCCTTCCTACCAAAGAAACTTTCATCTTTGGCAGAACCCCTAAACTTTCCAAGCACAAGCCTAACTCAGATTTGTTTGCATCTGAAGGTGAAGAAGAAGTCAAGATGCTCCAAAAAGGACGAGAATGACAATGACCCTATTTGTGCTCTTCTGGCTATATTAATTGCCGCTGAACAACACAATGAACTCCTTAAAGCACAAATGGAGGTACTGCAACGCGGTGAGGCAGCAATGGAGGATACATACCTCCCTGAATTATATGAAGATTATAATTGGTTGAGGTCGGTACCCCTTGAGGATGCGTTCGAACACAAACCGCATTTCCTCGCATTGTTGCCTATGTTCGGAGGGAATAATCATGAAGAACCATACATCTTCCTCCGTGACTTTGAGCTAGTCTGTGCTAACCTATGTCACCCTAGGGTTAGTCAAGACTACATAAGAATGAGAGTTGTCCACTTCGTCTTGACTGATAAGGCGGCTTACTTTTTGAGAACTTAGGGGAAGTGGCCACGACATGGGCCAACTTCAAGACATTATTCTTAATGAAATTCTACCTAGTGAGTAGAATTAATCAGATGAGGATCAATCTCACAAGCTTCACCCAACACCCGAGCGAGCCATTCCATGAAACCTGGGAAAGGTTCATAGACCTAATCCAGAAATGTCCAGGACACGGGATAAGCAAAATGATGCTGGTCCAAAGTCTTGTTAGTGGACTGAACCCTGAGACCTAAGGGTTATCAAATGCATCCTGTGGAGGAAGCTACATGGGATGCCACGAGGACACCATCTACAAGGTGTTCGAGAGACTTGCTGAATCCAGCTGTGCATAGACCACCAGTCGGGCCTACATAACCGGCTCTAAAAAGATGGTGAATAATATGACAACCTATCAGAGCACTGACATGGGAATAATAGCTGATAAGTTAACTATGGTCGAATAGATTTATAAGAAGGTGGACGAACTCCATAAATCATCTGATATGGAGAAATTGGCTAAATTACCCAAGCAAATGGAGGAACTGGTTGACAGGGTATCGAAGATGCATATACCTGCCCTGACTTCTCCCCCTGCCCCCATAAACCGAATTCACTACATTCAAGGACAAGGGGTAGGGCAACAGAGGACATTGGGGTGGAGACCAAGTCTTTTCCCATCAAGCAGAAGAAACCTCCGCTCAAATTATTTACGAGGAACCTCCACAAGTCATGGAGATAAACAAAGTTTGGTATAACCTAGAACCTGTCAACCAATCAGATCCAAACTTTACTTCTGACCCTTATACACCACATTCTTGACCCGTCTACCAGCCTCAGCAGCAACAACAACATCAGCAGTACCGTACGGGTTATCAGAACCCGCAACCGTAGTAGCAACAATATCAACGCCAGGGCCAGCAGGGCCAATTCAGACAGTATCAGCAGCCTCAGGCCAAGCAGGGCCATGGGTCCTCTTCTTCTATCTCTCCTGAACTTCAGCAAGTGCTGGACGAACTTCATGTTATTAGAGTCGACATCAATCGACTCTCTAGATGGAGAAACGAGGTGACTGCACCCCAAACCATGATTCCAGCTCAAGTCTAGGCTAATCCAAATAGCCTCAGACAAAATCAGCTATTAATCTCTGAATAATCCTTACCTGAATACAAGATCTTTCCTCATGATGACATTTACCATATTTCTCTTAGGATAGGAAAGACCGTAAGCATGCCTGATCGAGCAAATGAACACGGTAACATAGCCCCAATGTCTACAAATTCACACAATCCTGGGGGAATTGAGGAGGAGAGGCATGGGGAGGAGAAAGAAGAAAAACATAAAAACCCAAAAAAATGTTGAAGAGATGGCCTGCATTTGTAGAGAAAACATCGAGGTCACTCTGTCCTTGATCACAATGAGTCCATTTCGTTCCCCCATGCTCTTACGACAGTGATGTTTTTTATCACAATGATTCCATTCCGTTCTCCAGTGCAGGAAAGAAGAAAAATAAAATACCATAAAAATGATGAAGAGATGTCCCGCATCTGTAGAGAAAAACATCAAGGTCACTCTGTCATTAGACGAGATGATAGAAAGAGACCTAGCTTTTTGAAAATACCTTAAGGTGAGATGTACACTGACAAGGGCCAGTACAAAGAACCCTAGTCGAACAAAGAAGCACATACTCTCCATTGCTACATCTCGCCTGATAAAAAATGAGCTACCAAGGAAGAAAAGAGACATGGGTTCTCATTTTGTCACTAGCCTGATCAACGAAATCAAGTTTTCCCGAACACTGTTAGACAACGAGTCCTTTATCAATCTCATGCCAACAACTATATTTGAGCATCTAATTCTAGGTCCTCTTAAGAAGTTTGCAGCCGTACTTCAATTTGTAGATACATCAACTAAGAGACCTAAGGGGGAGATTAGAAATGTTGTCATCAACATAGGGGGACAAAATTACCAGTAGATTTCAAAATACTTGACATGGATGTCCCTAGAAATTGGAAAGACTCCCAAATGATACTAGGGCGACCCTTCCTTAGGACCGCAGGAGCTGTATTCGATTACACATCGGGAAGAATTCAGTTTGGAAAAGTTAAACTTTAAAATGAAGCAAACTAGGTTTCACCAACCTGACACTGAATCTAGCACCCAGTCTGAAAACTTAGAACTTGAGACAAAAAATACGGAAGCAACAGTTGGGCCCTGGAGATAGAACCCAACCGCAATGATAGAATCACTCTCATCTGGAGAGGACATTGTTGATGATTTAGTCTACCAGCTCATCCATGCATCTACCTATACTCCCAGAGACTCAGAGGTCCCTCTTGATCTGTTAGTCCATTCTCCTTATGGACAATCCCAGAGTAAGGTACACAGATCGAACGCGACACTTGCCACACCAAATTCCATCTTTATCTATCTGATCCCCAAAACAATTAAGATGGTGGCCAATAATGATACACAGCAAACATCCACATCACAACCAGAATCAGCAATGATAGAGCTAGATTCTGTGAATGATACATACTTACCCGAGCTTAAACCATTGTCCCCTACTCTTAAGTATGCCTTCCTTGTAGGAAATAAGGGACAGTTTCCGGTCATCATCAGTTCACATCTGACCAAAGATCAGGAGATCCGCCTGCTTAAAGTTTTAGAGAAAAATTGCAAGGCTATAGGCTGGAGATTGTCTGATCTTCCGAGGATTAACCCTGCCCTCTGATCACACCATATTTATCTTGAGGATAATGCTAAACCCTCCCGTGAATGCCAACGTAGGTGGAATCCAAATTTACGGGAAGTGGTTAAGTCTGAGATCGAAAAATGGTGTAAGGCTAGTTTCATATATTCCATCTCAGACTCCAAATGGGTGTCGCCTTTGCATGTCGTCCCAAAAAAGTCGGGACTTCATATTATCACCAACGAGGAGGGAGAGGAGATCACGACATGGGTACCCACTTCGTGGTGTGTCTTTGTGGATTATAGGTGCCAAAATGCCACGATGAAGAAGGACCACTTTTCGCTGCTTTTTATTGATCAAATTTTGGAGAGATTGGCAGGGAAAGAATATTTCTGTTTCCTAGACGGGTACTTGGGCTACAATCAGGTGGCCATAGCCCCTGAGGACTAGGAAAAGACTACTTTTATATGCCCTTTCAGCACTTACGCATTCAAGCACATGCCTTTTGGGCTTTGCAATGCCCCCGACACTTTTCAGCCATGCATGATTGCGGTTTTTGCTGAAATGGTTGGAGATTTCCTAGAAGTTTTCATGGATGACTTCTCAGTTCATGGTAATTCATTCGATGATTGCCTAGCACACTTGGATCGAGTCCTCCAAAAGTATAGGGAAGTGGATATGGTGGTCTCTTGGGAGAAAAGCCATTTCATGGTGAAAGAGGGCACTATATTAGGGCATGTCGTCTCCAAGAAGGGAATGGAGGTTGACCCTGCCAAGGTAGATGTGATCAAGAAACTCGAGATACCTACCAATGTTAAACAAATACGGTCTTTTCTGGGGGCATGTCAGATTTTATAAGAGATTTATTAAGGATTTCTAAAAAAATTGCCCGACTGTTGACTGACCTCTTAGGAAAGACACCGAGTTCATTGTAGATCATAAGTGTCTTGAAGCCTTCGAGCTTCTCAAAAAGAGGGTCATTAAGGCTCCCGTCCTACAAGCCCTCGACTGGTCTCTTCCCTTCGAGATCGTGAAAGAAGTTTAGGACATCGCAGTGGGGATTGTATTAGGACAAAGAAAAGATGGAATCTCGTATTCCATTCACTATGCTAGCAAAGTTTTAGATCCAACTCAGAAGAATTACACTATGATCGAAAAGGAAATGCTTGCAGTAGTCTTTGCCTTGGAGAAATTTCGATCTATCCTTCTAGGATCTAAGGTGACAGTATACGTTGTTCACTTAGCCATCCGATACTTAATGGCGAAAAAAGATGCAAAAGAACGACTCCTCAGATGGATACTCTTGCTTCAGTAATTTGATTTGGAGATTAAAGATAGACTTGGAGTTAAGAATGTCGTGGCTGATCATTTATCACGGATAGAATAAAACAAAATCCCTGAGTCTGACTCCATCCGTGAAATCTTCCCAAATGAGTTAATTTCTGCTATTGACTCTCTCCCATGGTATGCTGGCATGGCGAGCTATCTTGTCTCCAAGAAAGTTCCCCATGGTTGGCTCAAGAACAGAATCGACTGACTCAAGTCGGAAGCCAGACATTACCATTGAGAGGATCCATTCTTTTTCTTTGAAGGATCGGATTGTATATGGAAGAGATGTATTCCTCAAGAGGAATACCAAAGTGTCCTCAATCTCTGTCATACCTTGGAGGCTGGAGGACATCACTACGGGAAGAGGACCACTGAGAAGATACTACAATGTGGATTTTATTGGCCGACCTTGTTTAAGTATGCCTACAATTTTGTCAGATCGTGCCCAATCTGTCAGAGAATGGGAGGGACCATTGGTCCCAAAGATGCCATTCCTATGCAACCAATAATCATTTGTGATGTATTCGATGCATGGGGCATAGACTGTATGGGCCCATTCCCTAACAGTCAAGGATCTGAATATATTCTTCTCGCGGTAGATTATTTATCTAGGTGGGTGGAGGCTATCCCTACTCGAGCGGCAGACAGCAAGACTGTATGCAAGTTCTTGAAAGATCATATTATTTCGAGGTTTGGAATCCCTAAAGTATTACTGATGGGGGTAGCCACTTTGTCAACCGGGAGGTAAAGAAGTTGACTAAGGAATACGACGTAGAGCACTGTGTCGCTAGTCCTTATCGTCCACAATTCAACGGCATGACCGAGGTGTCCAACAGGGAGGTCAAAGGAATTTTACATAAACTAGTCCACCCTGACAGGAAGAACTGGTCCCAACTCCTGGACCAGGTTCTATGGGCTTACCGTACGGATTACAAGACCTCATTGGGCACCTCCCCGTTTCGAATGGTATATGGGAAGCTGTGTCATTTGCCCGCAGAACTCGTGCATAAATCAGAATGGGCAATCAAAAAGATAAATTGGAAGTGTCAGCAAGGAAAGAAAAACAGAGAGATGGATTTAAATGAACTATCTGAAATCCTAATCATGCCTACGAAAACACCACCATTTACAAGGACAAAGTGAAGAAATGGCATGACAAGAACATCCGAACAAAGACCTTTGTCCAAGGGAAGAAAGTTTGGTTATTTAATGCAAGATTGAAAATTTTCCAAGGTAAATTGAAATCCAAATGGAAAGGACCCTTTATCGTAAGAGTGGTGCACAATAACAGAAGTGTTTAGATCTCAGAGACCGCAGACAACACACAAATTTCTATAGTCAATGGTCAGCTGCTTAAACACTTTGTCGAATCCAGTGAACAATTGGTGCAAGTAGAACTGATCTCCTTCACTCAGGGTATTGTACTAGATGAAAGACTCGAACTGTCCAGATAAACCACGTCTTCAATTCCATCACTCTTATGTATATCCATCAACCTACTCATCTACTTGGGCCCCCACCTGTGATTATCCGATCATACTTAGGCTGACCTGAGCCTAGGTATAGAGGGACCGATACCATTGTTTATACATCACTTCTCTTATTTTTCTTTTATGCCCATCTATACTTAGTATGAGATATGTCTGCATTTCACTTTAGAACGGCCGATACCCCTTCACGAGCGGAGGGCTGAGATTAGATCTCAGCCCCTGATCTGATGGTGCCTGGGGCTTTAATCGGACGGGAGCTGTACTTCCTGGGGGAAACTCAAGATCCAACGGCAAGGAGGAAGCCCGGACGAACTGGGAAGAACGAGCGGGGGGCTGAGCTTCCCGAGCTCCGATCTCCCTCCTCCGTTGTCCAGCGAAGCTTCAAAAAGGGTCCCCGTTCTCCTGTAGGTGTGATCTGAGCGTCTGGAGCGTCAAAAGTCGGCGGATATTTGAGGAACTAGGACTGGATATTTGAGTATAAACCCAATCTAATAATGCTCGAGGATGGGATAAAGTTAATGAAGGCTTCAAGAAACCTGAGTGTTTGTAAACCCTAGCAAGTATGTGAACAAGTTCACATGCTATATTTGATATTAACCTATGTTCCAGAGTGTGAAGAAACATAATAAATTGATGATCAATGTGTGCCAAATTTTGGTAAAAGTAGTGGAGCTAGCCAAAAAGAAAAGAAAAGAAAGAAGTATTCAAGAAAAAGCTCTATCATTATAGTCAAAATTCAAAAGAGCTTCCACCATATGGTGAGCGCTCCCAAACTTTTTCAAAGTGCCCACTTGGACAAATGCGTCTAGGACCAAGGAGTCAGGCTAGCACCATAAAAGGGATCTGCATTGTATAGTAATACAAGTATGGGTATTGAAGGTATCTTAGATACTCAAAAGAGACACACCCTGGTGTACTCCCAGAAAAACAAGTGCATACAACTCCGAATTCTCTTCACAGACACATTGATCAAAAAACTAAAAAAATACATGTGTTGAGTAATAAGGCACTTGAAAGGCCCCTTGTTCTAATGTGAAAGAGGAGAGAAAAATAGACACAATACTATGCCCTCCATCATCTGTTCGTCCATCTACATTTCAAGTCTGACAAACTAAAGAGACGGTTGACTGAAGCAAGAATAGACTTATTCCCTAGTGTTGAGGATTAGGTCTAGAGGAGAGTCTCCTAGACTGGAAATTTGGGTGATGTCTCAACTTGACTCTCATGATTACAGTACACTAATCTTCAAATCCTTATATTATATGTACAAACAGAGAGTCTGAAAATAGAGAAGTTGGATTCCTTTTGATTAAAGCATGGTTGAGCCTAAAATTTTAGGATCACTCAAATTAAGGGTCTTTTATCAATGGAGCCTTGAAAAATTCGCATGCACAGTTGGGGATTTATCCAGCTAAGTCATTCATTCATTGATGCTCGGGGACAAGCATGGTTTAAAATCTCGTATTCATCATGCTAAAACTGGTCAATTAGGCTCTATTCCCCAAAATCCATATGCATTTATTGACCAACAGAGCATCATTAGCATTCATACATATGTAAATAATGTTCGCATTTCATCAGCATAATTGCATAATGTGTAAATTGGTCCAAAAAGCAGCTAACTTTCCATATTTTAATTAAGTCATCCTAACTCCGATTGACATGAAACCATTTTCATTATGTAGATATTACTAACACGAATAAATAAAAAAACAAAAAAATTACTAACTCAAATAAGTGTCAAATAAACCTAAATCAAATTTTACATCTAATGGACTAAATATACACATATCTCCCTCATACGGTATCTAATTTTGGTCTACCCACTTTTAAAGTAATCCACTTTCATATACCTTCAAATTAAGATCAATTTCATTATATTCATAGCTCATATGTGAAAGTTGGGTTTTGGGCCTCTTTTGCGTATTTTAGCTTTTTGCGATTTTGACTTGAGTTTTTATGTACATAACTAATCCTTTTAATTTTATTCTTTTTTCATTTGTGTTCTTTGATGAAAGTTTTATTAAATGTCATAAAAATAAAATCTATATCAAGATTAAAATCAAAGAAACTGAGTCCGAGTGTCCTCTGTGAGTCTGTACAAAATTTGCTTATTTCATACTTCTATATTATTTCTCTATTTTCTCATTTATTAAAAATACAAAAAAATAGATTAGTGTGTAATTAGTTTTCTTGTATTTTATCATATTTTTTTCATAATTTTATCCTCTTTTAAGACATCCAAAAAAATGCAAAATATTTCAATATAAGAGTATTTCAACATTTGTACATACTTCATTCAATTCATACAATATGAATATTCTGAAGTTTCATGAATGACTAGAGTATAGATAGTAGAATGATGACACTCATCGTATCTACATCTATCTAAACTCTTAAAACATTGGTTCAGGTAGGTACTCAAACAATTTGAATACATCATCTCTTATAGAGCTAACATTCTGCATGATGCAGAGAACCATGCCATTCATGATTAAATGTCGAGAGCACATATGTATGCCAGAACATCTTTTTAGAATTTTATAAGGATTATTTGACAATTACGATCATCATCGACATGTTACTTCCAAATGCACATTCGATGAAGAGATCAGGACTATAGAGACATACAAACCCTAGGGTTGAAGTCCTATTGTCTATTATAACTGTCATTCCTCATTATTATGAGGAAACTTGCACATTGCAACCACATACAATATGTGTCCAGCTACAAGTACAATATCTTAATCATGGATCCAATGCATGATATTTTACTGGTTATTATTGAGTATAGTATTGAGTGGGTTTAATGAAGATTTATCTGAAATAAGAAATTTGCATAAATATATATAAATATATATACACATATAACTTTGAATTAGGATTTTTATATCAAAGTTGTTTGTATTGTCAACAATGAAAGTTCATTCCCTTAATCGCTTTCAGTGTAAGAGATATACTTACCATTATATCTTAAGCAAGATCTGGGATCTCCTTCCTTATTTTTGTTACATCCCAATAATATGAGATCCTGTAACTCCAATAAAAAGAAGCGGGAACATATTCCGCCTTGCAAGTCCAACTTGCATCTCCCAATTCGGTCTTTAACACCCGGGCCCACCACCCCTAAGGTGATGTTGACCTGTCATTAATTGGAACCAACCGTCAACATGAATACAACTCACTATGTGTAATCGAATATTGCCCCAATAATATGAGGATCCGATATTGGGGTCACTACGCATACGTCCTTACTCTTTCAAGAAGCGACGAGCCCGATCCAAATGGATCATATGCAGGAGTTGTCACTTTGGACAAGCATCTCCTACATACAATATCTGGCGACGGAACCCTTCGCCTTGACGGGAGACCATGGATGTCACTTGTGTGATCCTCCACCTCATATTCAAATTTTAATTATTATTATGAATCATATTCACATAATTAATTTCTTCCAAGGGAAATACGCATCTATTCATAATAGAGTGTTTTAATTGGATGTAATTAACTTAATCACATTAAATTAATTTTCAATCCAATTCAATCAACAAACTTGATTGTTTTACTTGAATATATATACGGTATTATCTCAAAGTACGTATTAGTTCGAATTTTAATAATTAGAACAATACATCTTGATTTCTCCGGCATTATCCAGTCCCTACCCATTGTCATGGCCAGTACCGACAAAAGTGGGACGGACCGCAACCGATGCGACCCGCTACCCCAATGCTTCCCGACTAGACACCATATCCACCTCAGGAAAAGATAATTCCAAATAGATCAATATGTACTTGAGATGATCATCGGTTCTTCAATCGAAATTATACCATATAGCAATAATCAAAACATTTTTTGATTATAAGGAAATTTGCTAGACAAATTCCCAATCCTATTCAAGCAAGGAGTTTGATGATTGTGTTTCCAATTATGATCTTGATCAAATCTAATCAATTTATTGGTTAAGGCAAAGTCAATTAAGGAAATAATCACATTCAATATTTCTCAAATATTTTCATAATTATTTCATGAAATGAACAATTAATTTCACTAATTGACAGTCACATGGTTCTTGATTAGGAATGTAATTTCAACAGTGACCCCTACTTACTAAAATTAACATATCTCAATCAATTTAAATCCAAATTAGACAAATAATTTTCAAAGATTGATAATTTGATTTAGGACAGAACCTAAGTGATATTTCACGCATTTCTAGGTGTATCTAAACAGTAATTAACTCAATAATCATGTTAAGATCGCAGTTCCCGCAACAGTGAATACATGTTCATTAAACAACCATATCTCGAGCAAACGGAATCCAATTACGTAAACGCATATCCTATGTTTTACTTATTTAATGGGGAACAAAATCTAAGTGATTAATTCGTGTTTCAATATTTTAAATAGGGCCGAATTTATTCACTAAATAGATGTGTGAAAAATCAAATGCGACAAAAAACTTTCGCAACCTTAACGAACCCAAGTCGTCCTAGGTTTGCATATCGTATCCAAAACCTTCGACCTATGTCTCTGATACCACTTGAAGGATATGGAAAAATCCTCAAGCGCATCACTGAAGCGTGAGCGTCGTATCAAATACGACGAAGAACGACTAGTCGAACTAGTTGTTCTATGCAGCAGAATTTAAAAATTTTATGCGATGAAACCACATGATCCAAGAAAGATTCTCGGATCGTTTCATCTAGAACCACAACAAGTATAAAGGAATACCTCTTGAAGAGTGGTTGATCGAGTCTCTATGAAAAGAGACCTCCTGTCTCAAGTCCGATCGTCGGAGAAGAAACTTGCGAGCGCGGGGATGAGTCGCGTGATCCTCGCAATCCAAGGAGTGATCCAAGCATGGTGAACTCCTGATCTCGTCGTACGAGATCGAATGCCTTCTTTGTGAGCGTAGCACTCCAAAAGACGTAGAACCAAAGAACGTTGAAGCGGCGGCGCGGAGGCGAGGGCAACGACGGCTATCTCCTCTAGGGTTTGGGGGTCGACCACCAAGGAGAGAGGGAGAGGGTTGACGAGTAGAATGAGAGAGAGAGATATGTGCTTCCAAAAGCATAAACCTAGAGAGCATGGTATGTCTCTCTATTATAGGTTTTGGGATCCATGGATCTCAATCCATGGACACTTAAAATCAATGGATGAGATTGATTCAAGTTTAATCCAATGGTCAAGATTGTTGTTGGCAAAAGCCAACAACTATTAATTTAATTTAGATCAAATATATTTGACAAATCAAATATAAATCAATCCTAAATTAAACCAATCAAATAAGGGAGATTAACCAACATGGAGATTGCATTCCCATGCATCATGGTGGACGGCCACCAATATCCATATTGGTTATGGTGGTTGTCCACTTGATTGCAAGTGGGAGAAATCTCATGAAATTTCATGAGATTGCATATCTCCATGGAAATCTCTTTATTTAATCCAACAACTTTTGTTGTGATTTGTTCTTTAAAAATAATTCATAATTAATTTTGAGAATATTGCAATCTTGCCATTGGGAATTCTGAATCACATTCACAACCCAAAACATAATATAATTTACATTTTCGATTAATTACATAATGTGTATCCAATACACATCAATAATTAATTAACAAATATAAATTCTAATTAGCTCTCTCTAATACATTATAAATCACATTTATAATATATTATGAATAATTGGATATTGCTATCCACATTATTCTTATCCATGATAATTAAATCACATTTAATTATATGGGATATTTTCAACATACACAAGATAATAAATCACATTTAATTATCATTCTCTTAATGCTTAGATACATTTCAACTATGGAATTATTCTTGAACCCTTTTAAGAATAATGTGATTCTCCGCAGATACTGGAGATAAGGACAGAACTATTGTATTGTTCCACGTATAGTTACTTGGATATTGAGATAACATCTCAAATCCAGATCTCATTGACCTCCCACTGATGCTTGATTAAATCAAGGCCGTAGACCTCATCTTCTCATTCCATCTGAATCTCATTCAGACCATTGTCCAATACATGGATAAAGATCAGGTCACTTCTCTACTGAGAGGAGTCACTAAAATCCAAACTTGTTTCATCACTCCCTCGGAATGGCAGCGTCATGGTTATACAATCGTTTATGATCAAATCACCCTCAGATATTCCTAGCACCTGTACATCCTGCATACTGGAAGACTTATGATCATCCTGAAGTTATAGATCAATTTTACACTGTCATCTTCAGGGTTTGATCACCAAGTTTCTCAATCTTGGTCATTTGGGATTTGGTATAGATCATATGCTTTCCCAAGCATATATCTTACCTTCAAATTCATGTCATGCTTCCAAAGCATGACGACCATGAATGGAATTTGATTAGTCTCAATACCTCATGAGTGAGCTCATGTCTCCTGGTTCACAAGTGAACATGTATGATCCCTTTGAGAGATCGTATTACTCATATGCCCTTACATGCACACCAGCACGCCGGTGTATAGACCTTGGTTAGGTCATCAACCTATTGGTCTGCCAAATGTACAATAGTAACACATCTGTCTCTGGTCAGAGGATGTGTGCTGATAATCACACCTTTATCGGAGGGTTTAAATAGTCCACACAAGGCGGGACTACTACGTCGCTGTGGCGACCCACAATAAAATGTAACTAATCAACAATTAACCCACACTAAAGATCAATAATTAAAAATAAATGTGGAGTTAAAATTTATTTTTAACTCTGCACAAATGATGTAAAGGGCAAGTATGCAGAGACTTCGAACACAGGGAGCAAGCAGGGTAATTCAAACAAATGTGCACGAGTGAATATGAGTGAAGTGTCTACACTAAGCAAGCAATCAAAGGAATTTTTGTGGGTTTTTAATTTTTAATCTTTTTTTTTAATTTTAATTTTGTATTTTTGTTTTTTAATTTTATGATTTTTATAATTTTATATTTTAAATATATTATTTTTATTTCTTTTTCAAAATTGGAATATAAAGACAAAGTAATAAAAGACTAGATAAAGTATTTATAAAAATGTGCAAAAATAACCAAAAATTCAGAAATAAAATGTTTTTGATATTTTTAGGATTTTTTAATGGTTTTTGTGATTTTTGGGGATTTTTAAAGGTGTTTTTGGTATTTTTAAATACTGAAATAAGGGAAAACAATGAAAATTGTGCTGGCTGTGAGTAAAATGGGAATTAAAATTAGCAAACAGCAACCAAAATTTTTCACACTAATTTAAATAAAGAGAACAAAATATAAAACAAACAGAAACTGAGTTTGTGATTTTTGGAGTTTCCCTTTATTTATAGATTTTTTGAAGTTTTTGAGTGTTTTTAAATTTTTAGTGTTTTTCTTTTGAGATTTTTAGCGATGTTTGGACTGACACTAAAAGATAATAAAATACACACTAGGGAATTTTTTGGAATTTTTCGAGGTATTTTGTATTTTTGGTATTTTCGAAGCTATACAGTGAATAAAAAGCATGTTTTGATTTTAAATAAATATAAAAATAAAAAATCAAAACTAAAATTAGGGCATGGAAGTATAAGTTACTAGGAGCTTAAGTTCAAATTTTGAGAATTTTTAGATTCAAACGTGGCCTTAAATAAATAGAGCAAGACAGCACAAATGAAAGGCCTAGCAGGGACCTTTTAGCAAATATCCAAAAGTTCAAGGAGGAAAGTGCAATTTTTACGCAAAACTTATAACTGGAGTATTAACTTTTGGACTAAATCGGAATACAAAAACCCGCAAGGGTTCCTTAGCAAAACTCCAAGGTCACGCGCCTAGGGCACGTGGACCTGGGAAGGGTGTCAACGGAATTCTCAAAAGTGCGGGGGCTAAAATGCTAAAGTGCCAGAATCTTTATAACTGCTACTGAGATTTTAAGTACTAAAATTAATACAAAAACTGGCTGGGGTCCCCTTGCAAAATGCCTAGACGCACGTGACAAGCACGTGCGCCAGGCGAGGACCTGAAAGAAATAAGCAAAAGTGCGGGGGCTGATTTGTAAATATTACATAAATTAAACAACAACCAAAGAAGGATTGCGTCCTAATAAAATATTACAAAATCTGCAGGGCGGAAATTGCAAAATACCCAGTAGGTGGCCGATCGAACGGTGGAGAGCGCTCCACTTGACCACGTGTCGGCTTTAGAACGGCCGATACCCTTCACGAGCGGAGGGCTGAGATTAGATCTCAGCCCCTGATCTGACGGTGCCTGGGGCTTTAACGGACGGGAGCTGTACTTCCTGGGGGAAACTCAAGATCCAACGGCAAGGAGGAAGCCGGACGAACTGGGAAGAACGAGCGGGGGCTGAGCTTCCCAAGCTCCGATCTCCCTCTCCGTTGTCCAGCGAAGCTTCAAAAAGGGTCCCCGTTCTCCTGTAGGTGTGATCTGAGCGTCTGGAGCGTCAAAAGTCGGCGGATATTTGAGGAACTAGGACTGGATATTTGAGTATAAACCCAATCTAATAATGCTCGAGGATGGGATAAAGTTAATGAAGGCTTCAAGAAATCTGAGTGTTTGTAAACCCTAGCAAGTATGTGAACAAGTTCACATGCTATATTTGATATTAACCTATGTGCCAGAGTGTGAAGAAACATAATAAATTGATGATCAATGTGTGCCAACTTTTGGTAAAAGTAGTGGAGCTAGCCAAAAAGAAAAGAAAAGAAAAGAAGTATTCAAGAAAAAGCTCTATCATTACAGTCAAAATTCAAAAGAGCTTCCACCATATGGTGAGCGCTCCCAACTTTTTCAAAGTGCCCATCTGGACAAATGCGTCTAGGACCAAGGAGTCAGGCTAGCACCATAAAAGGGATCTGCATTGTATAGTAATACAAGTATGGGTATTGAGGTATCTTAGATACTCAAAAGAGACACACCCTGGTGTACTCCCAGAAAAACAAGTGCATACAACTCCGAATTCTCTTCACAGACACATTGATCAAAAAACTAAAAAATACATGTGTTGAGTAATAAGGCACTCGAAAGGCCCCTTGTTCTATGTGAAAGAGGAAGAGAAAAATAGACACAATACTATGCCCTCCATCATCTGGTCGTCCATCTACATTTCAAGTCTGACAAACTAAAGAGACGGTTGACTGAAGCAAGAATAGACTTATTCCTAGTGTTGAGGATTAGTCTAGAGGAGAGTCTCCTAGACTGGAACTTTGGGTGATGTCTCAACTTGACTCTCATGATTACAGTACACTAATCTTCAAATCCTTATATTATATGTACAAACAGAGAGTCTGAAAATAGAGAAGTTGGATTCTTTTGATTAAAGCATGGTTGAGCCTAAAATTTTAGGATCACTCAAATTAAGGGTCTTTTATCAATGGAGCCTTGAAAAATTCGCATGCACAGTTGGGGATTTATCCAGCTAAGTCATTCATTCATTGATGCTCGGGGACAAGCATGGTTTAAGTATAGGGGTATGATGAATCTCGTATTCATCATGCTAAAACTGGTCAATTAGGCTCTATTCCCCAAAATCCATATGCATTTATTGACCAACAGAGCATCATTAGCATTCATACATATGTAAATAATGTTCGCATTTCATCAGCATAATTGCATAATGTGTAAATTGGTCCAAAAGCTGCTAACTTTCCATATTTTTAATTAAGTCATCCTAACTCCGATTGACATGAAACCATTTTCATTATGTAGATATTACTAACACGAATAAATAAAAAAACAAAAAAATTACTAACTCAAATAAGTGTCAAATAAACTAAATCAAATTTTACATCTAATGGACTAAAATACACATATCTCCCTCATACGGTATCTAATTTTGGTCTACCCACTTTTAAAGTAATCCACTTTCATATACCTTCAAAATTAAGATCAATTTCATTATATTCAGAGCTCATATGTGAAAGTTGGGTTTTGGGCCTCTTTTGCGTATTTTAGCTTTTTGCGATTTTGACTTGAGTTTTTATGCACATAACTAATCCTTTTAATTTTATTCTTTTTCATTTGTGTTCTTTGATGAAAGTTTTATTAAATGTCATAAAAATCAAAATCTATATCAAGATTAAAATCAAAGAAACTGGAGTCCGAGTGTCCTCTGTGAGTCTGTACAAAATTTGCTTATTTCATACTTCTATTTATTTCTCTATTTCTCATTTATTAAAAATACAAAAAAATAGATTAGTGTGTATTAGTTTTCTTGTTATTTTATCATATTTTTTTCATAATTTTTATCCTCTTTTAAGACATCCAAAAAATGCAAAAATATTTCAATATAAGAGTATTTCAACATTTGTACATACTTCATTCAATTCATACAATATGAATATTCTGAAGTTTCATGAATGACTAGAGTATAGATAGTAGAATGATGACACTCATCGTATCTACATCTATCTAAACTCTTAAAACATTGGTTCAGGTAGGTACTCAAACAATTTGAATACATCATCTCTTATAGAGCTAACATTCTGCATGATGCAGAGAACCATGCCATTCATGATTAAATGTCGAGAGCACATATGTATGCCAGAACATCTTTTTAGAATTTTATAAGGATTATTTGACAATTACGATCATCATCGACATGTTACTTCCAAAGCACATTCGATGAGAGATCAGGACTATAGAGACATACAAACCCTAGGGTTGAAGTCCTATTGTCTATTATAACTGTCATTCCTCATTATTATGAGGAAACTTGCACATTGCAACCACATACAATATGTGTCCAACTACAGTACAATATCTTAATCATGGATCCAATGCATGATATTTTACTGGTTATTATTGAGTATAGTATTGAGGGTTTAATGAAGATTTATCTGAAATAAGAAATTTGCATAAATATATATAAATATATATACACATATAACTTTGAATTAGGATTTTTTATATCAAAGTTGTTGTATTGTCAACAATGAAAGTTTCATTCCCTTAATCGCTTTCAGTGTAAGAGATATACTTACCATTATATCTTAAGCAAGATCTGGGATCTCCTTCCCTATTTTTGTTACATCCCAATAATATGAGATCCTGTAACTCCAATAAAAAGAAGCGGGAACATATTCCGCCTTGCAAGTCCAACTTGCATCTCCCAATTCGGTCTTTAACACCCGGGCCCACCACCCCTAAGGTGATGTTGACCTGTCATTAATTGAACCAACCGTCAACATGAATACAACTCACTATGTGTAATCGAATATTGCCCCAATAATATGAGGATCCGATATTGGGGTCACTACGCATACGTCCTTACTCTTTCGAGAAGCGACGAGCCCGATCCAATGGATCATATGCAGGAGTTGTCACTTTGGACAAGCATCTCCTACATACAATATCTGGCGACGGAACCCTTCGCCTTGACGGGAGACCATGGATGTCACTTATGTGATCCTCCACCTCATATTCAAATTTTAATTAATTATTATGAATCATATTCACATAATTAATTCTTCCAAGGGAAATACGCATCTATTCATAATAGAGTGTTTTTAATTGGATGTAATTAACTTAATCACATTAAATTAATTTTCAATCCAATTCAATCAACAAACTTGATTGTTTTACTTGAATATATATACGGTATTATCTCAAAGTACGTATTAGTTCGAATTTTAATAATTAGAACAATACATCTTGATTTCTCCGGCATTATCCAGTCCCTACCCATTGTCATGGCCAGTACCGACAAAAGTGGACGGATCGCAACCGATGCGACCCGCTACCCCAATGCTTCCCGACTAGACACCATATCCACCTCAGGAAAAGATAATTCCAAATAGATCAATATGTACTTGAGATGATCATCGGTTCTTCAATCGAAATTATACCATATAGCAATAATCAAAACATTTTTTGATTATAAGGAAATTTGCTAGACAAATTCCCAATCCTATTCAAGCAAGGATTTGATGATTGTGTTTCCAATTATGATCTTGATCAAATCTAATCAATTTATTGGTTAAGGCAAAGTCAATTAAGGAAATAATCACATTCAATATTTCTCAAATATTTTCCATAATTATTTCATGAAATGAACAATTAATTTCACTAATTGACA